>VZRN01000659.1:341327-450013 GCA_013397935.1 Dasyornis broadbenti | reverse complement strand
TCCCCGAAAGGGCGATCTGGTGTGCTGAGTGGGGGTCGGGGGATCCGGGGCGGCCAGGCGGGCTCAGCTGTTCACCGCTGTCTGTCCTTCCTCCTGCTCCTCTCCTCCTCCTCGACCTGCTGCTGGCCTCCCCCGCGCCGTCCCGGCGCTCGGCTGCCCAGCCGTGCTGCTGCGCGCCCCGGAGGCTGCCCAGTTCCTGCGGCAGAGGCAGCGGCGAGCCTACCAGATCTTCGAGGAGACCAAGCAAGGGCACCTGGAGAGGGAGTGCGTGGAGGAGCACTGCAGCAAGGAGGAGGCGCGGGAGGTGTTTGAGAATGACCCCGAGACGGTAAGGGCGCAGAGCTGCCGCGGAGATTTTGGGGGGGGGGCTGTCCGGCTCTACGCTCCCGCCCACCTTCTATCCGCGGCCGGATGCCAGCTGCCGGCACAGCTGGGAAAGGCATCGGGAGGAGGAGGAGGAGGAGGAGTAGGAGGACCCAGGGCCATTAGGTGAATGACTGAAGACACACTAGTGCTCAGCCTGCACAAGGGCAGTGTCAGGGCTGTCCGGCCAGGAGCCTCGGTGAGCGTGGTCTGGGTGAGTAGCCCAGCCTGGCACCGGCTGGCAGGACTGTCTATGGAGCATGGAACGGTCCTGTTCACCCATGGACTAAATCCATGAAGCAAGATCAGTGCAGCATAATGATATGGCTTCTTTGTCTGGATACCTTACTATCCCTCCTCTTTCCTTCAGCTTCCCAACCCACCTTAAAATCCCCTTAATGCACAATATGTTTCTGTAGGGGCTTCTCAGAACAATGTCCGAACCACTCCTAAATCCCTGAGGACTATATTCAGCTTGGTCAGCATCGTAGAATCAGCAGATTCGGGACCTGTCACTACAACAGCAGCAGAGCACATGCATTGGAATGTGGTACTGCTGCACTTCTAACACTAGGTGTGGATTCACACAGTTACAGACTGCACATCACATGTGGAGCTGTCTTTTCCAGTCATATCAAGGTTGACTTTCACTTCAGTCTTCTCACTTTGAGCAGCATGCATATGCCTTACGAAGCTTGGCTTACTCTTCCAGTCACTTTATGCCTCCTCTCAATACTGTTTTGGATAGGCTGTTCTCATTGCAAAGATTATCTGGCATAGATTTAGCAGTGGGAAGTGGATTTTCTTGGTGTTCAGACTGAAGCTTGATTCTGCACAGCATGTTCCTGTTAATGGTATGATGCTCTAGGGAGAAGATAGGACAGAGAGAGAGAGAGAGAGAGAGAGCACGTGTGTGTGTACACAGACACAAACCACAGGCAGGGTTTGTGAAGGGAGGGACTCGGCTGAGGAGATGTTTTATGCTTCAGTAAGGCAAGTCTTGACACGTGTGCTTCATTAGCCGCCTCAGCACTGAATATACAGCGTAGTAGCTTGTTGTCACAAGGCAGTAATAAGTATGACAAAAACATCATGATGGATTTTTGATAGTCTTTATTTTCGAGATTAATATGAAGCACTTGCCCAGGTGGTGTTAAATGTTACACCTATTATGTGTATGTGTAGTCACATCTGTATGTAGCAGTGTTTGTTTCTGTTCTGCAAAAACTGAGCTACTTCAGAACGTGGATAACTGTAATGTGGTGAGAGTGGCTGGCACACCTGCTTCCATATTCATGTTGAATAATATAACTTTAAACTCAATATAAATATTCATCACATAGTAGTGAATGCAGGGAAAACTATGATGAGTGTGATTTTGTAGCTTTCTGGAACAAAGGTGATCTAAGGTCACTACTTTTACTAACTGGCTGCTGGCCAAGAAAGTAGCCAAAGGCTATGCAATGATAGATCAGTTTAAGGGTGGGATAGTGCATAAATATGTCAGGAGTTTTTAACAGTATTTGGTACTGATTTTGTAAATTGGAAAGAATACACAGTTCTCCTACTGTATTGACAATAGTGAAATCATTTTGGTTTAAAATCTTTTCATGTATAATATAAATTCTTTAAGATACAGTCATGCCATTTAAGTGTGTTTTGTAGGACAAAGCCAACTTTGTCATTGCAAATTATTTTTATTTTTTTCGGTGCATTTCCTTTATTGGTTTGCTGCTAGGTTTCACTCCGTTCAGAAGACCTAAAGAAAGGCTGGATGGGCTTCCAGTGTCTGTGCTCCCTTACATGTCCTTCTACACCAGGACTCTTAGATCTTCGGTGACATAAGGTTCTACCTTTTCTGAGACACAAACCTCCCAAGAGCTGTGAAGTTGCTTATACAGTGCAGTATGTGCTACTCTTTGCATTACTTTGCTTCAATTTGATTGAGAAGCAAGTGTGCCACCATATATCAGGGGGATTTATGGCCCTTCCTGTCTCTTTTGCAATCAGTATGTGAAATGAAAGCAGCAGTTGCTATTCAGTGGCAGTTTTCTAATGCATGGTGGCAGAGGTTAGGTATGTGGGCTGTTACTACTCTGTACTGGAAGCCTTCCGTGCTTTGTGAGGCATTGGTGACTACTCCTTCAGTAGTGGATCTGTGGATTTCATGGACAGAGTATTAATTCACAGTGGGAATGTATTTTAATGGAAGTGTAGGGAGCTATTGTGCTGTCATTTCACTGATGCTGTGGTGTACACCCAGTCCTAGTGACTGACAGAAGAAGGAAGCTAGCTGAGACAGACCTGACTCAGGAAAATCAAAACCTGTTGTAAACAACACCAAGCAGTTTGAAGAATTACAGCCATGCTTCAGCATATTGCCAGGCTGCAGCTGATCCATGCTGGTAAAGTGAGCTTTTATTGGGCAGGGAAATGTACAGATTGCTGTTGACAGAAGATGATTCCTTGTAGTTTAGGAAGGCTGAAATTTCTGTGTGTGCCTGCTGAACTTGGTCACAGGGATTACCTACTTGGGTAAGTAGACTTGGGAAGACTCCTATATCACATTATCATCTCATGGAGGGGAAAAGGAAAGAGGAACAACACTTTTGGTATCACATCACAAGCCTTTCTTGAGGCTGTGCAGGCAAGCCATGGGGAACACATCAGTGCAGTCTGTCCTGTTGCATCTGCAAGGTTTTATGCTTTAAAACACCAGATGAACATCAATGTAGGCATTTGGCTGTGTACTGTCCCACAGGAGCAATGGTCTCGCAGCCTCGACAACTGAAAGTTAGTTTGAGATTAGTTAATGAATCTTGATGCTTCCCTGTTCAGCCTCAAGAAAGGCTTGTGATGTGATACCAAAAGTGTTGTTCCTCTTTCCTTTTCCCCTCCATGAGATGCTAATGCGATATAGGAGTCTTCCTTACAAACCTTGCCATTCTCAATTATCCTGTAGTTGTGTGAGGAGAATTTCAAGGCCTAATTTCAAGACCTATGACCTTAAGATGTGATAGGAAATTGCATTAACTGATTCAATAAAACAGCTCCAGAAATTGAGGAAAGAGGAAGCAAGGCTGCAGCATAGCTCACATGATGCTTCCCAGGTAAAACCATATCTCAATGCAGCCAATTGTAACATCTAGCCAAGAATAACATTTCAAGGAAAGATACCTATCTCCTGGACAGACTAGTAAATAGAAATGAAGTGTCACATATCTGTATCAGAGCACCCTTTTTCTGTGACTCCCATTGTTTCAGTGACCAGCTTTCCAAAGCAACATCTGCAGACAGTCAGCAGAAGATGCACATTCTCTGAAACCTGAATGCAGGGTTTGCCACATGTGCTATTACTTACCTCAACTACTAAGAATAGTGCATCAGGCGGGGCCAAATAGCCATTCATGTGCAGGCCAGTGCAGCTTTTGTCTTTTATGTTACGGAAAATATAAATATCAGCTTGCTCAGACTAGAGGAAGGAAGATCAATTGAAACATTTTTAGATTGGGGTTTTTTTTTAGGAGGCAGAACAAAACTCATTCTGTGCCACTTGTATGACTATACATGGTAAAAACAAGTAGCCTGGATTAATGACTCTGGCAGCCTACCTTTGTCATGAAGCTGATTGTAACATCCTTAAACATTACTGCATAATTCTGGGATGGTTCCTGTTTTGTAGTTTCATTTATGCTGGAGGTGCCAAACAGAAAAACTGAAAGATAATATGGTGGGGAGAAAAAAAAAAAGATGGGAAACATCTTGATGGAAAGTATGAAGACAGTTTCTAAATGTGATCTATTCAAAATTTATGCTAGGTGTGATAGATGGGATGAAGTTGCAAAATATCTTGGATACCCAGATAAGAATGTTATCTTATTTAAGATGTTGAGGAGGCCTTATAAAAGCAGTATTGCAGAAATATTTGACCTTGGTATGCAGTCAAGATATTACAGCTTGTTAAGTGACTGATAAACTACTCTGGAATTTGGTTGACCTGTTCTAAAAATCTGGTCATCGAAGCATGTAAAACAAAGGGCAGAATGGAGTGTAACTCCTGGTGTTCTCTGAAATACTGTCTTTCACTGAAGTAAAAAGTGTTCTTATGAAGGAGTTTCTCTGTTTTCAAAGGCTCAGCAGAGGGAAGATGTTTGAATGCAGCCTCTTATCCTTTGGTACCATAGTACAGCATCTATTCCTACACGTCTTGCTTGCTGTTGTCACTGCTGAAGAATTACTGTCTTCCTGCAACTCACCATAGAAATTGCCATGCTGAATGCATTGAAAAGTCTTAGGCACACCAGAAACGCTGATGTGGGTCAGCCTGGCCACCTGTGTTTACTGTTTATGGATTTGGCCCTAAGTAGAGCACTGTGGAAAGCCAGCTGGTTTCCATGTGCGTGCAGAATGGACATCTGATTCATAGGCAGACACATGAAAATTCCAGTTTTTGAGGGACTCGCATCCAAAATGCTCTTTAAATCTGTGGCTTGTCAGATACACAAAACACTGGCGGAGAATCACAGCGTAACTTGGGACTGAAGAGGAATCCCACTCATGGCAAGGGCAGCAGTGACACCAGATCAAGTGTTTTGGGTCTTATAGCAATCCTGTCATGGTAAGACAGATGAGCTGCATGCATGGACTAGGGTCATCCAAACTTTATTCTGACCTTTTAGAAGGGCTGCTTGTCAGACAATATTTAGATGTTATTTCTAAGAATAACAAGGTAGATACACATTTGTAAATATTAATCAGGAAAGTATGAAGGCATGTAGAGAGAGGGGAGGAAAGGAGTTACTGGGAGAGGAAAGTGGTGTAAAATTTCTTTAAGTAATTTAGAGAATGTTGTGTTGTGTAGTCTAGATGTGAAAAATACCGATATCATCTTTAGATACAGATGTCAACATCCCTGTATAGAATATTCTTTTCTAGATCCAGGCAAGAATCTGGTTTTATTTGCCATGACAGTTCTTCTTAATATACTAATTTGTTTTGACATTTTGGCAGAGCATGGAGCTAGATTTATTGCTGGTATAAATTTTTTTATCTCTTCTTGTTGGTGCAGAGAGAGAAAAAGAGTTATTGGAATACTCTGTGCTGATGTTTTAACCTGCTTGGACTCAGTACATGGTAGAATGGATTCCCAGGCACAGTGGTACCTGCTTAATAGATTTTGAGAAAGAAAATATGGGGATATTTAGACTTTTGTCCAAGAATGGGTTGAAGGAGAGAAGTAGTAAGTAAAAATTTCAGTGCCCTGGTATATGCCACAGTGGCATCCCAGCCTGCTGGGATGAGATCTGCGTGTCCACCAGGTGTTCTCCCTTCCCTTTCTTTCCTTCTTGTTGTAGTTTCTTATAAAAGACAAGGGAGCTTTGTACCAAAATAAAGTGGGTCTAACTCATCTGGAAGGCAAGAGTATTGGGACTGTGGGCTAGGAGGCACCTGTCTACTTTGCAGTACAGACGCAGCATTTGTTGGCAGTGGTGGTGTTCAGTAGCAGGAGGGTGACAAAAATACTCCTGCCTGCCTTAGGAGGCAAGTTATACATTGATTGGCTAAATGCTGCCTTATCAAAAGTTATTGAGACGGGTGAGCAAAGTTTGCTGTTGGTGGAAGCAGACACAATTCCATCAACGCTGCTGGACTCATGCGTACCTGCTCTTTATTAGTTTCCACTCATGGGAGAGTAGCTCAGAAATTTCGAATAGACCTGGAAGTGCTGACATGCCACGTCACAACAGTAGTACACACTACATGTCCTCTGCAGCAGGAGTGAAGGAACAAGAGAAGACAAAAGGGACTAATACTATGCTGAGCAGCTGTTCGAAGATAGGGTGGAAAAAGATGCTAAGGCTGGAAAACTGAAGCAGGGGGTTTATACAGGTTTGGTCAAGAAGGATGATAATGGAAAAACTAGATAAAGTTAGGCTAAGTCAGTTTTTTAGAGCAATGCAATAGGTTTTAATAAATACATAAGAAGGGGAAAAGACAACTACAAATTAAGAAAACAGTTTTGTGGCCATGAGCTCATTTAATTTTCTTCTTTAAATTTAAAAAAAGAAAAGGAGAAGCCTACTGAAAGTTAAAACAATTTGTTACTGCAACTGCTTAAGAATCAGGTAAACATCAAATCTGTATTAATTGGCAGCTGTAATTTGTGTGTTCCATACTCTGAGTAAGCTTAATGAATTACAAGCAGTCACTTTCTAGTAAGAATGAAGAACAAGGATGGAACCACCACCACAGATTTAGAAGAAACTAAGAAGCAACATAGTAACAAGGTTTACTCTCCCTTCACATTAATTTTCAAGCTTTGGTTTCACATTGGGGAGCTCGGCTGATGTAGTAGAGGTAAGCAACTCCCTTGCCTGTTCTTTCCGCCCTTATTGCACAGCAGTTTGGGTGGCTGCATGGACCAATTAAAGTAACTTAACCTAAAGAAAAGTAGTCTGCAGAGAAAAATGGTGATTTTGCAGCTGGATCAGTTCCCCAGTCCAGTGGGTACTGGAAAGGTGGACACAGTGGAAAGGACAGCCCAAGGTTAGGATGCGAAGGCCAGATGCTGGAAGAGAAGCAGAAATGGTTGTCACAGCTCAGCCTATCAAAGGAATAAATGAACAACCAAGTCTTGGAGAATCTGACTGAAGTTTTTCAGCAAGTCTCCCTTCTGTGTCTTTGCTTTCATCACAGTTTTGTAATGACTGCTGTTCTATAGGCTTTCCACATGTGCACATCTGTGGGGAAATTTACTTATTAATGGATTTATGTTTTATCCCTGTTCCTTTGAGCACCAGCAGTGGGACTCAGAAGAAGAGCAAAGTTGGAAAGTAAGGAGGGTACCCAGGGAGGGGAACAAGTGTTGGTGTTGTCTTCACTCTGCACACCTGCCAGGACAGAAGGATAATGAAGGAGGTAAAAGGAGGTAAAATGAAGAGGTAAAAGGAGAACGGGTCATGCTTGCACTACACAAAATCACATGTATCTGGAAAGCTACCATATTGGGCTGATTCCTGGAAAAGGAAGTCCTAGTTCAATTCCAGAAAATATTTAGGATATGAACAGAAAAGCAAAAGTTACTTAGTTATTAAAATAATGAACAGGGAAGTATGAGATCAGATTCTGTCACAAGGGCCTGGGATCATCTAAGATGTCACTTCCCTATTCCTTGCTTGCATGTGCCCTCTGAGTCCAAATCCTTACATGCCCTAATGTGAGTGAATGCTGTTAGTGTGAGTTGTAACCTCTGCAAATAAGCAAATACAAAGAGACAATATGATTACCTTACAAGGAGGGGAAAATCTTCAGTGGATAAAATGTCACAGAACCTATGAGGGATCACAGACAGTTAAATCCTGTTTGATGGGATATATTACCTGTTCTGTTTTAAATATGGCTAAAATAATTACAGAGTGATGACATAGTGATGATGCTGGAGCGACAGCTTTTACTTATGGTAGATGTTTTGTCAGATACTGTTTTCCTTAATTTGACTAAACTTTTTGAGCGAGTATTAGTTTACCTACACATACAAAAACTGTAACTATTTCAAAAAATAAGGATTCAAACAAGCAACACTGAGTGAAGATTTGTCACGAAATTGAAATCTTGTACATTATTACTGCTGGAGGGAAAATAGCCTTTCAGTTCTGAAGCAGTGGAGGAAACCTCAAGGCATTTGTGATTGGATTGCTGTCAGAATAACTTAAAAGCACATGCAACCAATTGGAATCACTCTACAAAATATTTTTGTTGAAGTATTTGGCACCAGTTATATCCATTTCACACTGTTACTGTTTAATCAAACCCTGCCTCAGGCTGTCTATAGAAATCATGTCTCTGTGCCCCCTGCATGTTCACAAAATGTAAAGTATGTGTGACATACATGAACTTCTTTTTTCTTCTTTTCTTTCTTTTCAATACTTTTTTTCCTCCACTGTAATTATGCATTCCAATCATTGGTGAGTTTTTCCTCATTGCAGAGCAAAACTTTTTGCTGAAGTGGCACCTCAGTAAGCTATTGGGAAATAGTCTTTCTGCTCAGCACAGAGCAAAGGAAGCTATGACAATAGATGGGTTTTATTTCAGACTTGAGGATTCTGCAGAGGTACCTCTATGGAAAGGGTCATGCTGCAGAATATGGTGTTAAATGCTTCTCTTTTGGAAAGTTCAACGACTTGGTGGAAGGGGCAGTCCCAGTCTTTGTGCACCAAGACACACTTGACAAATGGACACAAAATCTAAATGCTACCCTAAGCAGCTGTAACTTGGGTGGTAGGAGATGAGACTTGAAGGCTGCTCTTGGACTGTAATGTGACTCACTTGCTTCTCTAATGCCTCACTTGCCAAATTGTGGAGAGGAGTTCTCTTTGCTCTTGGTATAGAGAACACAGATTGCCCCAAAGCAAAATAGGAAGCAAACTAACCTGGCTGAGTGATAGGTTCCTCGTGATGAGAAGAAAAGCTTGTGCAGGCAACATGGCATTCATTTGAGCATAAATTCTACAACTCTAGGTTCTACATAGTTAACATTCTGAATTGCAGAACTGCTTTATGCCCTTATTTGGGAGGAAGGGCACAATCGTGCAGCGTGAGACTTGCTATGCATCAAAAGTCTAGGGCTGAGTTTTAAAAAAAGGAGAAGAGTTCTCAAGCATTAGTGAGATTTGCATTCCCAGGTTATAACAGTTGAAAACTGGCAAACACTAAGTTATAGCAAATTATGGTTGGGTAGCAGTCATTTCTTCAATGATAGTGCAAGCCCACAGCGTGGAAACATGAAGAACATTTGTAAGTGAGGCCTGGCCATGTCCAAGGCAAACATTCAGTCCTGAAGGAAAGAGGAAAAGGCAGAGTCATTATATGGAAATGAGGAAAGGGCATAGTGTGGGAGTTGTTGCTACTCTTTTAGATGTAACTAGGTAACGAAGAAAGTGCTTTATAGAAATCACTGTTGCTAACACAAGTTGGTAAAATGCTCCAGTGTTAGTGGTGCTGCAGTCACAGAATCACAGGATAGTTGATATTGGCAGGCACTTCTGGAAGCCTTTTGGTCCACCTTCCTTGCCCAAGCAGGGCCACCAAGAGCCAGATGTCCAGCAACATGAGCAGTCTTCCTATAAACTGTGTGTTTTATCTGCGGCCTCTGGAGCTCAAACATGGTTAGACTGTGCCAATCAGTCTTACCTGACCTGGGACTCAAGCAAAACAAACAAGCAGTAGGCAGGACCTTTTGTCTGAGGTCTCCAGTGTTACCAATTACTTTAAAGTACAGCAAGAGTGAGAACATTTTCTTGGTGTCAACAGGGTCATTGTTATGTTTTCAGAAGGGCTATTTTTATACAGTGACTCATGTTAACGCCTGCTCTGATTTGGTGTTTTTCCATCTTCTCTAAAAACGCAGCAGGACTAATGCATGCCCCGTGTAATTGCACTAACTTCTGGATTTTACCACTATGGACTTTAGCCATACGGCTGAAAATAGATGGTGACCCCAGTCACAATGTAGGTTTCCTTTGGCAGGGAAACTGACATAGATGTTTCTGCCCCTTCCACTCCACAGCTGTGAATTCTTCCCTTCACGTTGCTGTTCTCCTCAGTTATTTCAATGTGGGGTATTATGGGAGTGGCCCCAGAGAAACCATTCTTAACATTTGGAAGGGAAAAGCCAAATATAATAATGAACAACCTGGAGTTTTGGGGGGTTATTTGCTTGGGTTAGTTTTTTTGAGGACACTTTTAAAATTATACTCTTATAAATATCCAGACTAAGTGTTGTCATGGCTATTTTATCAGGGTAGTAGTAAGGTCCAGCTGCAGGTGGGAGAGAGACATGTTTGCCCCATGAACAGAGTTCTTATCCCCATATTTGGTGTCGCTCTACCTTGAAATAAAAGCATGCAGTCTTAGATCTTGCAATACTGTTGTGGAAGCTAATAATTGCATTTAATGTATCAGAAGACTTGCTTCTAGCATTCATATGTGTTTGTGTGAAAGGGGTGGGGGGCTGTAGAGCTTAAATCTTTTCTGTTAAAGCACAGCTCTGTCTCCTGGGCAGCAAGGGAAAGGTCTCTGGGACTGAGCTGAAATAAGCAAGCCAGGACCTGCCTGGAGAGACCGGCCTCATGCCGTGCTTTCCACCTCACTAAAAGGGCGGAGATTTGCAGATGTTAGGCACTGCCCAGTCTCTCCTATTTCTTCCTCTTTACCTGAGAACTCTGCTGAGCTGTACTTTGGGTGGCACAAGATGTGTAACTCGGGGGAGTTACAACTCTGGTGTGTAGCTCCTGCCACGTGTTTGAGCTGTAGTGGCAGCACATCAAAGATGTAGTTTACAAAAGGACTGTTCATGTTCCTGGAACACCACAGGCTGCCAGTGTCCTGCTGACAGGCCCTTGACTATCGTAGCTTCTGGCATCCCAGCCATGCTGGTTGATACGTGGGAACCAGTCAGGCAGAAAGTTTGGTGGGTATCAAAGAAGAAAGGTGGAAATACATTAAAGTTTGCTTGGTAGGGGCAGTCACAAAAGTTGGAATTCTTGAAATTAAAGATTTCATTTACATTTGTGACATTTGGTCTCTTGTGGAGGTTGGAGCTTCTGCAACATTTGTCTTCATTTTGCCTGCACTGGGATGTTACTGCTGGAAAGATGGGTTAGAGAGCTTGGTGAGGTCAGTGTCTGTGCAGCAGCCTGTCCAGAGGATGTTTATATCCAACATATATTTGTTTATAGCTTTTTATTTAAAAAGCCCATTGTGCCTGCTTTTATTTTCAGCAGTAACTAGGAAGCAAATCTAAAGGGGAAGGGCTGACCACATTTAAACGTTGACCTTTTTTATCAGAATCCTAGCTGAAAATTTAACACTTACATAATTCTGTGGTGATTTTTGCCACCCCAGTGGTAACAGTTAAATAACTTCCTGTGTTTTGATCCCGTGAATAGTGTGTGGCTTTCTGGATGGTGAGAAGTTTATTGAGCCTGAAATTGAAGGTGGCTTGTTGAGCAATCAACAAAATAATAACAGGGAATCTTTGCCAACTCCTTCTTAGCAAGCCTCAAAGCAATTCTCTTGGCATTTTTGTAGGATCCTGAAAATACAATTGAACACTTCTGGTAGAAAGAACATGGGTTGCACACTTTTAACAGGGAGCTGACCCTGTATAGGATTTTCATTTTCCCTGATGCCTAGGGGTCATTAAGCCTTAGTACATCACAGAAGACTGAAAAGACATTGAGGACTTGAGTGCTCAGAAAGAAATAATGTGTATCTGTACCACGTTAGAGGCAGCTTGAATTTTTAACCAAGAAAACTTCTCATCAGTGTTTTTTGAAAAGGGACTGCAGTTTAAACAGGTTCCTTTTCTCAAGGTGTAATATCATCCATCCTTCATTCTTAATCTTTTCTCTGAATGTAAATACATTGCCATTGTATTTACAGAAGGCAGCTGAAAGAAAAAGTGATTGCAGAGAAAAATGAAAAGTTAATCATACAGGAATGAGTAATGTTAGAACCTGTGAGCACATTGCTTTATTTTAGAATTGTAGTATCAGCAGGTTTTGTAAACCTGGAGAAGTGCTACTGATCAGCAAGTGCTTTTGTTTAACATAAGCAAATGAGGAAGACAGGGAAAGAAGAGTTAAATTTCTATTAATAGCCTCCTGTTTAAATCACTTGGCTACATACCTTGTGGAATGAAGTTTGTGGTGGTACAGTGCCTCACAGTTTCACTTGTCTGCTGTTCAACTGGCATTGAATCAATATAAAGTCAGTTTGCATTTGGAAGTTACTTGTACAAAAGTAAACTCTATATCACTTTTCTAGTACTCAGCTCACTCGTCAGAGGTCAAGGAGAAAATGCCTTTGCCACCACTGACATGGAGCTATTAGGCTGATGGCCATGAATATGAAAGCTCCTATTTATTTTCCTGTGAGTGCCAAAATGGTTGTTCTTGCCAGAGTCTGGATTATCCTGTTGGTGGTTAAATACATCTGCACATTCTTGTGAAGTGTATGGAATAAAGGGAAAATAATGAAAGAAATATTTGTAATATTTTATTACATGCCCCTATCTTTTTCTTCTCGAGTGCTGACTGGAATTCAGTTTGTGGTTATAGAACAAATGGGCACCCATCTCAATACTTAGATTTATTTTTATTTTGACTGCATTTTTTTGACTTGTCTTTTCCAAACTAAACCTTAAAAAAAAGAGGGAACAAGGACCATAGTGTGTTCTGAGCTCATCACTCTGTTAACCCGAAGAAACATTTCAAAGCTCAACCCCAAAGGATGCCAAGCCTATCACCCTCATGACAGAATTGAAAATTAGCATAAGCGCAAGCTGCTGCTTCTACTTCTTTGTTGATGCTCTCATAATTTAGGCTAAATATTTACATGGTACATTTCAGTAACTGGAGCGTATTTGCCAGAAGCAATTGATTTTTTTGGTAAATGACAGCAATGCAATTGATTGCATTGGACAGTCCAGATCTAACTGATTCATGGCGTATGCCTGTCTCTGTTGTTTTCACATGCCTATACAGATGTATGAGCTTTTCCAAACATCTGTAATAAGCTGAGAAGGTGAAATAGTTTCTTCTCTTACACATTATTTAGACCAATTTAATTTTGTAGAATGCAGGGTATTTACTGTCCCAATCTCACTGAAGATAGTATTATATCAAAATTGCTCATGTTGCATGAAAGAGAATTATACTGTGCATATGCTTTCATAATTAGCTCAGAAGTGGTTTATTTTAACAAAAAAGAATTAAGCACTTATACAATCCATAAGCTTTTCCTTATTCCATGTCCCAATTACCATTTTAACAGCACTTGAATTAGTGGCTTATATATTATGAAAACCAGCATGGAAAAAAATGCTTTTTCCTGGCTGTGAATTTTTGTATTTTTTTAAGAATGTGATACAGTTGTCAGCTTCAGCCAATCTTCTGTCCTTCCATGCAACACAACTGCATTTTCCTGCTGTTTCCCTGTGTTAGTGCAAGCAGTCATGTGACTTGCAAGGCCTTGATGCCTTAAACAGGCTTACCTGAAATAGAGGACTAGACAAAGTTAGGAGAATAAAAAGCAGATTAATTTATTTAAGGCCTTTAAAGTACATTTAGGACAGACAGAGCCTACTCCAGAAGCTACACCCAAAATGGACTATGAGTCACGAGGTTTTCGTATTTTATAAGTTCAGTCCAATTAACATATCAGCCCTTAATCCTCCAGTTACACCTTCAGGTGACAATGTCGGTCACCCCAAGTTCGCTCCCCCCAATTCACTGTTGTTCACATATTTGGGGCCCTCAGTCAGCGAAAGTGTCCTTGGATTTCCACTCAGAGGAATTGTTTTGGCTAAAGGTTCTGGGAACAGACGCTTTTAGTATTTTATATGAAGCCCAAAATTGCACCCCAAAGCTACAGATACATGAAGAATAAAAGCTAAAAATTCTTAAGACATCAACTTCACCAGACTGAATATTCTAACATGCAAGGTTAGATTCACATTCCATCAGCAAAACAATGCTGCGCTCGCTGTATGGCTGCACTTCGTTGATGCAAAGTAGGGAACAGTAATGATGACCATGTACCACGAGAGGAATGGCAATGCCCTTTGCAGTCTGGTTTTAGAGTAAGGAGTGTTAATTTTCCCCTCTCCTGCAAATTGTCCTTGCTCCCTTCTTTGAGCATCCAGGATGTGATGTGTGGGTGGTGGTACAATGGGTGCTGTTTGAGTTGTAGGGTGCTCCTTGTAAGAGCAAAAGGTGCTTTTTTTAGTGGCTGTGGTGCTCATGTGCTGGCCATGTCCTGCATCAGCAGAGTGCCTTCAAGGAGGCACAAGGTGACTGAATGGTCCTGTGCTCTTCCCTCAAGAGTTTCCCCCTAGACTCCAATTCCTTCCCCCACCTTATGCCATCAGCAGCAGCTTTATCTCTTGGTGGGTAAGTGGCTTTATGCTCAGTCACTGCCACTGACCAGGTCAGCTGCCACCAAAAAATACCTTGAGACTGGAGCTAATGTTCCTTTCCTTTTCAAATGAAAAAATGCATGTACAATACTGCGCTGCTTTTGGTTCTGAATAAAAGGAAATTAGGATACTGGTGTTTGGAACTTGTTATACAACTGCCATACAAGACCACCAAACTAACAGCAGCTCTTAAATAGCATGACAATAGAAGCAAATGTGATCCAATAAATCTTCACTTTTTTTTTTTTTTTTCCCTTCTGCAGGAATATTTTTACCCGAAATACTTGGGTGAGTTGCAGCTTTTATTTTCACTTTGTGGGTGTACTGGTATGTGCCTAACACTGGAGTTTGTCACAGCTGAAGTCTCTGCTAAGGAAAGTGATGGAAATTTGATTGCAATGAACATGCATTGCTAAATTTTAAGATCGACTTCATGTTCCTTATTGCACTTTGAGGTGTGTTTTTTTACTTATGTGTACATTTGCAGACAGAGATGCTTTATGTGTTTTCTGGATGTTAAAATCTTTATTTTGTGTGTATATATCTGTGGGTTGCAGTGTTATGAAATAATTTGTAGTTTTCTACCTTTTCCCCTTAATTAAGTTAGTTATTAACTAATGTCTCTATTAAAAAAAAGAAGTGTCTGATTGAACTACTGGCTTATTCTATCGGCTGTATCACAGTCATGGCATCATACTGTTTTCTATTTGTGTTTACTATATTGTACTTAAGATCACAAATGCCACAGTGGGAGAAAAATCTATGTGATTTTAGATATTTTAAGAAGTTTAGTTGATCAAATTTGAGTAGCTACTACCATAGTTTTAGAATCATAGTAGCATCTGGTTAAGTCATCATCCTCTTCAAATGGCTTCTAACTGCTGTACATTAAAGCTAAAAGATTTTAATGAACTTCAGAATTTTAAGGCATCTGGGAGATTATAATTTTGCATAGATTTTGCATCCACCTTCCAAATCCTTCCAGGCCAGGTATCATTTTTGATACTTTGAACAACTGTCTATCATCACTGTGACAATAACTTTTCTGTTTTTCAGCTTGTATTCAGAAATATGGGTCGCCGTATAGAGCAAATCCAGATTTCCTTACGTGTGTTCATAGTAAGCATTTTTCGTTTGTATATTGTAGTTAAATGTTCTCTCATTCTACCTAAAGTCGTGGGACTAGCTCAGCCATCTCTATTTTTGGTAGTATTTCAATACTGGTCTTCCTAATTCTCCAGACCAAAGACTCCATACCACTAACAAAATCTTTCCCATTTTATAACCTAATGCCATCTTGCTGTCATGTTTCAGTGATTTGATATTTTACGATGTAAGTTTCTTTCCCACCAGTTTCCCAAGGTTTGAATAATGTGAGAAGCAAGAGGGACCAGAAATAGGAGGTACCATAAGGTTGTACACTATGCTTGGCCCTTCATTTTCTATTCTCTTGAATGCTAGCTTTGGCTCACCCCATCAAGGAACCCTAAGAAAAGTTTAAAGTCAAACCCAGGCTTGTGTCAGCCTTCTTTACATTAAGAGATCAGTCTCATGTATCACATGACTATGCTTTCAATATTGCTACCTTTAAAAATTCAAATCAGTTTGGAAGCCAAACCGATAACATTTGTAGAGGGTAAAGGGATTTTTGTTCTTCACTAACACTAGAGAACAGAATTTAATGAATTCTTCTAATACCTTTCGAGTTGCCTTTTGAAGCTTAGCAGTGCTAAAGGTATGAAACTGCATAAGTATTGTAAATATGTCCTGTGAGCAGTTCAAATGTAGAGAAAATAAGATGTATGTATATTTATTTTCTTTTTATCCCTGTATTTCAGTCTTTTATTGTGATCAAGTTTAATTAGTCATGTGTTCATACAAGTGCTACCAAAGCAGGATCAGTATTTAGTCAACCTTTCACATTTACAAACTGCATTAAAACAACCTTTTTTAAGAGTGAATTCCAAGGTTAATAAGTGTTATGTGAAGAATTGCCCTCATATATTGCAGCAGCATCATCTGTGGAGGTTGAGTCCTTTGAGCTGGGAATTCTCGGACCTGTGGTACCGGTGTTGGCTGGAGTATGCCAGCTAGTTCAAAATGGCATGTGAGGCTGAGTGCTTGCTTTTACTTCTGCATGTGGCGCAGCAAAGAGGCAGGAGTTTCTGCTGAAAATGGTGATATCTACTGGGAACACTTGTTCCCAAGAGCTGATCACTGTCTCAGAAATTAGAGTCTAAAGGGCAGTGATGAAAACATCTGAAAAAATAAAAGCTGAATAACTGTTTTTAGGGATTTCTGCCTATTGCAGATGCAGTGGTTTGGAAAGAAAATGATAATATTTTCCCCCATTAAAATATTAAAAGTTTTTAAATGGCTGAGTTTTGGCTAGCCATCATCAATTCACAGAAGTAACAGAGAAGGAGCCTGAAACATGCTTGGAAGAATGACAGGCTTTATGCTTGGCCAATTCCAGTGTGCCTCTTAATTTTTCACAGATGCTGCCAAAAGACTGTGTAGCTCTATGGGTTTAGGAATTAAGGATTTGGTTCTACAAGGCTTTGGGGAACTCTATAGGACTTTTGGGAAATGAAGTTTTATGTGGCCTTAAAAAACACAATGAGATTTTTGTTGGGTCACATGTGCCTGCTTTTTACTATTAAATTACTGAGTGTAATATTCTTTGCAACCTAGCATTTTCTTTATGAAGCTTCAATATGAGCCATTTTGTGGATATGAAAAAATAAATTCACAGTACAAAATAATGAACTGAAAGTGGCAGTCGGCAGGCATAAGTAAAGTCTTTTTTCCATACAGTTTTTTTCCATACAATTCAAAGATGGAATTGGTAGTTCTATTCTCTGTCTGCACTTATGAGCTTCATAGGTGCTATCAGATACTGCTCAAAGCACATGAAAAGGTCATACTTATCACTACTTTTAACAGCTTTACTAAAATCTGTCATGTAAATGAATGGATTCCAAAGCTCCATTTTATTTCTTTTGCAATGGTTTCAATCAGGAGCACCTTCTATGAAGCCAGCAGAATTACACAGCTGTGAAGCCACCAGAAGAGTATAAGAGTGTGTCTTATGGTCTCAAACTCTCGTGACAAGAGGGAGCAAACAATCAGCACAGCGCTGATGTGATAGAGATCTCTGTGGCTGTTATTTATGGATTATACCATGGGTTGTTAACCTGCTGGCCAGTGTTATTACCATCTGGCTCTGCAAGGCTTACCAAAATCCAATTTCAGGGGAAGAATCAGAAACTTGTGGATACACCAGATAAGTTCTGCAGAACCCTGTTGACTTGTTTTGCTGATCGAATGACTTTGAAAACACTGCCATGTTTAGAAGGTTTGGTTTGTGCTGCTAAAATAAAACCAGCCTGGCTTACTCTACCTAAACCAGTCTGTTTAATGCACGCATTCTGGTCTGTCTAGGAAAAGGAACGTACTGGTCAGACTTGCTCTGTTGTGGCTCATTGCCACCTTAGCCTGGCCTCACCTTCCCCAACTCCTCCACCTCCAGCAGTGTGTCAGCTGGGCAGTGGTTTACTGGGAGGTGTTCTGGCCGGTGGATGTTAAGACAGCCCATGTAGCTGTGCTTTGTTTTGTGCGGCCTGGCCTCTTTGGCTGTGGCTTTGCCCCAGCTCTGCACATCTGGAAGGTTTTGTCTGAATATCAGGAAATACTTTTTCTCTGTGAGAGCAAACCAGAACTGGCACAGATTGCCCAGGGAGCTTGTGAGGTCACCATCCTGGGGATAATCAAAAGCCTTCTGGCCATGGTCCCGAGTAACTGGCTGTAGGTGGCCCTGCTTGAGCAGGGAGGTGGCACAAGTGACCTCCAGAGATGCCTGCCAACCTCAACCACCTGAGATTTAAATCTGAGGCAGTCAGTATAACAAAAGTGTTTTTCGGTGCTTTATGAGACGTCAAATGGAATTGCTGCTGCCTGCACTCACAGAAATGTTAAAGTTCTTTCAAAGCAGCTTGTCATGATGGTGACTTTCAGGATCACACAGAGGAAGCTAAGAAGAGACATGTAGGAGCAATATAATCCTGACAAAAGTAGAAGTCTTAACTTCTCTCAATTTGAGAAGTCTGACGGGGCTGCTAATCTATGAACAGTTCCTCTCCTAAAAGCCTCCCTGCCATGCTACAAAGTCATGTTTCAGAATATCATCAAGAGTCTGTACTGGAATCAGCAGAAACAGTGCATGGAACCAGGTCTTTGCTGCTGCTGCTCACTTAATGTGTACATACTGGGCACTCCAGTGCTAGGAGGAGATATGTAAAAAGAAAGGCCCTTGAACTAGGTGAGCTTTGCAATCTGCAAAAAGAGCTTCTGCACTGTTCTTCTGGTTAAAGTTGTGGCAACAGTTAACACATTCATGTTTTTGAAGACCACTGATCTGGAGCACTGGTATTAACAGGTTGCTGCTACATGATAGCTACCAACTCAATTTTTTGTGGGAACAAGAGTATTCTCTCATCATTCCTTTAGTTATCTCTGCGAAGCACTGTCCCTGGGTGTTTTGCAGGTAAGTGGGCAGGTGAATTTGGATGGGTGACTTCATTTGTTCAGTAGTTACATGATACTTTGAGATTTATTCCTTCAGTGCTCCCCAAAGTGTGGCAACAACTCCCTTGCTTCTTTCCAATGAGAAAATTCATTGCCACATACTGAAACTTGGCTTGAAAATCCCCATAAGAACATTGTGCTCTCTGTAAACTAGATTCATGGTTTGCTATTCCTTGGCTGTTGACATACTTGTATGTTGACATACATCCTTTTTTATTTTCATTCTATGTAATAGAAAAGCTCTGACAAAAGTTTCAGTTACAAACTTTTGCTAGCCACAAATCTATCAGCCCTGGTAAGATCCTCAGTTGAACTATCAAAAGTGATTGAAAAGAGTACCCATCCTTTCTTGAGTACTTGAGTTGATACTGCTTTTTGTTTTCTCAAAAATCAGTGAGAGTAGAAAAATGAGCTATGAGTTGTTTCTTTCAGGATGTGCCCTTCAGATATTGGGGTGGTAGCTCACTCCCTTTTGCAATGAAATTAATTCCACTGCATGTGCTCTGCAAAATTCCTGGCACAGCTTGTTTGGCATGTGAGCACTAAGAATTAGCTTCCAGTTTTGCCAGGTTCAAGTATTTCTGAGTGATTCCCCATTACTGTTCAAGCTTCCCAACTTCTAATGAGAGTGAAACACCTTCTCAGTGACTTCAGTGTATTGTTCTGTTTTGTTTTGCTTTTTTTATTCCTTGTGTAAATCAGATTTGCCAAACCAGTGTTCTCCTGATCCTTGTCACAAAGAAGGGACCGTCAAATGTGAGGATCTCAAGGGGGACTTCTATTGTGAATGCAAGCGTGGCTGGCAGGGAAAGAAGTGTGAAAAAGGTAATTTGGTTTCATTATCTTTTATTCTTGTGACAAAAGTGTTTTGGGTTTTGCTGTATTCTCAAATGGTCACTGATACTGTGCTGCGCAATTCAAAAGTCACAGAACTGAAACTGGATTACACACTGCCGTGTTTTTACCCTTCTATGAAACAGGTAATTTTTCACATCAATATTTTTATATGACTTTAGTGGAGCTCAGCTTGGTCTTGGCAAGCTAATCCAAGAAGTTACGTTCCAGCTTTCTGCCCCCCACCCCGAAAGTGGCAGCAGAAATAGTTGTAGTGGTTTTTCAAGCAGAACTGCATCAGCTGCTGCTGCTATGAAGCCTGGTGTAACAGATCACAAAGTGCAGAGCCAGAGGAGCTAGCTCATCTTCCCATCTAGCATCCCTGAGTGGGAACAAGGACTTTCAGATGACAAGCTGAGGTCTGAGTCTGATGATACACAAAGTGATAAAATTAGTCTGTTAATGCCTCCTTGCTAGTAAAACCTTATTCCATGTCCACTTAATTCCACATATTCCACTGGTGTATTTCCATCACCTCAAAAGACAATTTCAGACAGAAACTATTTGGCAAGAAGTTCCAGCTGCCCACAGAACTTTCTCTACAAGTTATCTTCCCTCCTCTTGTTTTCTGGTTTCTTTATTGTCTGCCAGTAGTAAGTAATGGCTAGAAATTGTATTCAACCAGTCCAGAATTGTGGCAACCAAGACAGCAGGAGATCCAAGCCTTTCCTTCTCATGTAAATATTGTGATGAGATTATAGGATCACTCAAGTAGCTTATTTAAGCAATTCAGAAAGCAGACCAGTCAGTATCCAGTTGGCTTTGAGAGCTCAGACACTGATCAGTCTGAAGCTTATTTTCTTGTAAAATGCCATGCCATGCTGTTCTACCCATTGGCTAATTCTAGAGCCCTATAGACAAGCCAGGACATAATGAGCAGGTAGGGTAGATTGAGGATGAAATCCAGGCTCTGTTGGATTTTACAGGCTTTTGCTGACAACTTCAGTGGGACACAGTTAAACTCGCAATGTTCAGCAGCTGTGAACTTAGAACTTTCTGTGTTCTCATGAGTTCTGTAATAGTAACAATATAGTGTTCCTTTTTTATTCAAAGCTTTTGTCCAGAACTTACTGGTCATAGCATAATTTTAATATTTAGTTATGGTATAAAATCTATAACTTGTTTTCTTCTGCAAACAGGCTTCTTCACTGCTTCACCACAGTGACTAAAGATAGTCTTGTGTACTCTCAGAGCTGTGAAAGAGATGCTACTCAGTTAAAGTTCATTCTTTCTCCCTTTTTTTTTCTTAAATTAAGCAAACTTGAGCTAATGTGCATGAAGTGTTTGAATGAAATCTTTGTGCTTTTTGCAATCATTGTGTTGCATCTGTAATACTATTTCTTGTCTGGTCTTTCTCCTTCCCAATGCCAATCCCATTCTCACCCTGTAGATTATTCACAGATGTGAAAAGCTGACTGTAACGCTTTCTTTTGATGTAGATATTGATGAATGCAGAACGCAGAACGGTGGTTGTAACCAGCTCTGCCTCAACAAGCTAGGCAGCTACCGCTGCTCATGCTACAGTGGTTACGCTCTCAAAGACAGCAAAATATGTGAAGGTAAGCTTTGCTGGGACTCTCAGTTTGCTTCAGGGGGGATGCTTCATGCCTTGTGTCTGTATTTCGGAGAGCTGGTTTGCCCTGAGCAGTCCTGGTCTGCTCCCTAGCCCAGCTACCTTGCTGGTAGCTTCTCTTAGCTTTACTCCACTGGGGTTGTGCTGGGTGCTCCAGCCAGCCTACATGCCTGGGCTTGTCAGCAGTTGGACCATGATGCTCCCAAAAGCATAACACAGGCATGATTCACGGAGGATTTGTGGCTTGGATTGTGCTAAATTGGTTTAGCTGATCAGTCCTCATATCCTCACATTGAGAGGAGGAAGTGCTGGCCAGCAGTGTTGTTATGATTCTTTCCAGTCTCACGGTGTTGTAGTTGTGAGCCATTTGTTTTTCTTTCATGAGTTTCTTGTTTTATTTTTATAAATTTGGATATGTGCAGCAGCTAATGAATTCAGATAGATACAGATGGCTAAATTCACTGCATCTGAATATTAATAGGTGTAGAAAGGCCCTAGAGAAGGTTGGCAGCTCTTTTACATTCCAGCTGACAAGAGAAAGTGAGGACCTGAAGTTTCTGACTGAAACTGCAGAAAGAATTTACATAACCAAAACTTTAGCAACTGAGATTTTAAAAGTGTTAAGAAACTGCATGCTGAGACAGAGACTCAATAACGATCACAGGTGGCTGTTAAAGTTATGTGTATCTCAGGTATATACCTCTTAGAGATGGATGTGATGACATATTTCTAAACAATTTGCATACCTGATCTGAACAACTTATTAATGCTGCCGACAAAAAGAAAAAGAGCAAGATTTTATTTCTATGTCACCTCCACTTTAAAAAGTGTTAGATTACATGTTATCCCTTCCAAATGGGAGCAGCTCAGAAGAGCCAGCTTCACTTTTGAAGTGTCCTCTGGTGCCAGTTGGCACGGACAGGTGAATGGCGAGTTGTTTTCCTGTGTATGTACATTTGTTTGTACCCTAGTACTGTATCCTAGAGCACTGTGAGCACTACTACATAAGCATTCTGTAGCTTCAACGTGTGACCTTCCAGCTGCTGAGATTACTGCTGGGTGTGGTTATTGATAGGTCAGATTTATCACTGCATTTTGACTTTTTTTCATGCTTACTCCTGTCATCATGGGCATACACACAAAAGTTACCTCTTGCCTTGATTTGTAGACCAAGCAATGTAGGGTACTCAGCCAGCTCACTCATACGTGGGAAAATCAACAAGAGTAATGTGTAATTGTAGTTTTAACACATACTAGAAAGCAAAAGCAAATATTAAACTCTCGGTATACTGCAAATGTTTTGTCAACATCAGGATTCTGCTGGGTATTAGTTAACACGTTAGGAAAACACTTGGGTTTTTTAATGGACTTCCAGTTCCAGTTCATTGCCTGCCTTCATGGTGAAACCCCACATCTCTCTGGCATGGCTTGTTCTCTGTGATAGATTGGGCTGCTTCAATTCTCCTTTGCCAATACAGATCAGCAGATTTAGATCTTAGTTTTGTAAATGTATGAAAAATTGTTGTTTGCCTATCTGAGGACACAGAAGAGAAATCTGTGAAGTGCCACAGGCTGAGCGTTCCTTCGGTGTTTTGGTAAAATTCATGCTGCTGCTCTTAGGCTTCTTCCTGTTGCTTTTTTTAACCTGCAGTTTCAGCCCCACTGAGTGGGGAGAGTGGGGCTTTTTGGTTTTGTGGCAGTTGTTTTCTTTTACAGTTTTTCTCCCAGTTCACTTTGCATTGTTTTTTCCAGTAGCAGTCAATGGCTTAAGGTAAAAAAGACCAACTGATTTTTGAAGCCTGAAATCACTTCTTATAGCTAGCTAACCCTAAAAGTAGATTCTTAAAGATACTGTTTTTTTCAGTTTCCAAAATTACATAGGGATCTCCTTGTCCTAAACTCACTCCAGTGTGTGAACAGTGCAGTGATTATACTCCTCTGAAGTATAATGTTGTTTAATTGCTTGTTTTGCAGACATAGATGAATGCACAGCATCAGCAGACATCTGTGGAGAAGCTCACTGTAAAAATTTAATAAGCTCATATGAATGTCTTTGTGATGCAGGCTACAAGTATGATGACGTGAGAAAAACTTGTCAGGGTAAGCTCAAGAAATATGTCAGCATTTATTATATAATTTAAATCTGTAGACCCCAGAAATGTAGTTTCAGGCTTCAGTAAAAGCTTTTTTTTTTTTTTGTTAATCTTGCTTACACACTGGAGTTCTGTTGCCTTTCCCTAGTTGGGAGTGAATTTGCATTTTGCAGTCACCTTTGTGTTCATCGAACTTGCTGTCATCTTTGAATTCACTGAGTTTGCAGTCATCTTTGATGACTTGAATCAAGCTGTACGAGCCAGAGTGCTGAGATTTCTTGAACTTTTGACAAGTGCAAGATCAGGTGAAAGCGTAGAAGCATCTGTGCATGATGCTGTCTCTTTTCGTAGGACAAGAGAAGTTACAAAGCAGTAGTTTTTTCCAAAACTTGTCTTGTGATATTACTTTCAACTAGGAACTTAATATGTACTGGAACCATGTGCAGTTTTGCTGGCTACACTGCCTGCAACCTTTCTCAACAGAGTAAGTTTTGAAAGTATTCCAAAACTAGCATTGCTCCCTTCCTATTGTCTAAGTTAACGTCATGACTCAAATCACGCTCCAACCAGTCCTGCTGGACATTGTGTTAAACTCCTCCTGAAGAGATCCCTGTGGGCTGTCACAATTTGTTTTCCTGCATTTGTTTGTGAAGAAAATAAAAAAATAGCTGAAGAAAAATGGAAAAGAAAACAGTAAATGAGAAACTCAGGTTTTATTTGCAGTCCCTGACTGCAAGGAGCAGAAGCCAGTCAGTACAGGCATAGCAGAAGGGGCCTGAAGGGAGGAAGTCTTGTCTAGAAGTTAAAGCCCAGGGCTCTGCTCCAGCAGACAAGTAGTTGAGTTCTGCTTCCAGCCTTCCCACTGACTTGCTACGTATCTTTGGGCAGCTGGAATCTGTCTGTGAAAACAGATTTCACAGAATAAGCTAAGTTTGAAGGGACCCACAAGGATCCAAGGATAGAGTCCAGCTCCCAGTCCTGCGCAGCACCGTCCCCAAGAGTCACACCACTGTGCCCAAGAGCATTGTCCAAATGCTTCTTAAATTCTGTCAGGCTGGTGCTGTGACCTCTTCCCTGGGGAGTTTGTTCCAGTGCCCAACCACCCTCTGGGTGAAAAACCCTTTTCTAATATCCAACCTAACCCTTCCCTGGCACAACTTCAGGCCATTCCCTTGGATCCTGTCACTGGTCACCACAGAGATCAGTGCCTGCCCCTGCACTGCCCCTCACGGGGAAGTTGTAGCTGCAATGAGGTCTCCCCTCAGTCTCCTCTTCTTCAGGCTGAACAAACCAAGTGACCTCAGCCACTCCTCACACAGCTTCCTCTTAAGGCCTTTCACCATCTTTAATGCCCTCCTTTGGACACTCTCTAATAGTTCAGTATCTTTTTTATCTTATGGCACCCAAAACTGCCCCCAGCACTCGAGGTGAGGCTGCCCCAGTGCAGAGCAGAGCAGGACAATCCCCTCCCTTGCCCAGCTGATGATGCTGTGCTTGATGCCCCCCAGGACATCATCTTGAACTGATGCAAAGTCAGTTGGCCCTCCTGGCTGTCAGGGCACTGCTGGCTCATGTTCAACTTGCCATTGACCAGGACCCCCAGGTCCCTTTCCATGGCACTGCTCTCCAGCGTCTCATTCCCCAGTCTCTACATGCATCCGGGGTTGTCCCACCCCAGGTGCACAATCCAGCAGTTTCCCTCACTGAACTTCATATGGTTGGTGATTGCCCAGCCCTCTGGTTTGTTGAGGTCTCTCTGCAGGGCCTCCCTACCTTCCAGGGAGTCAACAGCTCCTCCCTTTGTGCAGATGCTGATTTTAACTCTTCCGTAAAGATCT
Source organism: Dasyornis broadbenti (assembly GCA_013397935.1). Classification (NCBI taxonomy): domain Eukaryota; kingdom Metazoa; phylum Chordata; class Aves; order Passeriformes; family Dasyornithidae; genus Dasyornis; species Dasyornis broadbenti. Next base: position 424,687 of record VZRN01000659.1, on the reverse strand, counting down.
GGCATAGGCCACAGAGCACTTGGGCATACTCAAGTGTAAGATGCTGTAAAACAGCACTAATAATGCTTTTTCAGCCCAAGATGGTTCATGTTTAAACAAACTCAGTGGTTTGCCTCTCTTCTTCACTGGTTTTGTGTAGACATAGATGAATGTGAAGAAAAATTTTGTGAACAGACCTGTGTCAACTCACCAGGGAGTTACACTTGTCATTGTGATGGCAGAGGCGGAGTGAAACTTTCCCAGGACATGAATACGTGTGAGGTATGTCAGTATTCATTTCTGTAACTGCAGAACAGACCTTTACTTTACAGTGCTCTCTGATTCTTTTTCCACTCTGTGAGGAGAATAAGCGCTCAGAAATGTGTTTTGATTATAGAACATCATACCATGTGTGCCTTTTGCTGTTGGAAGGAGTGTTAAATCCTTGCACCTGGGGAGGATGTTCAGTGGCACTCCCGTTATCAGGCTGCGCTTCAAAAGGAAACAACTGACAAGGTGAGGACAATTTAGAATGACAGTCAAATGCTCTGACTGGCTTTGATGTATGCAAGGGAGTTGTTACAATAATAATTAATCCTGCATTCATCATTATTTGCTTGGATTATGAGGTCCTGTAAGGCTAAACATCACTCAAACTAGTAATTGAGAAAGGCAGCCTTGACCACAGAGCTGTTGGGATAATTACTGAAATATTGTGTTTTTTATTCTTGATGATATTTTAAAACCCGCCTTCACATCTTAAGGCTTTTCAGTGCATTAAAAGCTAGTATGTTTTAACAGAGCTTTATAGCTGCTAGAATTGATGTTATCTGTATGGAAACTACTCTGTGGTTTTTGAACTCTGCATAACTAATTTATTTCTTGGCACCTGTGCGGTCAGACTTGTGGCTGAGTTCGACTTTAGAACCTTTGATCCTGAAGGTATCCTTTTCTTTGCTGGAGGCCATCAAGACAGCACATGGATAGTCTTGGCTTTGCGCAAGGGACGGCTAGAGCTGCAGCTGAAATACAATGGAATCGGCCGTGTGACCAGCACCGGGCCCCTTATCAACCATGGCATGTGGCAAACGGTGAGTCCAGACCACTGCTGTGGTCTTACTCCTTCTTGGCTTGTGTGGGATGTACTCATCAAGTGCAGACAGACTTTGTGTTTTCTTGAGAAAATGCTTTTCCAACCTATCTATCCATTCAATGTATGCCAGTGTGTTATACCTTCTAACGTGAGAATGGGATATTTTTCCTAACAAACTGAATTATACTTTACATCCATTGTAATACAGACTGCATCACTAATTTGCACAACCAGAGCAATCACTTGCACAAACAGTGCCTTTGAGATGCAGTAGGGTTAAGGTGACTTTGCATCATTCCAAGCAGATGCACTCTGGGTGAGAGCTGGAAGTGAATGAGAGGGAAGGAACTCTGTTCTTTTAAGAAAGTTTCCAAGTCTGTTTGGCATGTGGGGGTGTGTGGTTGCTTTTGTTCATTCATTCATTTGTTTAGTCACAGGACTCAGATTGCATGAGGCCTTGACAAATCTCTTATGCTACAGTATCCTTATAAAGTCTTCAGGCCTGTTTATTCACAAAATAGACCATTTCCCTTGTAAAGATGTTGGGGTCTACTATAGAATTATAGCATCATCAAGGCTGGAAGAGACCTTTAGGATCATCAAGTCCAACTGTCAACCTAGCACTACCACTGTAACTCCTAAAGCACCCATTTGCTGATACCACAATCAAAGCAATCTCATGAGATTGTAAGGATTGTAAGGATTCATGTTCATCTTGGCACTCTCAGAGAACATCAAGTGGTGATTTTGGGAGCGTTACAGTTGTTACCATTTGTGACAGGATCATGAAAAACATTGTGCAGTATGATCTACACTAGATGAGCAGTTTATAAATGCCTTCTCACTTCTGCCTTTTCCTTTCATTTTTTCTTACTTAATTAGTTCTTTTAAGTTGATGTGCGTCTTGGGGAGTGGGTGGTAAGTTCTCAGCTAACTCACGTATGAGACATATGGCGATGTTGGTAACTGTGAATCTTTTTCTGGTTTATGTTTTTTAGTATAAAAAACCTCAAAATTATACATTAAATAAATAAGCAAGAAGGGAGAAAAATGGTTTCTAATGAATAAATAAAGAAGTCCTTGAATACATTCACTATCAACTACTGACATTTGGTAATGTTTCCAGCAGATGAGGTGATGTTTGGTTCAGTTCCTTTACTTTCAGTGAAATAATTTTAGATTCCAAATGGAGAACTGTAGAGGTTCAGTGAAGCTGTAGATAAAATGTGTGACATGCTGTATGTTTACATATAGGAATAGCTTCAAGCCAGTTCTTACTGAATTTTGTGGTAAGAGTTGTTCTGCTGATTTGAAATATGACAATTGTAATTGCCTGCAAAGAGAGGATGGTGACTGAAGATGTGAAAAGCAGAGTGGATTCCACTGGGGTGACTTGGGAGTCACAAAAATCAGCAATTACCAAGCTAATCCATCTGACACAGGAGCTAACATACTTGTTAAGTGCCAGACCTCATTATGAGATAATTACAAACTACCCCATATTAGTTTGAGGGGACACAGCTGAAATGTATTTTCTTCAGAGAGAGAAGGCAATATGATCAAAGTGTCATGGTCAGGCAAGAATTGCTAGTCTCCTGCCAGCTATCCGTGTCAGGGCTCTTATCCCCAGGTATCATCCTAACCAAGAAATCATCTGACTGAGTTGCTGCAGCAACGCACCGTGCACCTTTTCTGAAAGATCGTGTAAATCCCCCAGAAATCCTTCCCCAAGGCTTTTTGGGGTAATACAGACCAAGCTGTGTGTGCTGTGTGGGGCAGGTGGGCAGGACCCACACTGATGGGATGGGGGCAGAAGTGGCCCTGCAGCCAGAGGTGCTGTCCTGCATGTGGGCTGAACAGGGCTGGGCAGCTGCCAGAGGCATAGATAGCATGGCACGAGTGGAGGAGAGAGCATCATGCAGTGTTGGCACAGGAATGTGTGCCTGAAGCAGGTCAATGGCCATAGCTCTGGTAACTGTCTCCCAAAGCAAAACAGTGCAGTGCTGATACTGGCCAAGAGCAGGAGGATTTACCACGGATGAACAGCAGCAGGAGGAAGGAGCCCTTTGTCTCTTGACTTCGTGGTTGACACCTCTGAGACTTGGGACCTTGCCTGTTTTGCTGGGGGGCTGTTGATTTTCCCTTTCTCTGCTATATTTTCTTATCCTTTGCTTTCACCCTAGAGGTAGGTACTTGGTTCTCTTCTGCTTGACATCTAGTGTCACACATGTCTAAATGCCATTTAATCTATATGGCTGAGTGATAGAACTATAAATATGTTCTTACATTTTATCCCCTCCCTCACTTCTCCATTTTCCTCTGTCTGGCATGGTTTTTAGTTTAGGAAATCTTGTTTAAGGATTTCTTTTTAACTGTCTCCTATTATAAAGTGTGTAGCCACACATTTCGTTTTAAGCATGGACTTGTGTGTACTTTGAAGCCTCCCATTCTATGAAGTCCAACCCCAGCAATCTTCAGAGGTCACAGTCCAGGCTAAACTGCAGTTGTGACCTTTAGCCTGAACTTCAATATGCACAGAATCAAGCCTGTAGTTTTGGTTAGATCTTAACCAGAGGAGATTGGATACTTGAGAGAACTTTACATGGGTTGTGAGAAAATAGTAATTTTACAATTTAACTTTCAGCAGATGGAAAAACAAAGGGTATTTAAAAGCAAAATATATGAAAAAGCACCAGCAGTGTATATCTTCTCATCTCTTGAGTGGAAGTTGCATACTTTAACGGAAATAAGATGGCATTTTCAGAACTTCGAGCCAATATTTCTAACTAGGTATTTTCTCTGGTGTTAATCCCTCCTAAGCTGTTTTGAAATGAGCATTAAACCAGCATTGAAAACGCAAACAAGCAAGCCTCAGGAAAGACTTTTAATGTAGTTATTTGTGTGTAATCCAGCTGGATGAAGTGGCACATGTGAAATTATGATAGTAGAGAATACACCGCCTTCTGTTTGTTTTGCATTTCCAAAAACAGTCATCATTTTGTCTTATTTTCAGTGTTCAGTTTAATACTGCTCTGAGGACACAGTCTGGTTAGCAAAAATAATAACTTACCTGCACTGTTAAATGCCAGGGCTGAAAGTTAAGCAATCACAAAGTTGGTATTTGGCTTTAACCGTGTGGCTGACTGTAGTTCTGTCCCTTTTCAGTGCTGTCCACTTGCTTTTCAGCAAGCAGTGGACAGGCTGGCTATGTGCTATGAGCTACCCAGGGCATGAATCCAAAACACAAAGCTGAGTGCCCTTATGGCTAGCCATATGGGAACCCTTAGCCATGAGAACTGTCCTCCTGAATGTCCCTGAGCCATGGTGGCAGGCAGCAACTAGCTTTTCCTTGCTGTAAGGGTAGGGAATTGGAGCAGCATGCTAACTACTGAAATGCTTCTTCTTTTGGTTTGTAGGTGATGGTGGTGCACCAGCAATTCAGCTTTGACTATAAGAAGCAGGATCTTAAACAGCCAGAGGGCATTGTGAAGTAGGCAGAATGTAATTTCCTAAACTGAAACTTGTTGAGAGTTTCCACAGAGATTAACCCCTTCTCTTATGGGAGTTTTCACTGATTTGGGCTTGCTTGTATTAAAGATCAGAAGCAGCTAGGAACTCAGTTTTTTTTGTTTTTTTTTTTTTTTTTTTTAATATAGATGTTATTACTTGCTATATAATCCAATAAAATTTTAGAAGACCCTGAATTCTGGTGGCCCTGTAAGTAGCAGGATTTCTTCACAGAGGAAGCACAGTGTGGGTACTGCTGCAGCCGGCTTTTCCCGATTCCCATTTGTTCTGTGTCTGCCCACTGTCTGCGCCAGGAGCAGGAAGACGGTGTATGCCAGCGCCTTGTGGCACTCCATACTCCATACCCTGAGCATTAGGGCAGCAGTGACCATGACACCGAGCAGGGGTGTCCGTGTGAGTTTTTGGCTACATAGCCTATGTAGCTCAGCCAGTTGGGCTGTGGCTGTCAGGACCTGTGGGCTTCTGTTCCCACACACTGGATGGGCTTTACAGCTTTCCAATGCCCAAAAAAGCCTGTTCGAGACTGGCTTGTGTGTCTCCATGGAGTGCAGTCAGGAGGTGTAGGTACCACTTTAAACAAGGAAGCTTCAGACAAATAAATTCATGTCCTGTAGGGTATGGCACAGAGCAACACACCAGGTGTAAACAGTGTTCTAGCAATACAAACCAGAGTGTACTGGAATCCATAAAAGAAGAAAAAAGGTTAATGAGAAGAGGAAAATATGTGAATAATCTTTCAACTATCAAATTCACTTTATCTTCATTACTGAAAACTGCAATCCAAAGGAAGTGCCCAGGTATAAACCTGCCCAACCCTGTCCTCCTTTATGTTACAGCCATAGAGCAAGAGCTCAGAATGACTGATAAGAGCAATTTTGGGACAGCTACTCAAAATACAGAGAGAAAGATGCTCAGGACTTGGCCTGCTAGCAGGGAGAGGGAAGGGCATGTCTAAACAGCCACTGAAATAGATCATTGGTTCTGTACAGCAGCTCACTAATGGATGCAGCATCTGGGTGTCCCAGGGAACAGAGCTGTATGGGTGAAGAGTGGGTAGGTAGAGTACCTGTCATTGAGTGAGAAGATTATGAAATAGTGGAGGTGTGTTCCTTCCTTCTTTGCAGGAAGATTGGGACTGTCTTCTGCTACAGCCACAGAACACCCTGTTGGTAGGAGGACCCAAGGCCCAAGGCAGCAGAATCTCTGCTGCTGTTCAGCAGTCTGGTGCATCAGCTTTGGGCTTCACTGTCTCTCCCTCCACAGAAGCTTTATAGTGCTTCTCTGGGCAGCCTGGTCATAACCAAAATGATGAAATTTTTTTGAAATGTCAGTGGTAATAGAATCTTCCTAGAAGTAGCTTTTTGGAGATGTGGAGGGAAAACTTGCAGACACTTTTTTGAGAGAAAAGTTACTGCTTGTTACACATTTTTATTACCGTCTCAAAAATTACATCATCAGTTGTGGTTTTTGCAGAAGTCAGTATTCAAAGACTGGGTCTGAGAGGATTCTGCATTATCTTCCTCTGATCCAACAAAAGTAATTTTGTTTGTCTTTCCAGCTTTTCCTTTCACGTGCAGTTGCAATAGGAAGTTTCTCATTAATAACTCATTATAGCATTTACATTTTGCATAAAGCAACCTACAAAAGTCATGTAGTTTATCCACTTGCTTTTTTCTGTAGCTGTTTTGAAGTAGCTGGACTGTCTTCACCATTAAGGGTAACTACAGTCTGCTTGCTAGAGTAGATTTACACATTAAGGTGGAATGTAACTTAAAAGGTAAACAAAGAGGCTTGGGGACTGGAAATATTTCTTTGTCTTGGGGATTTCACTGGGGTCTGTCCTGTAGTTGAGGCTGCAGATACTAAATTCTTTTCATATTGAATTATTCAATTTGCAATTTTACTTTTTCAGATCTCTGTTGAGGAACTTGAAAGAAATTTGATTATAAAGGTCAACAGGGATGCAGTTATGAAAATAGCTGTCTCAGGGGACCTGTTTACTCTAGACAAGGGAGTGTATCAGCTGAATTTGACAGTAGGAGGCATTCCTTTTAAAACAAAGGACCTTATTCTGCCGGTAAGTATAGCATTATCACTTGTGTTCCTTTGCATGCCTGAAGGGCTTGATTTCTCTTGGGGTAATATAAGTTCTTCCTGAAAGGAGCTCAACCTGCCCTGAAACAGGTGGAATTATCACCTTCTGGATACAACTTTCTCTCCATTGACTATAGCAGGAGCTTAAGCCAGTAGCAAAGTTGAGACTCCAGATTTTTTGATTGGTAAGTTTGGGTGAAGTATATCCCACCTGCAGAGTTAGGGCACAGCAAAACTGGAGCACATGACAAAATTCACAGTGGTCATGCTGGCTTGGAGAGCATGGGTGGCCCTGGTGGGGGTCAGTGGGCACATCGCTGTGTGAGGGTGCCACTGTGCCTACTAAGTCTGGAACCAACGCTGGGGGCTCTTTTTGTGTTGTGACCAAAGTTTGTGCTTCACATATATCCTATCACAATTTGCTGCTTGTGTGTGCTGCTTCAGTTTAGTGAGACCCAAGGAAAGACAGAAGCTTATTTTTCTTCCTCCTAATTGAAGTAGATACAGCATATGAATAAAAGTTAAGGCACTCCTTGGGTGAGATTGGGTGATTGCTGTGTTTCTGGAATAGCTGCTGCTCAGGCTGGTTTGAATGTCCACCACACACAGAGCTGGCACCTTGAAACCCAAATTTGCATCTCTTTATTCGTAAATGAGGTGAAAAGCTTGTGCCTCTGTGACTGAGAGTGCAGCAGCTGAGCCTCACAGCTCCTGTGCCTCATTCAGGGCAGTCAGAAGTCATTCAGGGCCACTGCATGTTGGAAACAGTAAGCTCAGGGTGTAGTCAGAAACTAGGACTGAGAGCCAGAAACTCCTCAGGTTTTCATCCTGGTTCAGACACTTAATTCTCTCTCTCTCTCCTTCAGTTAATTGGGGGTAGTGGTGCTGATTTAGAGGCTTTGCAAGGAGCCTTCTCTTTGCACACTGACTCACATTTTAATGCTGACGTTTGATACAGAATAGCCTAACTAGAAGCTAGAAAGAGCAAGGTGTGTACAGAGTGGTGTGCCTGTCTTGTGGTGCAGGCACCCCTCCTTGAGCCAGAATCCAAAAACTTATACCATGATCAGGTCGAATGTCTGTCTTGTGGGTCATGCAAACTGTTTGCAATGACAAAAAGGGTTGGGATTTTCAGCCTCAAGTTAGCCTCCAGCACTGGTAATGCAGAATTACGGAATTTTGGCTACGCAGCTTTAGAAATAAGTTGTACTAACTATGTGCAGCACATAGAGGAGCTTACAGAATCAATGCAACCAAATCAGCACCTGCACTAGCTATGCCCTTCTGTCCTGTGGAGACAAGCTGAGAGGAGTTCCCAGGGGAATACTGACCGCTTGCTTGCTTGGGGTTGCAGGATTGGGATTGCTGCCAATTGGTTTGCATGTGCATAATATGTCAAAATTATTTCTACTGTTTAGTACTGTAATATAACTCTGTATTCCTTTGCACCCAGTTCTTCTCCACTGAACAGTAGCTTGAGGCATAAGGTACTGCTTTATTTTCCTAGATAAACCCTCGGCTGGATGGCTGCATGCGGGCATGGAACTGGCTGAATGGGGAGGACACCTCTATCCAAGAGACCATAAAGATGAATGAAAAGATGCAGTGCTTTGCTGTAGCAGGACGAGGCTCTTTCTATCCTGGCCGAGGTTTTGCTGTGTTTAATCTTACTTACAGTAAGTTGGTTGCTTTTCTTTTTCTTTTTTCTGACCTGTTGCCCTGCCATTAACCATACCTGGGTAATGAACAGTGTAAAACTTACATGCATGCCAGACTCACTGTTGATCGATGCAGAAAAGACTGGCAGCTGCAGATGGAGAGGAATAACTTAACTTGTGGTTCATAGAGAAGAAAGGCCTATATATGATGGTTCAGAGTGAATATGCCCAGCATGGATAAGGTTCTTTCTGTGTAGCTCAAGTAATGTATTTCACACCCAGACTGGCTCCAGCTCATCCTCAGCCTTAGAGGGTTTACATCTTTCTGTCAGCAGCTTAGGTGCCTCCAGCCTTTACCACTGTTTTCTGCTCAATAGGGAGACCTGCAGGCCATACTGCTGTATCTTGAGTTTATGATAGACAGAAAAATTAATACTGCCTATTGTCTTGGATTCACTTTTAATCATGGTGTGTCATTACTTACACTTGGGACGAATGCACTAAGCATATCCCTGATAGAAGCCAAGGAAACTGGCATACAGTAATAACAGTTTCAAACCAAACTTATCCATACTAATGTAGCACTCAGAAAGGCACCTTTTATTATTCTAGATTATTGTGTTTGTTTATCTGTGTAATCAACTACCAGTATTTCTGAACCCACATAAATGCTGGCCATCTATTTCAGTGTGGTGTGTTACTCCTGCTCTGCAGGAGCCATTTGTTCAGCATTATGTGGATTTTTCTGCTGTGCCATTGCAAATTAGGGAGTACCAGGTGTCTGTGATATTATTTAGCGCATGGATTCAAAAGTTGCAGAATAAAGACAAGGCAGCATCTAAAGTGCAGGTGAAGTGCAGATGACAGCACTAAGCTCAGGTAAGGCCTCAGCACCTGCATATTTTTTTTCCAAAGAATTATTCTTTCTCTCTCTCTCCCTCTCTCTTTGAGTTTAATAGAGGCTTTCATATAAATGTTTCCTGCATGTCAAATTTCAGCTTAGATTTCTCAATGATCTTTGGGCAGATCGGTTCAAAAACTGGTTTTTGATTGACCTCTCTTGCAGCAGTTCTTTGAGTGTGTTAGATTGGCAGCCATGGGAATTTGACTAACTCTTTGTCATGAAAAAGCTTTACGTTATCCTTTGACATTCTGAAAAGCAGCAGAATGCATAAGGTAACAAGAGGAAAATGATGCCATTTTCTTGTCTGATTTCATGTTCAGGTGCTTTGGAATAATATTTTTATTGAATAAAAAAACCATGGCAGTCCCTCCAAATGCTCATCTGCTTGTGCTCTTCTCCAGGGAGAAATTGAACAGCTTACCCATTTGACACATTGTCGTATGCATTTCTTTTTCTGCAGTGCAACCTTCTTCTGGAAATGAAAGCAAGACAAATTGGGAAATCAAAGTAAATGCTGTAATTCAACCAGCAACAGATACTGGTGTTCTGTTCGCCCTAGTTACAGAAGAAGCATCTGTCCCTTTATCACTGTCTCTGATTGACTATCACTCCACAAAGAAACTGAAACAACAGGTACAAACAAGTATTTTAGTAGAGAAGTTTCCTTGCTGTTTCCTGGTAACTGGAAGTCATTTACAAAAACAATTGTCAGGTTTGCTGCCTGCCTCCTTATTTGTCCCACCTGTTCAGAGCATGGTATGAAACAACAGTTCTTGCCTGACACTGAAGTTCTGCCTCTTACAAGTGTGCGTCAGATGCTAATAAGGAGCTCTTTGCAAATGTGCCCTAGGTAAAAGATGGAACTGCTCTCTTGAATGCAGGCTTTTTGTTTGTTTTTTTTTTTTTTCTGGCACAGAAACTGTTTAGTGCCAGAAAACAGGGATTTCTCTTTTTGCTTATCAGTAACAGCCCCAAAGTAGCCAAGAGAAAGGCTTTAGGTATGGGGAAGGTGCTGGGAAAGGCCAGTTATGATGGAGCGTTGAAGCTTCTATTTAATGGTATTCATAATAAAGGGCTAGATTCTGGCATTACACAAGGGTAAATCAGGAAGGATTTCACTAAAACCCATGAGCCAACTTTTCATGTATGGAACAACAGCTCCAGTCAGTTTGGTTCCAGTGCAATGTAACAACTTCTGCAAGACCCACTAAGAAACCTCTTGGAGGAAACATGGTTTCAACAATTAGTCCCATTGGTTCATTGGTTTTTCATCTATGTAAATGAGCTCAGAATACAATCAGCAATAGTAACAAGCCTAATTCTCTGGAGGCTCTGCAAAATGTTTGTAACAAAGGCCTCATTGGGGTCACCCTGGTACTGGGTAAGTGTGGCTAGGTATTCTTCTGCTCACTGCCTGTTTTTCTTTCTTTCCCCTGCTGTTCAGTTTATCATCATGGCCTTGGAGAACACAGTTGTGTCCAGACTGGCACTAAATCTCTGTGATAAGAAGGAACACTCTGTAGACATCCTCCTCAAGAAAGATCACTTATCCCTGAAGGTAGATGGGGTAGTAGGACAGAGTGAACTAAGCATCTCTGAGTTGGAGGACAGTCTGTCCATCTTGGAGAGCTCTTTGCAGTCAACGAAGACATACGTGGGAGGATTGCCAGGTGAGCCTCCAGTTTTGTACCATGGACCACAGATTTCCATCTCACCTTGCTGAGCTGGGAGTCAGGAAAACTGTTTCTGTTTGTTCAAGCTGTGAGTCTCCTTCTCTGTTTCTGCTTGAGCAGGCTTTGTCTGCAGTGCAGGCATATGAGCATAACGGATCTGGGATTGCGCTTTCCTTGAATGATTGTGTCCTTCTGAGGACAGCTGGAGGCAAAAATAAAAAGAGGATGGTTTTGCTTGTTCAACGATAGGAATGATTTATCTGAAGGATAGCTGTAAGCTGAGTTATTATCTTAAACCTCGTAAAATCTATAGGAGCTGGACTGCAGGTTCCTGCAGTGCTTCATTAATGCCATGAACCCATGGGAGCAGTCCTTGAGGGGAGTATTACGGCTTCAAGTTGTCTTGCTGGACCTTGGGAAGCCCAGTGTGGTGACTCTCCCTGGCTGATGCTCTCTTTGAACTGATCACAGCACGACACAGCTAACTCCCAACAGAGGGCATGTAGGGCACAACCAAGGGGTTAACACATTTATAGCTTCTCTGGCTTTTCAGCAGCAACAGGGCTTCTTCTGGGAGGTCAGTTTGCTCCTCTCTTCTGAATCTGTAAGATCAAACTTTCATCCGAATCATGACTTTTAGCCAGGTTTGGGAGTTTGTTTCTTGTTCTGGCTGAACTGGTTTATCAGTCCCTTCTGCTGAGGAATGCAATTAAGGAAACACTTATGTCTCTGATGCACATGATGCCAGCAGCTAAGCAAAATCTTGTCCTTACTTGCCCAAGCAAGGGAGAGGCACAAATGTTGGCCTCCTGGTAGGTGCTGAAACAGTCAGGCTGGAACAGGGTGGCTGAGGTGTCACATGTACTAGGACAGATGATGTGGCTGTCCACACCATGAGCAAGAGTTTATAGAGGATTTATGCTGATGATGCAAATGGCTCTCAGTCACACCTGAAAGGGAGAGGTCTCACGCTCTGGGATGTTCACATACTGGCAGGAACACAGCTGAAATCCCAAACGTGACATTTTCCAGATTCAGATTGAACTATCCAAGCTGGCCATTACGCAGGCAAGAGAGGTTGCCTGCTTTCTTTTAAGTAGCTCTCAGATGCACAGCAGAGACTTCCACAGCTCAGAAGAATCATCCCATTCTGTCACTGTCCCAAGTTCTCTATGGTTTGCTTAGACTACCTGTGCTGGGTGCAGCACAGTTTTTAATTTGGCCGAACTAAGCTGAGATACCATGGCTGTGGCAGTTTAGACTCAGCTGGCTTCTGTAGGTTTAGCTACTATCCCCTTTGATCTGTTGTGCTTAGCAACAGGAATTTCTGCCAGTGCTCTGCTTTTGCCATTGAGAGGAACTTGCATGAGAAACCCTGTCATCTGCCAAACAAATAAACATTTCAGCACTTCAGCTGGATTAATCACTCTGGGTTAAATAACAGTACTGAGTGGTCAGATCTAAGTGAGTTTGGCTCATTCAGATTTTGAAAACATTACGTAGTTTTTGGTTTTTCCGTGCTTCCATACTCTGTGGAAAAAACAGTATAGTGGTCACAATTCACGTCTTTATTCCGTTTGCCACAAATAAAGAAAGAATTCTGAGTCCAAGTAAGTAATATGTCCCATCTTTAGCACAGCTAATGTTGCAAATGTGGAAGAAATACTACTTAGAGTTTCAAGAGATAAGAGGGAACGTGTAGGCATTTATTACTTTTTCTATAGTCCTTTCAAGTCTGGTAAATCCTAAATTTATAGGATACATAGATGTTTTTTCAGGAAATATGCATTCCACCAGGTGAAGGGACCTTTAAACTAGACTTCCAGATCTTTGCATGACCACATTTTGGACAGATCCATTTCTAGTCATAACAGAAAATTAAATATTTCACCTGGTTTACAACTACAACACGAAGAAAAAAATTTTAATTGTTTTTTGTAATCTCTTACAAATCCATCTGAAAGCCCACACTGTCTTTCAGTCAGCCCTGTAGCACATGTAACAGCAATCTGCTTGATCCTTAGACAAGTCTTCAAGCTGTTAAGCCACAACTTCAACTTCTGACTCAAAATGTAGTTTGCATTCGTGTGAGGTATTACAGCAGAGATGCTGCATTCCTTTAAGCAGAGTGTGGCAGATAAACTTTGGTAAATGGGCAGGAATAGGAAATAGGTAACATCATTAGTTAAAGCAACAACTGAGCATTGGTACTTAGCACCCAGGAAGCTGAAAAGACTTGTAGTATCTCTTTGTGGCTTACAGATCTCCCACAGATGTTCTCTCTCCCATTCAGTCCTAGACACTCTCTGAGCTGTGTCTGATACATCAGCCCTGTATATCTCCAGCCAGAACACTTTAAATTTCACATAATCTTGGGTCAACAGGACAACTTATTGTTCAAGTTGTCCTTGCTTCGATGTAAAGATAAGTGGTTTATTTAGCTACCTGAATCACTGTGAAGTTAAATATTCTTTAAGACTTCCATTATTTTCCATTGTACAACCAGTTTGATTGGGTCAGCTTTGGGTTGTAAATAAACTAATGACCTTTGGGGAAAGGTAGAGGACACAGCTCATGTAGGTTTTCTTGTCGTTATGTTACTGTGTGGGGTTTTTTGTTTGTTTACGAACAGTGTATCTATGATATTACAGAAGTTAGTAGTAAGATTGACTAATTTCCACTAGTCTATTGGATTGTACTTAGTGTCTTCTTCCTTGCCATCTGTTTTCTGCCTCTGTTAAACTGATTAAAAGAACGTCACCAGTGCATCTCCACAGTAAAAATTAGTCTCATTAGTCTGACCAATTCAACTGATGCATTCCAGCATCCGCCTTTCTGATGAAGGCCAGCAACCTGCCTGTGCTTATTCAGAGCATAATTGTGGTAAAGATGAGCCCAGCAAGTGGTAGAGACTGCATATAGGAGGTGCTTTCCTGTCGTAAAGTTCTTCCTATAATGTTTTGGAAGCTATTTTGAAGAGAAAGAGCATTAGAGGAAGGTCTAACATCTCCACCAATGACAAAGCAAAGGGTTCGGAGATGGAGGGGGGAAGATCATGGAGCTGGAAAGCAGTGTGAACTCAGTGTGTCACTGCACTAACGCCTCGCTGCTGTGCACAAGGTTTCATGGTTTCATCGGGTCTGGAGGCCTTGCAGAGACACAGAGCAGCTGAGGAAGGGTTCAGCCTGGGAGAAGGGCTTTTGTGCACCAGAACAGATGGTGTTTTGCTCACATCTGAGCAAAAGGATTGTGCTCTTGCCTTCTGGCAAGAGGGGCTGGGGGAGGTAGAAAGCCTAGCACGGAAAGAGGTGAGTGTGAATTCATTGCAGTGATAGCCATCTGAGCCTAGGTAGGGCAGGTATTTATTTAAAAGCAGCTGTCAGAGATATTTATCTCCCCTTTCCGACAGACGTTCCTGTCACTTCCACTCCAGTCACCGCGTCCTACCACGGCTGCATGACCCTGAAGCTGAGCAACACGGCACTGGACTTAGATGAGGCTCTCTACAAGCACAGTGACATCACCTCACATTCCTGTCCTCCAGTCGAGCAGGAGGGTCAGTAGGTACCACTGCAATGCGAAAGTTTTATACTCAGAAACTTTCAGCGCTTTTCTTTTTTTAAAAGACATAAATTATTCAGATCTACCACACTGCGTGTATAGTTTCTCTTAAACACTGAAGTTATGTAGAAGCTACTGATCCTTATGTCAGATTGATTATTGAAATACTCTTTGCTTTGAGTTTTAAAGGTTGTATATATTTGTAAATAGTTCAGAAGACTAATATTAAATAAGTCAAAAGTACGGAATATATTGAAAGTGAATGCTATCTTTAGACTGTAAGAGACAGTTTCATCTGTAATGTGGGAAACCTGGTAATATATGAGTGTGGACTGGAAGAAAAATAATAATTCTGTATTATTTTTTATTACCAAACACTGCTTTCTGATTTGCAAAATATGAGAGAATAAAATATTTACATAGAAGTTTTTAATTTACCTGTACTGAGATTATTCTGTATTCTGGTATTTGGAGACAATGACTCAGACTGTGCCAGATGTGGAGGTTACACATGTGCATGATGTGGAGGTTTGGGCGGGGGCAGCAGGGAGGCTGTTTTGTTGGTTTGGAATTTTTTTCTTTTGTTTTGTTGTTTTGGAGGTGGGGTTTTATGTGCCTACATCAGTATTTTATATCTTCTCAGCTGCAGAGCAAATGGTGCCTGCTATTCTTATTGCTAGAATTTCTCTTTCTGGTACCACAGAAAGAAGAATCAGTTGTGACCTTTAGTAAAACTCTTGGTCAACAGAAAATGGAAAGCAAAGTTGGGTCAGCGGGAAACATTTAGAAGAAAAGACTCAATAAGTTGAAAGCCATATGGCTTTTGTGTCAGTAGCTGCTGGGGCAAATGATGAGGTGTTGAGAATTGAGGAATATTATCTGGTGATGACATATTTTTGCTGCTGCAATTTTAGGTTGGCTCATTTGCTGTGAGCCTAGTGGGAGCAGAGAGGCTTGAGCTGTGAGAGTTAGCCAGGCTGAACTGCATGAGGTGAGAATATCCATGGGGGTTTATGCAGGAGAGGTTCTACAGCCAGAAAGTGTGTTCAATTCTTCAGCTATCCTTCTGAAGCTGGGATGGGCTTTGCCTAGCCTGCCTCGAGACACTTAAATCTTATTTTATTTGGTCCTTGTCTTGCTTTAAATTAATAAACTGAATAATATTGGTATATGCTGTGGTGCAAAATCCAAGTACTGGGTGGCTAATGTTACACCATCATTCAGAGGATTAATGTGGAAAAGGTCTAATTCTACAAGTCTTTTATAAATTATTCTTGGCCAGCCATGTTATGTTTTCCCTAAGCAGATATAGAGATGACACATTAGTCTAATAATCCACACGTGTGACAACATTTGTGACCAAATTGTGAAGATACAACTGTCCCAGAGGAAAAGATGAAAGAGGGGGAAGACTATCCCAAGCATATTATTTGGCAAGGATCCCTGCTTTATTTAGCAGAGAAGAGGAAGGTACTGTATTAGCCATCAGACAGAGCATCATAGCTTCTTATCATGAGCAAATCAATCAGCAGTAATGCAGTAGAGCAGAAAACAATAGAACTTTATCACTTTCAACCAATCTACTCATTTATACTTAAGAGAAGGACCTGTCAAAACTCTCTACTGTCAGGTCTGACCAGAAACAAGTTTGAAAGGAAAGTTCCCACCAGACAGTAATAACTTACTGGCAGAATGAGCATGGATAGGAAAACCCAGAAGTAGTTCTATGTTTTCGCTTTTTTTAATTGAGCAAGGGAAACCATGTTATTCCTGAGAGTGCTTTATGTTACAGCTTATGACTCTGGATAGATTTGTGATTTGATGGAGAACCCAAGGAAGATTAGATTAGTATCTTCAGTAAGAGCTGGAAATCCTGAAGGTACTCTGTTTAACAGAATGTCCACACTGCAGTGGTTTATTTTCTGTGTGTTTTTCATGGTTATTTTAGTCCTTTACCAAAATACACCTCTGTGCTTGTTTTGGTTAATATTCTTCACAGTAGCCAGTATGGGGCTGTAGTTTGGGTTTGGGCTGGAAACAATGTTGGTAACGGTGGGATGTTTTAGCCATTGCTGAGCAGTGCTTGCACAGTGTCAAGACCTTTTCTGATTCTCACCCCTAGCACCAGTGAGGGGGCTGGGGGTGCACAAGGAGCTGGGAGGGGACACAGCCAGGACAACTTATCCCAAGTGACCAGAGGGATATCCCACACCATATGGTGTCATGTTCAGCACATAAAGCTTGGGGAAAAAAAGGAGAGGGACATTCAGAGTGAGGGTCTTTGTCCTCCCAACTCACCATTACATGTGATGTGTCCCAGCTCTCCTGGAGACAGCTGAACACCTGCCTACCCATGGGAAGTGGTGGACGAATTCCTTGTTCTGTTTTGCCGGTCTGCATGGCTTTTGCTTTACTTCTTAAATTGTCTTTATCTCAATCCATGAGTTTTCTCACTTTTTTACCCTTCTGATTCTCGACCCAGTCCTAATGAGAGGGAGTGAGTGAGCAGCTGCCTGCTGGCTGAGCTCCCAGCTGGGGTTCGACGACAACAATCTCCCATCTTTTTAACTTGGAGTAGTTCTAATGAAAAAAGTACAGACTTGGAAGAGACCTATTTTTAAACTAAGAAGATGAAACAAGCCCTGTTTTACTTTGTTCTTTTCAAATGAAGCATGTTAGCAAAATAGTTTTATGTCTGGTATTTTTATAAAATTTCTGTGGTAGTTCCCAAAAAACTATCACATGGCATAAATTAATCACAAACATGTCTGACGTTTCTGTTAATGTAAGTGACACTATTTATGAGGCCAGAATTATTCTGGGTCCTGGAAATGTGAATCCTGTGGTATCTTATGGTACTCTGCATTTCCATACTAAATGTTACGTGTAAAAGAGCATTTAATTTTTTAATTCAGAGCAGAAATTGCTCCTGGACTTTGCATATGTGTGCGTGTATGTGAAGATTATTTTGCATAGACCACAATGCATCCTGACTCAAAATGTGGTTTAGAAGAGCAACTCAGAATTTCGTAGTCTGGAGAATGACAGAAGGGGTGGGGGGGCAGTCTTTTGTGTAAAGGTGATTTTTTTTTAGTACCCTACAGCACTGGAGAAAGACTTTGGAGGAAGAGGTAGCTGCAATAAGCATTCCTTCATTCCTTTTCAGTAATTTGCTTCAACACAAGAGAAACATTGATTTCATCCTTGTTCAGTTAGTCTAGGTGCTAAACCCAGGGGATCAAGTCTGTCCTGGACTTTGAGTCCTCAAAATGAACCCAGGTGGTTCCCCTGGTAGTATTCCTAGCAAGCAAAAAAAGGTAAATGTGTAGCTTCACTTATTTCCTAATCAGAGTGACTGACTAATCACAGCATGTATTAGGACAAGAACTAAGCATTTTTGATGCATTAAATTAATGTTTAAAACAAAGCCAGTGGTCTGTTCTCTGATTCTGTTTCTCTCAGCCAGGTTCATATAACCCACCTTGTCAAAAATACACATAAGGCACCTCATCACTGATCACTGACTTAAAACTTTGCATCTCAGAAAAACCTTAACTGAACAAAAGATGACTTTTATGGTCCATCTAAATTAATTTCTCTTCTTATGTGTATAAGTACTGAATCTGCTTTTTATACATAGAAGTACAACACATGAATTAACAGAAATTTCTTGGAAGCTGGGAAGTATTATGTAAAAGAATGATCATTCTTTTTTCTATTTTGAGCAGGTCTGAGGGTGTAACTTCCTTTTAAAGGAGTCTGTCAAGTAAGCTGGTTTTGTTTATTTTTTTTTTTCAATATCTTCATAATACAGAGCAGCTGCTTAAAGTGTTAATGAGAAATACCTTCCATTCCCTGTTTTGCTCTTTGGCCTTTCAGGAAATTTCTAGAGCTGCATTGCTGTCTAGACTGTAAGATCTATGGAGCAAGCAGCACCAACACCCTTCCTGCAGGAGCAAAATGCAGTGAAAGCATGCAGCAGTCAGCTGGGTTTTCATGTTGGTTGTAAGTACTCCTGTCTTCCTCCAAAATATGGCAGGTGTGTGCCAAAACGAATCCCAGCTAATGTGGTGCACAGTGAGGTGGCAGGATACAGACAACAGGGACATGGCTTTTTTCCTGTCAATGGTACTGGCAAAGGTATTGTTGCTTAGCCTTTAGGGGAAATAGATAAATAAATAAAGGTAATTAGGCTACTTCATTCACTCTGTTTCAGTCATTGTAAAATGCCTGCATCAGGTCTTGGATTAGTTTAAAAATAAATAAGAGGCATTCAGCCTAAAATGGTTTTGGCTGTGGTACTCTTTTGACAAGAAAGGAATTAATTTTAAGACTAAAGTGCAGCTTAAAATACACATCTGGAAATGGCATTTTTAGCACATTGACGTGACATTTTACTATGCAGACTAGACCGGCACAAAGTTCAGCTAAAAGAGTCCAAATAAAATTAGCCTTTCTATCTGAGACTTGAAAAAGGAAACTATTTGGTAGGGTACTTCTTCCTCTGTTCTTTTGTTTTCCTGTCCTTCCAAATATACACAGCCTTAGGTATAGTATAAATATACACAGTGAACTTTATTGTAAAATAATTGCCACACTTTATTGGTACAACACTTTCACTAGAAGGGTTATTAAATAAACACTACAAGCAGACAAGCTCTTACTTCCCAAAGTGATTGACTCGGAGAGCTCCCGGCTACCCACTCAGACAACACAGGCTAAAACTCCTCAATATTGGTTCAGGAAAGCAGAACACGTAGCCAGAGTGTTTTCTTCATTTTTCCTCTTGAAGAAAATCTGTTCTGCAGTGCACCAAGAATGAAACATCCCATGCTTACCATAGCCAGAAAGTTCTGCTACATCTGACTGCAGGCAAACTGAGTGGTGCTGTGCCTGCCGTTACACTTCCAGGGCTCTGCCCTGCTCACAGGGAGGTACAGGTAAAAGTGGAGTGGCAGTAACACACTCTGTGGTAGGTTCCTTTGGGAAGTCTAGTGCCTGCACAGCACAGTTGCCAGAGGTTTCTTAAAAACAAAATAGAAGTCTACCAGCTACTAAAATAAATTCTTTGTTCTATGGTGCATATGGTGGAGGCTTTTCTCCAGGCAAGCAGTAAGTTGGTGTATAGAGGGCTGGAGCATTTGGGGGAAGACCATAGCTGGAACTGGACTGAGATGGAGGCTGAGTTTCTTCTGACAAAGAAATGTCAGTAGATGATGTTCCTGGAAAATTGCTGGCAGGCTGTATCAGACAAAGAAAAATACCTTCTTCAGTAAAGGACTACAACCCCATTGCAGTTTTGTATTGTTTGCCATGTGTTACATAATAAGCCCCATGATTAAATTTCTCATGCATTGCAACACAACATTAGTTCTGAAGCACCTGTTTAAGTGTAGCAATGATGGTGTCTAGTGAAACAAGACAGATTCCATCTGTAACCCAAGCCATTTTTAACAGACATTGCACAGACAGCTAGGCAATAGAGCAGAACAGGAATTTCTGCAGGAAAAGATGCTTGGCATCCTGGGTGAGGCACAGCACCTCACTGACTGATTAGGTTACAGGTAGCTGCTGGTTTCCAGGCATCACTGTGAAATTTAAATTACCTTATATGTAAGTAATCTCAGTTAAAATACTTGCATAAATGCAAGGTCTTATTCTTTTGCCAAATACAGATTCCTCTTAAGAGAAAATTTTACAGGCAGGCATGTGTCTCCCTCTCTGGCTATGATGGGGCTTTGGCTGAAAGAGGCACAAAAAAAAAATAGAGCTTAGGAAGTAGCCCATGTTCAGGAACAAGCAGGGCTTGTTAAAACAAAGGAATGCATGTAGGGAATAATATTCAGGATAAAAGTCCTACTACTGCTTTAAACCAAGTTTTGTCACTGATTTCAAGAGGGTCAGGATTTCACTGCCCCCCTCATATGCCAGCACATGCCACTCCATGGGCTTCAACTAAAGATTTGGGCTCAGCTCCCCTCAGATTCAGGCTTTAAGTGAACTTTAGGTTCCTGGAATTTAAAAACAAGATAAAGTAATCATAGATCTTTTTCAAGGGAAATGAAAAATCTGGGCAAGTAAATGATGCTCCCTGCCACCAAAAAAATTAATAGCCATGATCTAGAAGGCCAGTGCCAGGACTGGACCTTGGACAATGGTGTCTCAGCGCTGTCCAGGGCTGACAGACCCCATGCCAAGGTGTTCATCTTCTCCATGGGGCTCCATGGGAGCAGGGGCTGCTGCCCTGGGTCAAACCCTCCTGGAAAGGAAAATGTTCTGCATCTGTACCACTGGGTGACTTTGTGAGTGAGAATGGGGACATCCCAACAGGAAGGCTGATTATGTCCTTTAACTCTCTGAGGCAGTGAAGGTATACTGACAGACATGCAAGATCCATCAGCTCCAAACCTAGTTGTTGTGGATTTGGGTTGGTTTGGGTTTTTATTTATTTTGGAGGTGTTGCTTCCCTCCCCTCTCAAACCGCAACCACTGCTTCCATCTGTTTGCCTGGAATTGCTCCTACAGTGAGGTCTCTAGCAGGAATAACTGGCACAACCCATAACTGCTGTCATCACCACCAGTCCCTGCCCAGCTAATCAGGACCATTACCTGCCCAGTTGGCAGGCCTGTTACCAAGACTAGTTATGGCTGAACTGTACCAGGAAGGGATGAATTATTTTGTTGGCACATGTCACAGTAAACAAAAGAAATGCTGATTACATCCTTTCAAAACGCATTTCTGCTATCACTCTTTCTTTTTGGCATTCGGCTGATTTCTTTTACAGACTTTACCTCTCTGGCTAGCATTTATTCAGTGAGATACTGCACTCAGCAGAGGACCAGGAATGAATGTCATATACTTTTAACGTGAGATAATCCACTGGTGACTCTAAAGGACAGACCAGCTCAGGCAGGGTCTCCTACTCTGTGGACACTAGAACTTAATTCAGTTGCCCACCTCTCAGTGTCCAGCCCTTTTGGGATGCCATGGGATATCCCAGATGTCCACACAGATGCGACTTGGGGACAATGGAACCTGAACCTGGACCATCTCAGAGTGGCAGCAGGGGACAGGTGGCTACTTGATCTCATTATCACACAGTAATAGATCCCTACATGCCAATAGCCCCTGTGTTCAGTCAGATGAATCCCAGACCCAGACTGGGATTAAGGACTACAACCATCTGAGCAGGGCCTTGAGAAAGTCTGAATCCAGTAGCTTGGAGCACTTAGATGGAACATGAAGACCCTCAGACCTGCAGCTCCATGGATTTAGCCCACAGCTCTCATGCAATGAAAGCAGATGACAGTTAAGCTTCTGCCTGTTTCTAATCATTTCTGCTTCCATCATTCACCATTTGGATCTTTGAATAAGTTTATTATGATTTTTTTAATTTGTATACTGATACAGAAATTACTTCTCTCCAAACTGCAACATAATGAGCTCATATATACATGGAGGTGGCTTGCTTATTGTTTTTCCGAGGAATAGGATTAAGTTTGCCCTTTTGGACCCCAGTGTTTCTTACTAACTTCTCCTGGCATGGGGACAACTGGTGGCATCTGTCTCTGAATGTTATGAAAGGGAAAGAAGACAAATGAACACATGTTTTTTGAAAAAGTAGAAATCTAGGGAAATAACCATGTTTATTTTGGAATGCAGATAAGAATCTGGGGTAAATGTAATGTATTTCTGTTTCTCAGTGGACACAGGACTGAACAGTCACAATGGACCCTCATTACTACTTACATGCATCTTTTCAGCTTAATTGTTCCCTTTCATCTGTTTTTATCCCCTTCTCTCTCTACTCTTGCCTGTGTGCTAATTGAACTCTGCAGAACAGCACAGCTTACCAGCTAAAAGCAAACAAATAGAGATGTTCTTTTTTTGTCTCTCTCAACCTGTGATCTCCAGAAGTGCCTGGGCCCCATTTGTGTTAATAAATAAGACTGTTTTCTGGCTGTGAATCCATCTGGCACAGCACATCTGACATCCCTACAGCTGAACTCTTACCACTAAGCCAGTGGGACTGTTTATGTGCATGCTTCTACTGGGAACAGTCCATCGCCCTTGCCATCTTCTGATCCCTTCAGAAGTGTTGTTGGGAGACTGCTAGGTGGTCTGGGGAGCATGCAAACCATTCACTGGTGTGGGTGATCACCATGTCCCAGCACTGGTGCCTGGTACTGGGACTTACTGGCCCTGAACAAACGTAGTCCAGGAGGCAGTGGGGAGCTGGTCCACTCTTAGTCCACGCTAAATGTGCAGTGTGCTCAATTAAGAAGTATTGCAAAACTTGTGGTACCCACTGGACTAGCACTGCTGGTCTAGCCAAAGTATAACAAGCCATCGGATGGAACAAAACGGTCTTACTGTGCTTGGATAGATCTAAAAGCTCTACACTTGCTACAGGGTCTCAGTACACTCATTTATCAGCTCACCCTACAGTCATCACCTCACTCTGGAGGGAAAAAAACACTATCCTTAGCACCACTTTTGCATTTTCCAGGCCAGCTCTGATTGGACACAACACAGCCTTGGAGCATGACTTGCACCTCAGTCTTCTGAAGGAGGAGAAGCAGTGCTGACAGCTCATGTTGTATCCCCTCCCACAAGGGGTGGAAGCTGCACCTGTGTCAGCTTTCCCTCCTGCCTCTGGTCTGGTAAGGCTCACCAACCTCTGCCACCTGCCAGAGCTGCTCTGTACCTGTGGTCTACCAGTGGTTGTACGAAACCAAAAGAAATCAGGCTTCATCTTCTGATGAGCTCCTATTGGTTCTTGGGGCTGGCAGCCATCTGGTGACTTGCTGGGCTGCAAGTGATACTTGAATCCCTAACCCCTCCTTTATATATCCTGTATAAATAGACTCCTCCTGTACAGCATCTTGAGACATTTGAACCTTTGTTTGTGTATAAAACCCCCTTCCTATTTCTGGCTTATCTTGCCCCTTAATAGCTTTACTGAGGCAACCAAAACTTTGTGTGGATAAAATTTATATTAATATCCATCCACAATCCCTTCCATATCAATGTTTCAAAGACCTCTTATTCTTTCTCCATCTGATGAGTTCTGATATACTTATCTCCATATTATGAGTAAGGTGGGCTAAGTTGTGTGAATTTTTTTGTCAAATTCTGTGTGTATCAGATGTTTCCTTTGGCTTCCTCAAAGTGGAAGTTGCTGCCCACCCTCAACATGGAGGGGGACTTCAGCCCGAATCCCACACTGGGACTCCTTGTCAGCAGGTAAGAGTCCAAGGGACAAC
The DNA here is from genome assembly GCA_013397935.1 of Dasyornis broadbenti. NCBI lineage: Eukaryota > Metazoa > Chordata > Aves > Passeriformes > Dasyornithidae > Dasyornis > Dasyornis broadbenti. The sequence goes on along the minus strand of VZRN01000659.1, from coordinate 400,930 downwards.
CTGAGACAGCCTGAGGTCTGAGAACAGACCAGAAAACTAGACTAAGAGTCTAGAAAACTAGAGTCACAGACTAAGTCATCCCAGGGACAAACCTGAGAGCTGGGATCCAGCTAAGACCTACTTCTGCAGAGTTTGTACTGAGTAGCAGCTAATGCTTTTCTGATGGTGTAAAAAAGGTGTTGTTTTGTACTGTACCTGAAGAGGTAACGGGTAGGATGGATATGTAGAAATTGTTGCCGCAGAAGGACAGAACCCAGCGTATGTCAGGATCTGTTGGGCAGGATTGTACAGGATCTGAGGAGGAGGTGCAGCGCTGAAAGTGATTTGGGACAGAGGTACCTGTTAAGCACAGAAGACAACAATATATCAGCACAGTGTAGGGGGGCTGGAGCATGAACTTCTCCTAACACAGGTAACAAGACACTTCAACAACTTTCTATTTTCCAACACAATATCAGTAGTACAAAAAGCCAAGGAGCACACAGAACGAGAAGAGGGTGTATCCGGAATGAATTTTCTGAGTAAAAATACACAGCTATTTTAATCTTCTTCCCTTGGAAAAAGGCTGCTGGTGCTTCCCTAGCAACAGTTACAGAAGCACTGGCAGAACTCCAGATCCGAGACACCCTGAAGAGAACCGCACACAGCTTGTGCTGCCTCTTCTTATACATTCCAGCATCAAACACCCAGTCCTTCACCATTTGCTGCAGACTCCTTCCAATAGCAACTACCTGATGCCCTCAAGTCTTTTCTTTCTTATTTCCTACCCAGATTTACCTAGACCTCCCTTTCCAGACCAGCTGCTCTTCTTTCACAGCTGCCTCTCAGCTGGGAAATGCTGGCTCTCCAATATCACTCTCAATGTGCATACCTCATTCCTACTGCATAAAATCTTTCTCCCACAGCTTTATTGGCATGTCTTTTAATTACAATGCAAAATCGTGTTTGCAGGAAGAAGTAATAGCTCATATTAAACCAGCTAAAAAAACTTGGTCAGGAAAAAAAGAACAAAAGCTAAATGTGAAACAGGGTTTGTGTTAAACCCTAAACCCCTGTGCTATATAACAATCTGTGAAGGACAACAGAGCAACAGGGCTTTGTGAAATACTTTCATGAGATAAATCCAGTGGTTTCTTTCATTTCCTTTGTTTTTGTTAACAGATTCCTCCGCATAAGAGCATGGAATTTTCTTTTCACTGAAGTAATAAAATATGGTGGTTGCCAGACAAATGGTGAAAGCAGCAGCCAGGATTTTTTTTATTTCCGCATTTCCTTTCAAATTTATCAGTGAGAGATATAAACCACTGCATCCTCTCAAGACAGTGTGAGATCTCTCAGTGATTGAGAAAGAGGCATACTAATTTTGTCTGTACGTGGAAACATTGTCTAGGTCAGTGATGTACCACATGAGTTTACATAACAATCTAGGCCTTCGTTTCCTGGAGAAACCTGGCATTTCAGGAGCTGGTGCGGAGAAAGGCTGGGATCAAAAGCAGAGAGCTTATTTCATGGGAGAAGGCAAGTGTCTCATCTTCAAGGCACCCTCCTCAAAACACTCTCATCTGCAAGGTCCTTTCTACCTGCCCTGCTGGATGGATAGGATGGGGAGAGATGAAAAGACACTGCCTCAGGAGCAGCAAGGAGCAGGTAACCTGCTTGCCTCAGACCCAAAGGTTTGGGGCCAGCACCAGAGCCCCAGAGTGTGCCCTTCCTTCCTCAGAGGAAGGATAAAATCAGATCCCTATGACTATGGACATAAATGCATCAAGAAACACTTGCTTTGCCCACAGATGTGAAATACAGATGCCTATTCTGCATGTCACCAACTTTCTGGTGTCGGTCTCTTTGGGTGCTGCTGTTTGACCTCCTCTGGCTTCTTCTCTTGGGAAGCTCTCTCAGTCCTCTCACATTCCATCCACCCTTAGAGCAATGTCTCCAATTGCTAAGGATGAACATCACAACAGTTCTAGAAGACAGATTTGGGGAGTCATCCAGGCCAAACCTACTAATCAAAGCACCTTATTATCAGGCTATCTGGTCTCAGCCCAGGGGCAGCAACAATTTGCAGGTTCTGAAGCTGGATGGATACTCTTATCAAGTATTCCAGTAATTATGTTAAATTACTCGCCTAAACTATAGGGGTAGGTTGAGACATTCTAAACTGCACCAACACCCAAGTCAAAGAGATAAGGAGCTATGAACTAGCCAGGGAGTGCTGCCAGGGTCAGCTCACTGCCTCACACAGACCTGCCAGAGCATTTATTTATGAGCTCCATCTACGTTTCATGTCCAACTGCACCTTTAGTTGCACAAGTGCTAAGACATAAACACATGGCAAGTAGCTCAGCAATTAGGGGTTAATTTTGTTGTCTTTTTTTAAAGCACGGTGAGGGAAGAGGAGAAGGGATAAAGCAATGATATTTAATCTGTTCAGATTCCCTTAAGGACTGCAAGAAGGAGACTAATTTAAAAAATTTTAAAAGGCAGCCCCCTCACACCCCTGTATCCTCCCCTCAGGACTATCAGTAGTTCATATTAATGCAGTCCTAAACTCGGGGCAGGCAGATTCCTTGGCAAGGTGTGTAGAAAAACATCCAGAAGTCACCAGATGAATACCGGGACAGGGAAGGGAGCTTCTAGATTAACTCAGCACCAGCAAGTGAAGTTTCCCATTCTTTCATTTCCCATGCTGGTAATTCTTTACCAGCAACTTCTGTAAGAAACAACCCCAGTGTGTTATCATTTTGGGTACTTCAGGTACATCTCTTTATGCAATATCTTAATCTGCTTTTGTTAAAGGTGACTTTAAGGTAATGGCCTCCATGTTCTACATCCAAGCAAGCTTAGATCTTAAAAGGAGTGTTCCTGTCGTAAGGACTGCAGATCACAGAGGGCAGTCCCATGGGTGACACAGCGGCCACTGAGCTGACACCTTGGGAGTCAGGAGAGATTGAAATATTCCCCACTGAGCCAGCACTGCCCTCAGGCAGGCAGCAAAACCACCAGGAGTGTGCCAGGGTCTGCAGGGAATTTGTCACAAGAAAGAAAACCCTCAACAACCAAAACAACACTTTTTTTCTGTCCAGGAAATATGATGGGTTTAAAGGCAAGGGCATTGTTTTGCAAACTCTCCCCTTTGTAACATGTTTGGGCTGCCAGCATTCCCCAGAGATAAACATGATGTTTTTTGTTTGACTAGTCAGCCTGGCCTTGTGCTTTCTGGAAGTCAGTCCCAAAGCAGTGCTGTGAGGCATTTCAGGGGGCTTTGCAGTTCTCCCTGCAAAATGCCAGTGAGCATTTATGTGAGAAGGTGACATCCTAAAGCAAATAGTTCTCCCACATATTTTAATGGCGTTTTCTTGGCACCTGTCTTCCCCCAAGAGTTACTCCTTTTGTAAGGAAAGGGAGCAGCAGATTAGCAAATCAGCTCTGGTACTAACTCAAAAGAACACTGAAAAAGCACAGGCAGGAGCAAGGAGCAGTCACTGCATTTTGAATTGCTGCTTTAGTAAGGCTTTCACAAGCATAGCTGAGGCGACTGACACAAACCCACCTTTCTCTTGAACTATGACACCCTTTTTCTGCTCACACTGAGAGGAGACATTGAACAGCTTATTCAGATCAGGTTTTCAGCTGTAGCCCTGACAGACTCAGTCCAGCTAAGGTTGGGGTAAAGCTGCACATCCACTGCAGCAGTGATTTCCTCCCATGGTTTTATGCCACCCAGTCATGGACTCAGACTCTTGGACCCAGCTCTCCCAGAGACTTACTGTAGATGATGGTTGCCTTCACCTCCCCGTATAAGCTGCTCTTCCCCTCATTTCCCACTGTGGTTGTTTCCACTCCCCTTCTGCTCCTCTCACAGGGAGAGCATGAATTAAGATGGGAAAACTGCTTCTACTCCCTTTGGGCAGTTGCAATCTGCAGCTGGCTGCAATCTGTTATCAATTCCTTTCATGAGTCCCCTCACATAAAGGACAGCTCAGCTGCACGTTTCTTACATGAGATAGCTCAGTGTGCTTGTTTGGCTTAAGCTAGACAGAGGAATATTTCCAGGGAATTTTGCAACTCTTAACAAAGGTCAATTTCAAACAATTCATATGGCCCTGCTCTATTTTAAGCATGGTTTTGAGCACCCAACGTATATTGTAGATAGCCTGGGCATGCTTGCTAAGGAGTGCTGGGGGGTCAGTGCTGGGCCTGGATGGCCTCCAGTCTGACTGGGTCCTTGACTCACTGGGTGCCAGTTCTGAGCAACCCCTTCCTGCCACTCTGCTCCCCCTCCTGTCTTGATGTGCATCTCAGCTATCTCTCTAGCTTTCTCTTCCCTGCTCTATCTCTCTTTTTCATTTTACCTGTCTTTCTATTCAGTTTTGTCTTCTGCAATAGTCACGAGACACATCATGGATCTAAGATGACCTGTGCTGCTGTCACACCTCACTTTGGTTCCTGCATTTCACCTCCATCTCCATGCCTCTGCCCATTTAGTTCTACTACTCTCCTGAGAGCCTAGTAAATCATGAGTCCCTTGCTTGGTTCTTAGGCATTGCTTTAATGAACATGACCACTGACAGTGATAATCCCAGCAACAGCAACTCCACCCTTTAATGTGTCAGAAAATCTAGGCAGATGAGGCACCTTACTGGAGAATCCCTCCCACCACACAGTCTCTTCTGAATGCTGTGGTGCACATCAGCACAACGTGGTGGTGTGGCACAGGGAGTAGTCAGAAGGTGGCATTCCCCAGTGAAACAAAAGAGGATGTTAAAGTGTCCTGTGCACACAACTGTTTAAATAAAAACTTGACTGGTACTTCAGAATTCATCCCCATTCTTGGGGAAAAGAACTACACAAGGCTAAACAGTCATATCTAGGGCTTGGCTTTTACGTGTTAGCTACAAACTAGCATCCTCAGACTACCTGCTGGCCCACATGTTCAGCGATAAATTAGAAGCAAAAAAAATATACCATTAAGTGAATTGACAGCATTTGTTCACACTGTTGTGACTTTTTTTCTTCCATTTATGTATTTGACCAGGCTAGACCCACTTACCTGTGAGCAGCTGGCAACAGCTTCACCTAAAGGTATAAATCCATGAGAGGGGCTGAACTGTTAGGGGATAATGACTCAAAACATTCCCCTATTTGTTGAGAGAAACCCCAGGGTGCTCGACTGAGATGGAGGAGGTGAACTTTTGGTTATGTTACGGCTAAACCCCTGATCTGATAAGGCACAGGGTGAACGATGGGCTGTGAATGAGACAGGAGATGGATCCTGTGGAGAGGATTGTGCCCCTTGTCATGCTAAGTTGTCCTCCCTTGCACAGACCACTGGGTTGTGCGGCTCCCCCTCCTCCAGGGAAGTACCAGGGAATCCAGGAGACTTGCCTGTGGCCTCAAGGTGTTCATCTCTGCTGATGGGACATAATGGGGCATAACTGATTCAACTGCACTGCTGTGATGGGCAGCTCTATTGTCTTAGAAAGTGTCAAGGACTCCCATGATTCACTTCATTACATCAAGCTCCCCACCCTGGTTCTCATGTGAGTGAATATAAACCCAATAGCTGTTGTGTGCTGGGGTTTTCCCTCCACTACTTCTTCGGGATTTCCTCCACCACCAGACGGATGTGGTCAGCGATCACCACTTTGACCAAGACTGCGCAGCAACCAAGTCTTGTCGCCTGTGGGTGGTGAGATCCTCACACTCGTGTCCTTTCTCTCTCTCTTTCTTTCCCCTTTTCTGTGTCCTTGTTTGATGTTGTTGTGCTTTCACATCGCAATGCTTTCACGTTGTTTTATTACTACACATAATAACCACCAGACTGCCTCCATATCTGTTTTCCTTTCCACTCAAACTGTTCTATAATAAACCCTACATTGTTTATTTACAAGCACTGATCATTCAGTGTTGTTTCATTCTAATCCACCCCAAGGGATCTGTGAACACGAACCTGGGTTACCCTTGCCTTCTGTGGGGGATCGTAACACTGCAGACTCCCACAACACCCAGGAAACACATTTAAAGCATCTCTCTTGTACATTTATATTTCCTTGGTTTTAACTCATTTGATAAAGTCAACAAGCACAGAAGCCCTCACATAAGGCAAAATACTGTGAGCCTTACCATGTCTTTAAATGCTCCAAGAATGGCTGCTGTGATAATCCCGAGAAACAAGCCAATGATATTGAGGACTGTGGACGACCACAGCAGTCTGTACAGGTGAACCACATCCTGACAGCTGCTCACGCCGAGAAATTCATAGTAGCTGGAGGACTGGTCTGAACTGAAAGAGAATTCAGACAACTTCACTGCAGGGGGAATTGTTTTGCACATAATACAGGATCTGACTCCTTCCTGCTTGCTTTCTTCTTTGGCAAAGCACTACATCTATGCTCCCACCAAAAACTGCTCAGAAGAACTGGAGAAAGCTCTGCTGAAAAACTGGCACTGCTAAAGCCAGTATCAAATGTAGTCCAACTAATACGAACCCTAGTTTGGCTGATTGGTGGTGGTTATCAGGATGGACTCTTATTTATTTTTGTCCAGTGTCTCTAAAAAGAGGCATAATCTTGGTATATGGATGCTGCCCTTGTCATTCAGCTACCAGATAAAGCATGCTTGGCTTTCCTTTTTTTCTCAGCTCACCTAGAAATCTGCTGGCATCTCCGAAACTGGGGAAGGCAAGTTGCTTAAACATTCATTCAACTACAGGAAGGGAGATATTGCCAGATGGCTACATTTGTTTATGGTGTCTGTGGTTCTAAATTAACAAATACAACACAGTACAGTATAAAGATGTGTCTTTACACTCTGGATTGTACTATCCAGAAATCTTTGTTCATATTTCTACACCACATTGGTTATTGTAAATCAGGCATGTGGTGAAGTTACTCCTCATTGTCTTGCCAAAAGCCAGGAATATCCTACTGCAAAATTTGAAACCACAGATTCCTGCAGTTCTTTCCAGTACCTACCTTAAATCTAGCCCACTAATGATCTCCTAGGGCAGCTATTTGAGTTAGAAAGAATTTTTTTAAATGCCAAGCCTGTTTTTCTACCGTTAGGAAATTGCCATCCAATTATGGTAGAAACCAGAAGTGAGCAGTTTGTGTTCACTCTTCTGTTCCTCCATCCCCAATGCATGGGGCAGCAGTGGAGATGATGGTTAGGGAAAACTCTGCAGAGCAGCCCACAACATTTCTGGGAAGAACCAAGACAGTCACAGTAACTTCTGGAAGTATCCAATCAATGGCTTCGGGTTATGGTTCTGGCACTGAAGAACCACTACTGTTGAGTTCCCATGGGCCCTGTCAGGAGCCCATCTTAACTAAATAAACCTATAGCTTCAGCTGCCATGAGGCTGAGGAAATCTGATTTGCAATCCTGCCTTCATATCTGTCTATTCCATGGCTAACAACAAATTGCTTTGTGGGACTGTGTCTCCTCCTACTTCTCTCTAGCCATCCTGTGAACTGGAATTGCCAAGTCTCCAGAGCAGCATGACTTCTTACTTACCCTGGATTTGTCCATGCCAGTGCCATATGATCTTGCTCTCCACTGTGAAATGCTGACAATAGTAGCACACCCGTGTTTAATTGTATCATTGGGTACTGTCACAGGAGTTTCAAACCAACTTGATGTCTTAGAAAAATGGCACTGAGGATCTCCATCTGAAGGGAGAATATGCCTGACATCTCCTTGTTGTTACTTTTTCATGAAGAAGCCTTGTGTAGAAGCTTGATTGTTCCAGCCTTGTCTCCCTACACCTAAAATGTTCGTATCTGGCATCACACTAGTCAAGGCTTACAGAGGATTGGGGTTATTCAGGGCTACTAGCATGTGAAGAGGAGGCAAAACCAAAATAAAACAGATGTAGGAAGGAAGAAAGATGAGAAATACATGGGAGGAAAGAAGGAAAAGTGAGTGTTGGTGAACTGTAGAGGGTTGCAGAGGTTGCATGAGAGTGCATGGTAAGATGATACAAGGGCAGGAAGTGATAGGACAAGGGGGAATAGTTTTAAATCAAAAGAGGGAAGTTTTAGATTAGATATTAGGAAGAAATTCCTCACTGTGAGAGTGGTGAGACACTGGAACAAGTTGCCCAGAGAAGTTGTGGATGTGCCATTTGTGGAAGTGTTCAAGGCCACATTGGATGGGGCTCTGGGCAACCTGGTCCAGTGGAAGGGTGCATGCCCATGACAGGGGAGTTGGAACTTGATGGTCTTGAAGGGCCCTTCCAACCCAAATCATTCTGTGATTCTATAACACTGAGATGTGCAAAGGGTGAGTCAAGCAGAAGATTCAGTTAATCTAATGGGAAAAATGCATTTCCAGTCCAACAGTATATCTGAACAGGGATGTGACTGAGTGATCAGTTCTGATCACACAGAAAAAGGCTTATGGACATGTTTAAAGAAAAGGAAACTGAAATAATACCAATACTAATGAACAACTCCTGACCTACTCTGTGCTGGCATCAGCAGACTTCAATTGCAGAGGAACTGGATTTCTCAGCACACAAGCTCCTTGTATTACTCCTTCAGGCGCTAGCATTTACAAGAAAGGACAACTAACCAAAGGTTTCTCAGAGGCCACAGAATGCACACAGGTACTTACTTCTCACAGTTGTACAGATCACAGCAATAGCACGTGTTGCTCTTCACTTTCAGCTGGCACTTGCTGTTTAAGTTATGACATGTCACCTGCCAACAAAGAAGAAACTTAATTTTATTCTCAATGTTTCAGTGTTGTGTGAATCATCCTACTGACCACAAAAAAAAAAAAAAAAAAAAAAAAAAAAAAAAGCAGCTACTACGGCAGTGTCAAGTTGTACTACCTCTTGTGCAGAAAGATCCTGACATTCCAAAATTCGTGACTGAAGCCAGAAGGACATCCCTGAGATCCTAGGAGTTCAAACCAGGATGACAGCCCCTGAGGATGAGGGCATTTGCACTGTGGAGCCCAGAGCTCCCAGCACCAGCCTGCAGCCAGTGCTGCCGGAGTTTTCAAGCACTTTACTGCACTGCCCAGTGCTGTTCTGCTGAGACCCAGAGTCTGCAGCCGTAAGACCAGATCTCTACATCTGTGATGAAGTGACCGTGGGTCTGGAGAGACACTACAGCAAATACTGAAGTGGATAAGAGCACCAGCCCACTACAGTGGGGAAATGGGAGCCAATTTATCTGAACAGCTTCCAATAAATGGGAGCTCTCCCCTTTCAGTGAAACCCTCCTGAAGAAGGAAGTAATTCTGAACAACAGCAAGAACAATCTTCAAAACCACAAACTGAATAATTCAGAAAAGATCCAAGCACTCCAGCAAATAAGTACTATTTATTGCAGACTCTTGAATAGAAAACTGAAAAGGTTATTTATGTGAGGAGGAATTGCAGGGATGGACAGATGTTAGAACAATAAAGGCAGGCACACGTAAGCCACTCTCCGTCCAGACACAAAATCATTTTAATGACTCCTTAAGTGTGGTAAGCATTAATCACTTCTATTTGGCACTACAAACCAATTGAAATACTTTATATGTAAGGCTTTTTTTTCCCCTGAGATTTTTACTTTATTGGCTTTGAAGTCCTGGAGAGCCGTCAGGTTTTAAAATTAGCAGTCAGAAAATACATTCTTTCTACAGTTTTTATTTCATAGGAAAAAAAATCTCTATAACCACTGACAAGTATTTTGTTCACAAAATGCAATTAAAATGCATTATTGAATGGAAAACTCATAATGAAAAACTAGGACCATGCTTAGGAATACATGCCTACTTTTGACAAGTTTATCAGACAGTTCTGGCTTAGCCATGAATGTGTTACTCTGTGGAATAGTGTTCACAAAAGATGTTAAACCAGATGTTTCTCCCTTCTTAAGTTCTGGATCTGTGTATCCTTTTTAGTATGAAAACTGTCACTGTTGATGAGTCTGTACGCCTCATGTGCTTGTTCCCAGCAAAAAGGAAAGCCTTAAACACACACAGCCAGCACCAGAGAAAGTTCATCTTGCAACTGGTCTTGGACTTGCCACACTCATCCTTGGCAGGATTTGAATGAGCAGTGGAAGATGGGTGCCAAAACTAATGTTATAATGAGATTAAAATGATTCCTTGGGATTGCTTTGCTATTCAGGACAAGGCTGTACCTGTGGTCTCACACAAATCAGCCCTTCTATCTCAAAATGGAAGTTAGATTATAAAAGGACAGTCTCAGTCTAGGTTGCAATCTGGAAACAGAGCTCACAGCTTGATACAGACACATCCCACTTGTCACAAGGACATCTCACCTTGTTTCATCACCCTTGCTCTATTGTGTCTAAGCTTACTGGAATGTAATATAAGGACTTTGTTGGCCTGAAGTCACATTCAGCTGCAGCTGTTCTCAGCCTGAGTTGCAGTTTATTGCAGAAGAGGAGCACACACTGTCACTGACTGCATCAGTTTAATCAAGGAAGTGACTGAAACGTCACATCTGGCTACTTCTCAAAGCAGGTTGAAAACCAATCCTGGAGCACAGTGTGCTACCACAGCCATTTTGTGGGATGCCCTATGCTTTTGCATTCAGTGGATCTTCAGACTTTGGTTTTGACCTCCTGTATGCAATGAAAATGGCCTAGGACCTGCAGAGCTAAAATAACCCTTTTCCTGTTACACATGCCTGATTGGGATAGGAGGGCTTTATAAGATGGAATGGGCTGTTAAAAAGTGGTTTGTTCTGATGCATGGTTTGGGGACCACTTCTGATAGGAAATAAAAGTAGTTTTTCCCTCTCCAAGCAATAACAAGGCCAGTCTGCCCCTTTTAATGGAGAAGGCTAGAAGTACAAAACAGGGAGATCAGCACAATCTTAAACATAATTTTAGCTGCTCCTACACTACAAGACACATATTATTGGCCAAGGAAGTTACTGTAGTTATCTATTTTAATCATTGCATTTTTAAAACATGCATAGAACAAGACACTCCTTTTTAGGAGAACAGCGAATAAACCAAAATAAACAAATTAGTGTGTGGTGTGAGCAAGGGTGGTGGAAACAGGCCATTTGTGGGTGTTCTGCATGTCAAGACCTATTATTTCATTTCAGTGACCAGACACTTAGCTTTTTCATGTCCTGGACATTTGTGATTGTTTATCTCCTCAGCACCAATTGAAGATATATTCTCATCTCATGGTAATTGCAAGAAAATCAAATTCTTTCTGCTTTGAGCAAAGAGAACTGAAACAGGCAGACCAAATGAGCTGGAGACCATTTATAGGTAAGAGATGCCAATCAAAAGGGAACTTGCACTGAGTAAACAATCTGCTTTCCTAGTTAAGTGTTTGCCTGGCATGCAGAGCATGTCCCCTGCTCTCTCACTGGCTACCTTTGGAAGAGCAAAAGCCAAGTATAAATGCCACGGATTCTTAACTCTGAATTAGCACATGCTGACTCTAAATCAGTGAACAACCAGACAAGAACGTTATTAGAAACTACCTATACTTTTTAAAGATGGGGGCTTGGTTTTTTTCCAGAACAGAGGAAGGAATTCTGGGTGGCCCAAGTTGAGACATTCCCAGAATCAGCAGAGCTGTGGAAAAGGTCTGGCCGGAAGCCTGAGGCTGGGGTCACCTGCAAGGAGTTGTGGTCAGTGTGACACCAACCATATGCTTATTTCAGGAATCAGAAGCATTTCTCAGGCCATGTCTATGTCTGAATGTGCATACACACTTTAGAAGAGGATGGAGTAACACTTACAGGAAAGGGTGTTGTCACACTTTGTCAGTTTGTCTGGGTAGGTCTTTAGTTGAGACTAGTGAAATATTTTTGTCATACATTTTCTGGAATCAACAACAGGGTGCCCTAGAAGCAAGATTTTAGGAACTGCTTAACCTGGTAGTATACTTTGCTAAGCTTTCTAGAAATATTAGTGGTAACATTCCCCATACACCTTTTCTTAGCCATGGCAAGAATGGTGATGAAGAACAACTGGCTTCTTGAAAGTTATACCACTGTTTAGCTGGTCTCCATCTTGCTTTTCTTTTTACTCCCATCAATTCACCACAATAATAAAATAGGAAAAGAAACTAAATCTGGTCTTCTCAGGAGGCTAGCCATTTGGATATGGGCACTTTTCCGATCATGTTAATGTCATTGAGATAATAAAAAAGCTGCATTCAAACCGCTGATATTCTTGGCCTGTGCTGGATAAATACAGAGATTTGAAGTCTTCTGGACAATACAAATGGATTAATTTAGGTATTTCCTATTTCACTTGGAGTCTACAAAAACCTCCTTAGAGGAAGATGCCAATGTGACAAACACATTCCAGACAGTTGTTATACAGCATAGATGGACTAGGAATCATTCCAGTCCCAGAGTAATGTACTGAATACAAACATGGATGATGACTCAGAACCTCACTGACTGTAGTGATTTGCAATCAGAGGCTTGGACAAACAGGGAGTCACTTGTGGGAGAAAAACAGTGGGGTTTCTATCTACCCATGGCCTACATGCACAGACTCCCTCGCTCCTCCCCAGCCCCTCAAAACACAGCAGAAATGAACAAGTGATGAGGTGAGTTTGTTTACCTCCGTTTGGTAGGCATCATACAGGAATCCTATTCCACTTGAATAAAACTGGCATCTTTTGTTATACAAAGGTCTGGGTTCCTGTAAAGAGAAAAATAGCCAAAAAAGTGATTGGTTTGGAGGAAGTGGAAGGCACCATGTCCCATGTTCCCATGCCAGATGCTTACAGCTCCAGAGAGCTGTAGCCAACGCAGTCACTTGGGTAAACAGCTCACATCCCCCATGCTGGCATTCTCTCCAGAACAGCTCTCCTCAGGGTTACATTCTCCATCCTCATTCCACCACCAAGCTATGTGAGTATCACTTATGGCTCTCTAAGAAGAAGACATCACCCCTGACATTTAACCACTTGACGTCATTTAACCATGCTTGACGTAAAATAGTACTGCTCTATGAGAATGGTCCAGTCACTCTTTTTTTCTGGTACAGTTTCTTACCTACCATCAAGATTTACTTTGCAGGTTGTTTTCAAGATAAAGGACTTTCTTTTTAAAGAATTTCAACGATGCCCAGAATGAAAACAAAGTAAAACAGGTAATAGTTTGAGCATTCCACTTACAGTACACACTTCAAACCCCAGAAGCAAAACAAAGAATAATGAAAAAATTAAGGCATAAAGAGAAAGCAATTTATGTTGTTTGGTTTTGCCTTATTTTCCATCTATGCTATTGCAAAAGATGCATTCACTGCTCATATTTCATATTTTGTTTGTAATAGTTCCAACAAACTGATATAAGGAAGAACACAATGAAATATCCTTGGCCAGATGGAAAATGTGTGCTTCTGACCTTGGAAAACAGCCACTTTGAAAGCTACAGGGTGCATACCTCAGTCAGTTTCAGGACTAGACTGTATTTGTTTTGGGAGGATTTGACAACTTGAGTCTTCTGTGATCCAATGTCTGTCTCAAAGTAGTGTTGGAATTACTATGTTTGCAAAAAAAACCAAAAAACTTTTTCAACTTTTTGTCATTTATCTAGTCCTGGTCTGTGCCTTCAAAAGAACTCAGATGCTCATTGCTCCTCAGTATGTCAGTCAGACCAGATCCAAGACAGAAGATGAAAACCCACTATCTGCCATCCCCTCTCTCCACATCAAGCAAAGGACTATTTAATTTGTTAGCAGAAATCTGTGCTGATTAACTTTCACTGCATTTTAAAGATTTAAGATCCATCCAGGAATAACACAGAAATTGCAGAAAGATCTGCCCTACTTCAGATCACTTCTGAGTATTCACTGCTTGTTGGATAATGAAGTGTGAACTGTATAAATCTGCTGATCCAAAATACATAATTAGTTAAAATGCAGAGCCAGGCAGGAATGCAGACAGATCAATGAGTAAAGCTCCTCCATCAGCTTGTTTGCCTTTCTGTTAACTCCAGCAAGCTTAAGCAAGTTTGGACACCAACTCTAAAAGGTTAGAGAAAGGTTAGCTTCCTGCATCCAATAATATTTATTCTTCTTACACAAGTGTAAGAAAAAATGCTTCAGTAACTCCTTTTCTCTAGAGGAAAAGCAAATACCACATGAACAGCATGCCATGTCTTGAACTAGGTCAACATTCTTCTACAGTCCTGGGAAAGCATTAGCCTTTAGCCATGACTTCCAGGGACAGATCTGGTTGGGAGGTCTAACAGGATTGCAGTTTCTCTGCCAGAACAAGGACTCTGCTGGACTTCATAGTTATAAACAAGGAAATGATTGGTCAGGGATGTGAAGGTCAGGGGCAGCCTTGCACCTAATGATACAGTGGGGTTCAGAATTTGGAGAGGATAGAACAGGATCCCAACTCTGGACTTGAAGAAAGGAGACTTTGGCTTATTCAGTGATATGCTTGGAAGAATCCTACAGTATACAGTCCTGGAAAGCAATGAGGTCCAGGAAAGTGGGTTGATATTCAAGATTCACCACCTCCAAACTTAGGAACATCATCCCAACTAGCAGGAAATCAAGCAAAGGCAGCATGAGGCCTGTGTGCATGAACAAGGAACTCCAGATGTAACTCAGCCATAAAAAGGAAGTCTGCAAGAAGCGCAAGAAGGGGGAAATCACCAGGGAGGAAAATAGAGAAATTATACAAGCATGCACGGATGGAGTTAGGAAAGCCAAAGCTTTCCTGGAATTCAAACCAGCAAGGGTTGCAAAGGGCAAGAAGAAGGGCTTCTGTGGGTGTATGAGCAGCAAAAGAGAGATCAAGGAAAATACGTGCACATTACTGAATAAGGCAGGCAACATGGTAAAGGTCAAGGTATTCAGTGTCTTCTTTGCCTTGGTCTTTCAGTGGGAAAATCTGGCACAAGACAGTATTACCCTTGCTGTAGGCAGATCAGTTTAGGGAACATTTAAACAGACTGGAGACACATCCTATCTTCAAGCATAACAAGAAAGAGGATCAAGGGAACTACAACCTGGTGGGAAGGTGATGGTGCAAATAATCTTGGAAACTATTTCCACATATCTCAAGGACATGAAGGTGATTTGGAGTAGTCAGCATGGATTTACAAAGGGAGAGTCATGTCTGACCAACCTGTTAACCTTCTACAAGGATGTGACTGGCTTGGTGGATGACTGGAGCTTCTCGCTCATCTGCTTCTGGATGTTTATCTCCACTTCAATGTTGCCTCTGGCAATCTCTCATTCTCACAGACAAGCTGATGAAATATGGGCTAAATAAATGGACAGTGAGGTGGACTGAAAGCTGGCAGAACTCCTCAGGTCATTTACAGAGAAGGACCTGAGGGTCCTGATAGGTAACAAGTTAAACATGAGCCAGCAATGTGTCCTTGTGGCAAGTAAGGCCAGCAGTATCCTTGACTGCATTACAAAGCGCCTCACCAGCAGGCCCAGGAAGGTGAGCCTTCCTCTTAACACTGGTGAGAGACTGGTTAATTAACAGACTGGAGCATCTGTCTTAAGACAAGCAGAGCTGGAATGGTTCAGCCTAAACAAGAGAAGGTTCCCATGTACCTTATCGATACTTGATGGGGAAGTGAAGAAGATGGAGCCACACTTCTCTCAGTAGTGTTCATAAAAATGACAAGACACAGTGGGCACAAACAGATACAGGAAATTCCATTTAAATATAAGAAGAAACCTTTTTTATTCTATGGATGATTAAACACTGGATCAGGTTTCCCAGAGTGGTTGTGGAGATACTCAAACTGGACATAGTTCTGAGTCCCCTGTGCTAGCTGACACTGCTCTCAGCACAGGTGCTTGGATTAGAAGTCTCCAGAGGTTCTGCCCAGTCTCAGCAACTCTGATTCTGTGAAGAGGGTCAGCTTCTATGTCAGGGTATGAGCACATTACAAGCTCTCTCAATGAATCACAGGTTGTGAGTTTAGCAGATATACCTTAGCACCTGGAGACAGATGCTCCCTGGCCTTACCCTCTGGGCATTCATATCCTTACTACAGATTGCTGATGAGTGATGCTCCACACCACCCTCTGAGGCTGTGTCTGACCCTAACTGCTAAGATACTCCCTTCAGACACCTCTGTGTCTTCTTAACGGCAGTGAGAGAGCTGTCTAATCTGCCTCCATCAAGTACAGGCAGACCCTCCCTCACTTTTGGCCCTGATCTCTTGGCTCATGCAATTTTCCTACCCCTACACCTCCTTCCTCTTCAAAAATAAACTGATCCTTTTAGTGATTTGGTCTTTGACAGAGAAGACAAGCATATTTTTCATCCAAGTGTGCTTGTGACTGGAAGCAGCACTATTCCCTAAGGAGAGAGGTGATTGATTAATCCACACCAGCTACTATGGCTTGATATTGCTGTCCAGCAAAAAGATCAGAGCTGTGACATGGAAGCAACCACAGTGAATACAGTTATTACATTTACATGCACAACCATGGCAAATAAGTATCTTCCTTCACGCACCTAATTTTGAACAGCAAGCCTGCTGCACTGGTACAGTCAGCCTTCTGCCTTCAGTCTGTTCTCTAAATGCATTCATACGTGCAACCAAAATAAAAGAGTGATGATCAAATGCACAAAAATAACAAAGATTAGATAACATTGGCCTTGTCCAGACACCAAGAGAATTTTACACCTAAAGCACAAAGCTTTTAAGTAAGTGTACACTGGGGATGCCGGAAGGTTGCATTGGTAAAAGCTTCCATTTTCATGCCACAAATGTGCTGTGGTCTGTCTGTCTACTAAGGTGTTTATATGAATAAGGCACCACACAGATATTAAAAAGTGTTCAAAAGTTGTCCAGCAGTATGTCACACCACATAAGCATCTGCTGGACTTTACAGGAGTCTCTAATACCAAAGGCAAATGAGACATACTTTAAAGCTATAAAACTACTCCTGACAGACTGGTCTTAAAATACTTCACATTGCTCACAACAGATTGTGTATTAATATAGCATATACCTACCAGTCCTTGATTCTTCTTGATTCTACTGCTTATAGCAATACTGGTTGAGACAGGGCTACTTTTATGTACTATATATGTCAGTGTGTATGTATACATATGTATACATGTTTCATCTAATAAGAGTAACTTTAAACTATATAGCAACAATATTCTTTTTAACTGGTTTAATATTCTCTGATATCAGGAACTTCCTCAAGCACTATTATTGAAACAGAGCTATGCAATAAGTCCCACTAATGTGTAATATTAATACATTAAAATGTTAATAAATAATGCATTCCCTTTCTTTGCTTCTTGGAGTAAGTCTCTTTAAGTGGAAATGGGCAGGCAGGACGTTCTGTTGGTTAGAACTCTGCTCCTTTCTTTGCTTCTTGGAGTAAGTCTCTTTAAGTGGAAATGGGCAGGCAGGACAGTCTGTTGGTTAGAACTCTGCTGATCCATGCAGAGAGCAAAATATGTAGGCTTGTAAAAAGAGGAAGAATTCTCTATAAAAATGTAGTTGTATTCTTGGGTTTGTTCATTTATTGATGCAAAGGAAAAACGGGCAGCTTTTATTCAATCCTTCTGAGCACTGGAAAAGATGATTTCTTAGCTAATTACGTATGAGTGTGTTTGTGTATACTAGGCAGGTACAGTCAGAATGCTATCAAGCTCAGTTTAGAAAATTCTCAGATGTGTCAAAAACCCCCCAAAAACCAGGACATCCAGTATTTCCCTTTAATTTCAGACAAATTAGAACTGCTCAGCCTTGAACCCTACAAGGCAAACTGTAGCTTTCCCTCTTCTTGAATTTTTTTATTTCAATAGTTTTCTAGTATGTGTATTAAAACCTGAGAGTGATAAACAGAGGGAAGTCTTTATGCCAAGGGAGAGAATATTTGGTCCAAATAGAGAGGGTTTTGGTTTGGCTGATTGCCTTATTTTAAGAGCCTACAATAGAAACCCCACATTCTCTTTGTTGGTGGGAGCATTGCAGTACATTTTCTGTGTAAGAAAAGTATTCTTTTAACAGTATCTTTGATGGATTTGATAACATGTCTGTGGGGAGGTTGAAGGGCTCTTAATTGAGGTATGGGAAGAAGTTTCTTCTATGCCAGTTTTTATTTCCTTGGAGAACAGATATAATTTGGTAACAGGGAAAATTCCATCTGCCTTATGTGTAATCTCACTTTCAGAAAGCGGAGATATACTTTAAATTGTATTGACTGAAATGTAGGCTGTACTTTACAAAATATGGCTAATAATTTATTGGAATAACTATGTAGTGAGGGCTATTTTTTTTCCAATTACAGTATTTATTTAGTCAGCTTCCATAGCTGCATCGATAGAAGTGTAGATTAATCAGTGCCAGGGAATGTTCCCAGGCCTGAAACTCGAGCATCAAGCCCATTAAATTGTTAGAACTGTGCTGGTGATGGCTTTGGCCTGGGCAAACTATCACTCTTCCAAAATAATTTCTGTGCATGGTTTGTAAATTAGTATGCGCCAAGAACCATTCCCAGTAAGTAATTTGGAGTTTGCCATTTACATTCCAAGAGACTTTGAGAGTTGGGACGTGGGCTTCACCACGCCAGTTGGCCTGGGGAGCACAGAACCATCCTGGTCACATGTAAAAGATGAATATAGATAAAACTGAGGAGTCCAAAACCAGAATAATGTTTTTTGTGTCTCATTAGTGTCAAGTTTTTAATTTTCTGTTTTCAATTCTTTCCATCTACAGCAAAGCAAGCAATGAACAGGAGAGGGATAGCTGCCAAAATTTTTCAAGTTTAATCCTAAAAGCAAACTGAAACATCACCCTTCAGTGCCAGCTAAGCCCTGTGCCAATAGCTGGGTGTTCTGGAGATTATAACTCCCTCCAAGATCACACTCTCCGCTAACTTTCTGAAAACAGGCATGCAAATAATGAGCAAATAGAAGTTATTATCAACGAGCTTTTATGCTCTTCTGGAGGGCTAGATGGAGCACAGGTATCTGTGTCTGCGCCACACTGACGGAGAGCACATGGGAGCATAAAACCTGAGAGCTTTCAGACCAAAGATAAAAGAATCTCCAAAAAGAAGGGGCCAATATATTAGGAGCCTGAGAAAGCAGGCAGACTGGATCTCTGTCTGGGGGCCTAAGCTAAAGTTGGTTGGATCCTACCCTATACAAACAATGAGAGGAAATGCTACAGGTCTTTTGTAATTCCTGTCTCTCTCTGACCAAGGGCTGTTTCTCCATCTTTTTCAACAACATTCCCAACAAGACGGGTGTCTCCTGAGTAAGACTGCTAGAAGATCCCAGGGATTCACAGGAGTGATTGATACAAACATCTTTGTGCTTTCAATCATAAACAAATGAAAAATGTTCATTTAAAAAAATTTATGAACAGTTTCCATATTGGCTCCAGCCAGTTGGGAATTAGGAACTTCTGAGTCCAAGGCAGTGAGGGGGCATCAGCTTTAAAGAACAAAACATTTATACCTCAGTTTGCTCCCCAGTCTTGTGTCTCCCACATAGAGCACATGACCGTACCTTCTAGAATCAGAAACAAGGATGGAGTTGAGAACTATTTTGGGCTTTTACTCACTGGCAGATAAACCTGCAGTTCAGTATTCAGTGTTCAGTTATTTCTGAAGCAGAAATGGCTTTCAGAAAACAACTTATTTTGCAGAATTTCACTGTTATATGAAAAGAGCAGAAATAATACCCCCTGAACTCTCCAACTCTGTATTTCCAATTATGGGAACTGCCAGAAAACGAACTAATTAAAATAACAATTTTAAAATGACTAGTTTCCTAAAGACCTGTATCTTCTTTAGTGTTGTTAAAGAATCTTCCTGGAAGACCAACAGAATGCCTTAGCCATAATTAATGAAATGTTAAGTTTTTGTACACATAGTTTACATATAGTTATTAACACAGTATTTTACATAGGCCTCATTGAAATTTATTTCTGTAACTAATGTCATTATTTTCACAACCTCTGTATTTCGGACAGCAGCTGGGAAGAGAGAGGTCACTGCTTACTGCATGGCTGGAGCCTCTGGGCAGGACAGAACATGTGCTCCCAAGGGAAATGTTGCCTCCTTGGACAGGTCAGTGTCCTGGAGCTGCCCACCACCACCATGGGGCTCAGTGGGCTTCTCTTCTCTCCCTTCTGTGTCTGCGACTGCTCTTATGGGAGTGCCAGGCATCAGTTCCTGGTCTTTGCCAGGATGTGCTCTTTCAGACAGTGCCAGGGATGCTAAAGAGGCTGCCATTGCATCTCCATCTCTCTTATTCACTAATAAATTCAACCCATGTAATAAATTGGCTGGAAGCATTTGGCTGGAAGCTATCTGGAATGCTGTGGTTGCTACAACCACAGGTTTAAAAACCACTGTGACCCTAAAAGGAAGTCCAGGTGCTAGAAAATAAAGTCATGGACATTATAGAGACATGATTGAAAAATAGGAACTGTAAAACAAAAACGAACAAACAAAACAGTTTTTAAATTTTAAATTAAGGAAGTGGTGAAAGTTCAGTGACGGGAAGAAAATTAAATGTACTACTGGATTTGACAGTATTAAGTTTATGGTTGAACTCGACCATCTTTAAAGTCTTTTCCAATCTAAAAAATTCTACCATTCTATGATAATCCCTACCTACTTCACATTTTGACCGTGCACCAAGACAGTCTCAACTTTTATCTCATAGTCACCAAGGTCATAATCAGCTTTTGAATCCAAATGTGTCAGTTCAGCTTCACTCCATCAAGTGGGCCTCCAAGCCTTTCCATTTCTGCATTTCAGCCATTTTGCTCCCCTGTGACACTAGTGGTTGTTTCCTACATTTTCCTGCAGTTTGTCCTCTTGATAGCATCACATTGACTAATAACATGGAAAGTTCTAGGCTGTCAGGGTGTGCATAGTGCATGCTGGCTGGGATTTGGAAGTTGAGTGCTAAAAAACAAGTGAGCCATTTCTGAATTCCCACAGTCCTGTGTCAGTGCAGCAGCCCAGCCAAGGGCTGCAATGGACTGGACTATCAGGAACAGGATGTTTTCAATTTTTTTGTTATTTTTTCATAATTCCTTCAATAATTAGCAAACTATATTAAGAAACTTTAAGCACTATAATTAGGTTTTCACATGTTCTTTTTACCTAAGCTGCAGACTTGGCTAGTGCGTGTTAATTCAGTTTCTACACATATTGCCCTTGCCTTAAGAGTCAAGGGCTCCCAAACGTATAGTCGATCAAACCCTTCAAAGCCATGCAGAGTGAGACAGACAGATGCTTCTGTCCATGCTATATTGCTACTGTAACTTCAGGACATTAGTGATCCCCTGGTGCAAATAATACATTTCCAGTGCTGTTTAAGCACTTCAGAGGCAGCCGCCACGGTATCTGGTTACATGCTTTGGGTGAGGTCATGCCATGAGAGCAATTCCGCTCTAGACTGCAGACAGCGCTTACCCTTTCTTGTGCTTCTACATCTGCCTTGCACAAATTTAAGAGCTAATTTTCATCCAGAAATGCTGCACTCCAGCCTAGAGACCTTGCCTATCTTATCTGCTATGCTGAAATAACCCAACTTCAGTGCTGAAAATAGGAAAAGCAGCTGGTGGTGCTTAAAAACTTTACTCTCACAAACCATATTTACTTCTCATTGAGCTTTCCAAGGGCTCTTTTTAGGATTTCTATTTAATTTGAAAGACTAGATCCTACCAAATCCTCTTCTCTTGATGCTTGGTAGCAACAGATACTCATTTCAGGTCTTTCAAACTGGTAAATATTCAGAGTTTGAATATTGACCTGTATACTGTCATGGCTGAAAACCCACACATATTAGGATGTCTCACTTTCTGTTTCCTCACTGTTTTTTATTTTATCCAAATACTTTGCAGTGGTAGCTTCAGTGTCACTCTTCTTTATTTTGGTGAGGTTTGTGGTCTTGCAGCACTGCTACAGTCAAATGAAAAGCCTCAGATGCTGGAGCTGGCCCATTGCTGGACCCCAGGTGGAGTGCAGTGGAACAGGCAGAGGAAATGGGAGCTGACTCCCCTGCACGTTCCCAAGGAGGTTCAACAGCTCCAGTGCCTTTAGCTGCTGCAGGCACAGGTGGTGGCAGGAAGGAAAGATGTGTGTGCAGAGCCGCCGAGTGACACAGTGCCTGCCTGCTCGGGGGCTGCTGCTCTGGCTGCTCTGGGGATAAGGCCACACACGGCTCCAGTGGGGAAGCCTACGCCTGCCTTAATACGGCAAATCCAAGCCTGGCACAGGAATAGGTCTGCTTTTCTTTAGTCAAGTCTTGCCAGCTAATGTCTCTCAGGATGAGGCTGTAGACCTTCCCACAGTACCTGCAATAGCTGTGTTGTGTAGTTAAGAACTGACTTACCACTGGCTTTTACACAAGTTTCTAATGATGCAATTAGCTGATACTATTCAAGGCTGTAATTTTAGTTATTGCTTGATGCAGTTAGGTATTTACTTACTTATTATATTTGATTACTTACATTGATTACATTACTTTGATTATAGAGTTTGTTATATGAACTGATTGCTCTATCTTGATTGTAATGATGTTGAGCCATGTGAGTAATTAACATTTCCACAAGAATGCAAGGACTGTTTATTCTGTTTCTGGTAATGTAACTCAAATACATGAAAACCTCCTCTACCTCACTCCTTTTGCCTTAATGCTATCAAAATATGTAAAAATCACAGAATATTTTGAGTTGGAAGAGACTCACAAGCATTATCAAGTCCAACTCTCAAGAGAATGGAATGATCCCATACAGGGATCAAACCTGCAGCCTTGGCCTTATGAGCACCATGCTTTAACCGACTGAACTAATCTTATACAAATCTCTAAGTGTACTACTGCAAGAAATGTAGTTTTGGAAGACATTAGCCTTTAGGCATCTGAAATAGTGAATATCCTGCTGACTGAAATGCACAGGGCTTTCATTTATAATGCTCTTTTGGATTTATTTTACAGCAAAGAGAAGGAAAAGAGGTTGCACTAAATACACCTAATTGAGCAATATATATATATTTTGAATATCTACATCTACAAATAAAATGCTGGAGATTTAATTAACATTGCAGTGTTAATTTTAATTTTCAGGGCATGGCACAACATATCCCTATTATAATTTAAGTAATGTAATAACAACTTTATGTATGAAATTTTTATCTTAGGTATTGAGCAGAAACCAGGAAGAAAGTAGGTGTTCATGCCCAGCAATTTTCCATCAAAGCTCCCTATCATTCCTGTAACAGGGAGACCTGCACTGATACACATCAGCCAGGCTGACAGGGCTCATCCAAATGGGAGAGAATGCAGAACTGCGCTCCAAAATGTAAGAGAAGAAAAAGTCCATGAGAGAAACCTCAAGAGGAATGGAAAGTCACGAGTTTATAAAAGTAAGATTTAGTGAAATGGTTCACGAATGCCCTGACTGCTCAGGTACAATTAGCTTTTCCCATCTCCACTGGCTTTTCATTTTGAAGCTCACATGTATTTCAGAAGACCAGAAATGTTGAAATAACTGGCGTTCAGTGCTCCGGAGGCAAAAAAGTCACTGGATATACTGATGGCTGGGAATGTGGAGAGAACTGCACTGAGCCATACACAGAAGAAAATTCAGTTCAAAAAAGAAAAAAAAATTCTTAACTATGTTAACTTCTTGGAATTTATCATAAAAGGCTAAATAAATACGTTACAAGTGTGAAGTTCCATAATCTATCAGTGGTGATGCAACACATTTTAATAAGTTCTTAATAGAGCCATAAATAATCATCAATCAAACTTTGTTGAATACCTGGGAACATACTTTCCACGGACGTTATATGCAATTGAACAATCATCCACCCACAGAGAGAGAAATTCCTGCTACATGATATGATTATTCATGCTAATCATGGTTTCTTCTTAAACGTGACGCAAATAAAACCTTTTGCTAGGGAAAATTGCAGCATACTGAAACACCCTTAATTTTTACTCTAATAGAATTTAAGGACTTCAGATCCATGTGAATAAACAATGTCTTTTCCTTTTTTTGTTTTTATTCCACTAGTTTCTGCACTGTGCTGCTGAAAACACAGTTTTTCCTTTGTGAAAAGATGAAAAAAATTTTGAAGCATTTTTGCTGCAACCTGAAGTCTGCGGGTCGTTACTTTCTCTCTGTCTGTATATCTATGTAGAACCTTTGAATTTTTTTGATAGAAAAGAAACATCTGTTGTTAGTCTAGAAACATTTCTGAGAATAGGAAACAACAAAGGAAATTATCTTCTGCTGGCAGCACATCAGAGGGAAGTAGATTATGCTTTTCAGAACAGACTGCAAGCCCTTTGCCCCAGTCACCCACCTTTCTGAGGATTAAAGTGTAATTAACCTGTTTTGTATGCTTTGCATAAATTCCATCATGGCTGGTGCTTTGCAAAGTAACAAAGTAAGGATGGAAGTAGACAGTAAATCTCCCCTTAACCAAGCTGCTATTCTACGTAGCTGAACAAATTCCACCATCTCTGCCACTCAATTTTTGGATGTATAGAAGCCACACAGAGGCAGAAGACTATAATCTATGGAAACTAAAATACCAGTGTAATTTTAAATTTGGATCAAATCCTTTTCACTTTCTCACATCTCATATTATTTCTTGCACTAATAAATAATATGATTATTAATATCAGTAAAATGTGTAGAATTTCTCTATGCTATTTCCTTATCTCTGGAGCTGATTTACAATATACTCAGCAGAGTTCCTACCTACTGAAGTACACTAGAAGCAAAGCTAAAAGAAAATAATTTCATTTTCAGAGCCAAAGAAATTGGAAGTGTCAGTTTTGCTACTACTCCAATGCACTAAAAATTCTGCCTGGTTGTACACTGACATTGTGGCCTCTGTGCAACAGGATCATCAATTAAATGGCCGTGGCATTTAACCATTAGCTTTCAAATACTCAAACACATGGGCCACTCCCTTAACTTTGTCTCACAGTACAAACTCCCAATTTAAAATAAAAGAGTAGTCTTCTTTCCTCACTGTTGCATTTAATTGTATTAAGATGCTTTTGTTGCTGCATCTTCACAGTACTCTCCCCTCAAAGCTGCATTGCTGCAATGTGAATGACCAAAGTAATGGCATTAATGGGACATTTCAGTTTGGGTTGTTACCTGTCAAAAAGGGAAGCCAATGTGTTTATGTCAGGGGGCTAGGGAATCCTGGACCAATCCTTGGTTTTGCCAGCAGTGAAGGTATTTGTCCTACACAGTGGGGCAGATGGGAAAGGAACTCAGAACTTCTCCATTTCCTTCTCATCAATGAGTGAATTGCTTTTGGGTATCCAAACACAGTGTGTATGCTGCCTAATGGTTTAGACATTTCTGTTTGGCTGGCACAATACCAGCTCTTTTCCCTCAGGAGAACAAGTCACAGCAGGGAAGAAAAAGGGGATTTTAAAGAATTTGCAATTTGGCTAAACCTGAAAGGAATTTCAGGGGGGAAAAAAAATAAAAAAATCTGTATAAAAAGGGGGCTTTGTCCCTGCCAGCGTGAGAGGCTCTGCAAACTCGAGAACATCATAAGATGTCCTCCAAAAAAACGGCTTGCCATTATGTTTCTTTTCTGCAAAATATCTGGCAACCAAACAAATGCGTACTACCATCTCCTCTGTAATGTCAATATACTCAGGCTGTATGCACAGTACTTACCTGTCTGGAAACAGAGGAATATCAGAGTGCAGATTTGTGGGTACAAAAACACTGTATCTGTTCTAGACCAGAAAACATTAGCAAGATGGCAGTTTTGCTGACAAGTCCTTGGATGCATCCAATATATTCCATACGTATATACTCATATATATATAGGAATATATTGAATGTATTCATCATTGGGTTGTCTTGTATGCTATCCAGTATGAGAGGAATAGCGGTTTTAGCAGAGCTATTACTTCAGTTATGTTCATGTTAAAGATTGCATTTCCTTTGTTGATTTGAGGACCAGCAAACCTAGATAAGAAATCTTGATATATGGTTTTCAAGTGGTTTTAATTTATCAAATCCTAAACATTTTCCAGCAGAGAAAATGGGAACGTGGTCCTGGCACCACACAGACAGGTTTGACAAGAGGTAACAGAGTTTCCACATGACTATAAAAATAGTTCACAGGAGCCTTCTTTGAAGACCCTGCTCTAGAATGACCTCCTGAATAACAAAGGCTAAATAATTTCATCCCAAGATACACATTTCAAGTTCATAACCTCTGGATAAGCTTCAGAAGATTACACAAAAAGAAATTTGGGGTTTAAATGTTTCAGTGATGGAGAACTAGCCATAAACTTAACAAAGCTGTTCCCATAATTCATTACTGTCAAAACTGTGTCTGGTCCATGGTTTGAATCTCTTTAGCATTGACTTCAAGTCACTGCATTTACTTTAGTTTTGTGTGAGAGACTAAAAGCCCTCTGCTATCAGATAACCTTTGACTATACAAACACCTTAGGGAGGCTATGATCAATTTAACTGGCAACCTTTTCTTTTGTTAAATGAAATAAACCAAACTTCTGAGTACTGTTTCTAAAAGCTACCACTCCAGATTTCAGATTTTTCTTCTCCAAACTCCTTCCAAGTCAATCAGGTCCTTGGCAAAGCACCAAGAAATACCAGAGCTGGAATCAGTAATCTAGCAATGGTTCCCCCAGGCTATGTCTATAAAAGCCAGAAACCAAACTCCACACAGTCCCACCACTTTGCTCACACCAACACAGCATTATCTGAGCATTATCTGCCTAGTTCAGATTTTGTTTCAAAATAGCTTGTGGGGGTGGTCTGAAACTGTTCTGTAATGTCACTACATTCTTTTCTACTAGATTTCCTTGTGACTTCTGTTGTGAGAGTTTTAACTTCCGTACCTCTGAGTAATTTAGCTTTCACAAGACTGGGCACTCCCAAGCTGTAATGTGCTTCACAGGGAAAATATATCTGAGCAACAGGAGCAAAAATGATAGTACAACAGGTTCCAAGCTTTTTAGGCCCTCCAGGAAAATTCTTTTTCAAAGTATTTGCCCTTTGATTTAAAGTATAGTCAATTGCATTGGATACATGGATGTGGTTGTCTTGCAGTACAAAAGAGAAACCTTGGCAGATGGACTTAAGGTGATTTTAAGAATCCTCCTTTGCTCCAACCCTTGAACTAAGTTCATAAAAGAGAATTTAACCCCCCTGTAAATGGCTGGCTCTCTAGGAATGCAATCTGTGCTTCCCATCTCAGTGTCAGATGTAAGGTCTAATACTAGGATTAATACTGTGGGATGGATGGCCATTGGCATCAAAATGCACTGGTTGCAAAGTTAAGTAATCTGTATTTAGGAACTTCACCAATGAAAAATTTTGCCTCGGTGGACCATCAGTATAAAAATCACTATTGAACTAGCGCTAGTTTTCAGTTATAAATGTTTAGTACTCACTCTGCTAAAAAAAGAAAAATACAGCTGCAAAGCCTTTCCCAGAATCACAGAACAGTTTGGATTGGAAGAGACCTTTAAAGCCCATCTAATAGCAGTGAACATCTTCAACTAGAACGGGTTGCTCAGAGTCCTGCCCAACCTGACCTTGAATGTTTCCAGGGATGGGGCACCTATCACCTCTCTGGGCATTCTGTTTCAGTGTTTTACCACTCTCATTGTTAAAAAGGTCTTCCTTATATCTAATCTAATTGAGATATATCTAAACCCTCCTTTAGTTTAAAATCATGACCCCTTGTCCTATCACAACAGGCCCTGCTAAAAATTTTGTTTCCATCTTTCTTATAGGTCCCTTTATGTACTGAAAGGGCACAATCTGGTTTCCATGACACCTTCTCTTCTCCAAGCTAAACAACCCCAGCTATCTCAGCCAGTCTTCATAAGAATGGTGCTCCATCCTCTGACCATCTTCGTGGCCCTTCTCTGGATTTGCTCCAAAGGGTCCATGTCCTTGCTGTGCTGATGAGGACTCCAAAGCTGGATGCAGGTGGGGTCTCACGAGAGCAGAGCAGAGGGGCAGATCACCTCCCCTGACCTGCTGGCCATGCTGCTTTTGATGCTTTTTATGGTATATGCAATGCCATGTTATTATGAGTCATACAGGATGGAAACGGAACTAAAAGAAATTAGCTGTAATTTTGTCTCATGTGGCAATATGGAAAACATAAAATGCTTTTAGTGTTGTTCTCCAGAGAACCTACCTAACTTAATTCCAGTGAGAAATTATTCTTTGAGTTGTGTTTTCTACCACCAGTTGTCAAGGTAAGAACTTTGTTAGACACGGAATATAACTATTTGTTTTTTCTTGAAAGGCAAAGCCAACAGGCTTGCTCAGAACATTTTCAAATGGTTTTTTAGAACATCTGGCCTGTAGTGTGCAAGACTGAGGCCTGCGTTACATGCCACAGGCTTGTGAAGTCACCCTGCAGCAAAAGCTATGTAGCCATTTGTTCACTAGGTCAGGGCTGCCAACTTGATATTACTTAATGAAGCAGCTTTGGAGTTCTACCAAGCAGAGCTCAATTTGTATGAGCCTCCCCCAGATCAAAGACTCCATTTTCCCATTGCCTTGTCTCTGTGCATCCCAGAAAGTGAGTTTACATAATGCCTATCTTATTAAGCAGTACTTTGAGTTAACATACAAATAAAGAGAAAGCAAATATTTCAAGTTTAATTTCTAAACTCCCAGATCAGTAGGTAATTACTCAGCTGACATACTTCAGCAGTCCACAAGCTGCACTTAAACTATATGGGTGAAGACTGAATTTAGGATTGTTTCAGTATCCTCTAGTTCAGCTAGGTTTGTTGTCAGGTTCACTTCAGGGCTTAGCACCTGATGATATATTCTATTTTAACTAATTCCTTAAGCCACCACCATCAAGAGGAAGAAACTAGGTCGGCTGAAAATGAAATTAGATCGATGTTACACAGAAGCAGCTTTGCAGAGGAAGAGAGGAGCAACACTGCTTGGTTTGGTGTGCATTTTGTATCTCATGGACGAGCAACTCTGCCTTCCACAGCAACCACCTTTTCCTTCACAGAATCACAGAATAAACTAGGTTAGAAAAGGAATTTCCTCACTTCATACATGGATTTCTTGCTGCTGGCTAATTTAGGTTCATCCTGGAGCACAACTGCAAAGCTAAGGATCATGGGGCAATGGTCAAGGCTTGCAGTCATGAATAGGAGGTTGTAGCTACTGCAGAGAATGTGTACCTGAGGTGGGACCAGGGCATCTCCCTGTGTGGTGGGGGGAGGTTGTCAAATGATCTCCATTAGCACCATTGGACTATTCTCATCTGCTAAATAACAAAATGTCTCAAGCAAACACAAATGCACATAATTTAATCACCATATTTTACTGAAATAACATCCCTGCACTTTAATTTCAACTTCGATTTATTTCACTTTATTCTGGTTTGTTTTGTTTTGTTTTTTTTTTAACGTGAATTACATCTGCATTATTTTTTAAGTAAGCTACTGCTATTTGAAATCAAGCTATATTTCCTTCAGTATTCTTTATTTTATAAATGGTGTGATCCAGAGCTTTCTATAAAGCAAAGTAAGTCTTAAATAATTTAAGTGTCTCTTTTCTGAAATACATCCATTTCCTGGAAGAATTTTTGTCAATTTCATGCTTTCTTGGGAAGGAAATAAAACAGAGAAAAGTATTTTATTATTCTCTTCACAGTTTTATAAGAGTAGGAGAAAATGTGCAACAATAACAGTCTCCGTTCCACTGCAGGCACATACTAAGAAAAATCTGTAATTATGTGATTTGTCCTCTTCACATCCTTCCCAGCTCAAATGAAGCTAAAAGCAAAATGAAAAAGGGGACACATTTCTTAATCCAAATTGATGTGAAGGACGTTGTATTTGTTGCCAGTCTGAAGACTGCTTGGCTTCAACTACCATTTCTCACACAAAGTTTATGGCTTTAATATAGACTAGGCACCTGCTCTGACATGGCAGGAATTTGTCCTTTCCCTGACTGGAGGACAGTTTAGTCCAACTCTTCAGCAATTATGCTCCAAAGGCAGTGGACAAAGTGACAACAGCACAACCCAGGTCCGAAAAAGGCTGGCACTGCCTGTAAGGAATGGACTGAACGTGGTGGTGCTGCTGTTCCTGTGGGAAATGATCTGTGTTGCAAAGGGGATGTAACACAGTGGCAGTGACACCATATTCTGCATGACACAGCTTTTTTTTATAAGGCCCCAGTGTTTCTGTAATTAAATTTGAAGCACACTTACACTGTCATCCCTACAGACTTTCCCAGGTGTGTCAGTCACAGAAACTTGGGGATGAACACCTTTACTTCACCTGATCCTGTACCACACCTGCAAGTGACACATCCAGATGCCTCTAGAACACTTCCAGAAATGGTGACTCTACCACCTTCCTGCGCAACTTTCTCCAATGCTTAACCACTCTTTCAGTATCCAATCTGAACCTCCCCTGGCTCAACTAAAGGCCATTTCTTCTCAAACTTTCAAGTGGGACACAGCAGAAGAGACTGACCTTCACCTCACTATAACCTCCCTTCAGATCAATGCAGAGAGCAAAGAGCCTCTGCTTCTCCAGACTACAAAACCCCAGTTCCCTCAGCCACTCTGGGACAGGTTCAATAATTCAATAAGTGGCAGTGGTTTTCCAGGGCGCAACTGAATTTTCAGGAGCAGGGAAACTAAATAGGAATTTGCTCCCCTCCTCTTTTAAGCAGCTCCCATGGAAAGGCTCCTGGGCTTATGCTAAACAGAAACAGCTAAACCAGGTGTCATCCAGACCAAACAGAGAGTAAATCCAAGAAAAAGCAGGCCACTTCAGCATCGTGCAGGGTCTCTATAGCACAAAACCTGACTACAATCCAGAGCATTCATCCATGCTCACATCGCACACCTCCGTTGTTTACACCAATGGACGTCTCTTGTCTTGTGCAATGCACGTGAGGCTCTGAAACCCACATTTAGTTTAAAGCCCTCTCCAATAACAGTAAACAATAAATCAGTTTATAACTTTGTGCTCCAAGTAATCCAAAGCCTAATTATTCTCAGGTATTTGTTAACAGAAATTCAAGTAGGGTTCTGCTGATGCCAGTGGAGTTATGCTGCCCCTCAATGAACACAAGTAGAAAGATGAGCAGGTCCCTGGTATTTCATAGCAGAGACAGAGGCTCATATACCATCACACTTGCTGTATCATGTAGCATACTACATCTGACCTCTAATGTCTATTAACATGTTTGACTTCTTATTTCCTGATGATTTTGGAAATCAAGGGTCAATGAAAAGCTAGGGTTTAGGTATTCTATCACAAAAGATAGACCAGCAAACTACACATTTCTAACATATAAACTGGCATATTCAAATTCCATGGCGTCTTCTGGTGCTCATCACCGTCAGGCGTGTTCCAAATCCTTACTGTGCCCAAAACATCTTTGTGCAAGAGGAAACAAATGCTGGTAGTTGTTGAAATGTCTTCCTTTTCTAGGCAGATATACCTTTTAGCATGCCTTTCATTACATCATTTTATATCACCTCTCTATTTGGGATCTCCACCAAGAACTATCAAAACCCCTAAATACACTGCTGAACATAAACAAAAAGAAAATACTTTCCTGCTAGAAATGACATAAATAATCAAAACTGAAAGATGACAAAACCACTGTACTTACTATGTGTCGTGCTGCGAACACTCCATCAACTACTGCACAACAGAAGGCTGCTACCACACCAAAGCTGATAAACACGATGGAGGCCACCAACTGAGAAGAAGAAAACAGACTGAGCAATGTTTTCAGGATAATTCTTAAGTAAAACAATTGCACTAGTTTTTTTAGTATTCTTAAATTACAGTTACAGCTGTTACAGCTATATATAGTTACAGCTATATATATTATATTATTATATATATTATATATTATATATATATTATAGTTACAGCTATAATTCACTTCATATCAGTGTGTCAGGATGGCAGTCATGCACTAGTAAAAAAGGCTGAAATTCTTGATGCTGAGTTGACAGACCATTAAGCCTACTAGAAAAGTTTAAATCTTTCGAGAGAAAATTAGGTCAGCTGCAAGAATTATTAAATTCAATGGTGATTTATTCCAAATCAACTTAGTTAATAAAGTCATGTTCCTGTTGGCTCAACATAAATCTTTAGAGCTTTACTACATGGTAGTATTTCACACTTTAGCTATTAACTTACTATGGATGTCTTTATCAACAGATAAAGACATCCACAGTAAGTTAATAACTAGCCTTTGAACTATCAGAAATCTTTTATCATCCTTATTAGCTCATGCCACAACAAAATCAGATTCACAGGACTGGTACCAGTGGAAGGACGGGGGTGTGCTGCCTTGGCCCCTGACCTTGCTGGGGTTTCCAGCCTGCCCCTCAGTCTCAGAGTGGGCACAGCAGAGCACAGCAGAGCTCAGTGAGTGTCCCAGCTGCAGCACACTGTCTTCATTAGCCTACTAGCCATAACTTCAGAATTCGTTCTACCTCCCAAGCTGCTTCGTTCATTAAGCACTATGGATTCTCTCTCAACAGGACTGTGGATGGTGCAGTGCTGGAGCACAGCTCTGGCACAAGCAGCAGTGTTACAGAGGGCCCTGGGGAAAAAGTTGTGCAGGTTGGGAGTGCTGAGCTCCCTGCTCGCTGTGCTGCAGCTCTAACAGCAAGTGCAGGGCTAGCACAACCCCAGATACCACAAGGTTCCTGCCCAACTCACTCTGGAGAGAGCAACAGGACTTGGAAAGAATGTGGAATGCTTCTCCATCAGGGACCAGTCAGTGTGCTGCTGGCACACTGAGATTCTGAGATGACACTGGCTTCTTTTGAGGTCACGTCTGAAGGGTGCAGTGCTGTGAACGGGGCGAGATGGAGTCCTGAAAAACAAACTGTACACTTGGCAAGGTGCTCCCCGGGCTTGTTAGCCCCAATGCCATCAGATGAGGGAGGGATGCTGTCAGTCCTTCCTCTCCCAGGAGGGTTTTGTGAAGTTGAGGACTCTGCACCCTGAGTTTGGAGAAGTGGGTACCTGCAGGATATAAGGTGAACTTAACGTGCACTCTCTGGCTATGTTTTTAATGTAATGTAATGTACACCTCTGGCATTTCTCAGGCAAAGCCACAAGAGGAACCCTTTGAAACATTCTATATGATAGGTTGATTTTAATTTACAACAGTATTAAGACATAGTTAATAACAGCAACAGATTAAAACATTTTCTTGCAAACTGACAGAACAGCATCTTTTATTCATAGAGCACATGGAAAAGGGATTCAGTTAAGAATGTGGAACCTTTTTGTTATTGTCATTAAGTGCTCCTTCACAACATGTATTCCTGAAATGCGCAGGTACAGACTACCAAAATTACATCCATACAGTTCACATATCCTTTTGCCTGTACAAAATCCATATCTGCATTACCTAGAAGCCATTTTCACCAATTTGTAAAGCATCACAAACTCACTTGATAAATGGACTCTTTAGCTTATGTTAGGTTAAGAACAGTACAATGTCAATAGTGCTTACAGGGGATGCAGCATTGGTGATTTCCTAAAAAAAAAAATTATATTAGGCAAGTACAAAACTACAGCCATATAAGCCCAGAGCACTGGACACAGGTCAAAGCAATATCCCCCAGTTGGAGAGAAGAGCTGTTGGTGAATTGGCAAAAAGTACAGCTTAAAAGCTGAAGAATCTCAGTGCTTTCTGACACACTTTTTAATCTCTCATTAGCTCATGTCTCATGCAATCAGAGGTGAGTCAGCACTGCCACAGGGATTGCTGTGGAATGGGCATCCTCAGCGTGGGGAGAAAAGGGGCACACAAAACTGGCTGAGGCTGATGGTACCAGCTGATCTTGGGAAACTGCTGCATTCCACCTGCAGCCAGCTCCATCTTGCTGAAAGCCTAGGAAAGCACTGCTGGCTGCATCACCCTTCAACCTCTGCTATCCCATGGCTTGCCTGTGTGGAAGGTCATGTCTCAGGAATTTGATTGTCTACAGATCTTGGCATGGAATTCATCAGATCGAGAAGTCTGTGGACTCCTATCACTGCAGAGCAGTGGGCTGTGCTGCCCTGTGGCAGCTTCATTTGCAACAGATCCTGAACTCTTTATTTGAAAAAGCAGTAGTGTTTAAAAGTTCTGATTAAGCCATTATTATCTGATACCTCTATGTTGTTTCTCAAGTCATAGCAGTCAATCAAATAATTACTGGACTAAGCCAGGTGTTTCCAAATTGCCTGAGCTCAAGATGAATTTACTGGAAGCTGACCTCAAGGTGGCTTTTCATTTCACACATGAACAATTTATTGATGATCTACAATCCCCAAACTAACGTTTTCCACACATGGAGATAGCTTTAATCACCTAATGAGTGTGCTGGCCTTTCAGCTTTCCCATATAGCCCTAGGAGATGACATACAAAGGTGCGCAGTAAATCATACTATACACAGGAGCTATGGAGCTGGCTTTGCGCTCCTCAGTCATGTTGGAGACCATCTACTCTTCCAAGGAGTTGTGTGCAAGTCAAAGGCTGTTAGCCAGAGCATGCTGCTCTTATCCATGTCTACTAGCAACTACTTCAGTGAGCAGTCCCTTTAGAAGTAATACCATTTCTTACTGAAGTAATATTTATTATGATGCCAAAATGGCAGAATGTGATGCTGAGAGGTTTTTACTACTTAAATTGCCTTTTATATATATTTGAACAGTAAAAGACCAATACAAGAACATCATTAAAAAAATTCCTGAAAATAAAATTACAGATTTATATTCTCTCTGAAATCACTCATTGCTTATTAAGAATGTGAGGAACTCAAAAAACAAAGTAAAAAAATAATTACTTCTGAAAATTGCCAAGACAACCAAATTAAGAGCTGTTGTAAATTCAAAAGCTAATTTTCCTGAGTTGTAGGTGATTCCTGGAGCAGTGAGTTCACAAGCCTAGGACTGTCTAGAAAGAAAAGCAATGCAGTTCATTTAAAGATAGAGAATGCTTGTTGACAGGTAAAAGAAATAGCACTTCAAAAAAAATATATACTAATCCACCATATCATCTTATCTCCATTTTCAACAGCATTATGTTTCGTCAGGACAACTATTCATTATTTATAGCAATATATTTGAATAGTTATTCAAGAAACAGTTTTGGTCTTGCTGGTCCATTGGTGTGCAGCCAGGCTTCTCCACAGCTGTTGCGATCCGAACATGTTTACTCTTGGTTCTTGTATAGAATACAGTAATTTGATTATTTACAAGTGAGCTATAAAACCAGTTATTAAACATTGAAAACTGTACTGTGTGGGCCTAACAATCAAACCCAAAAAGCAGTTGTTTAACAGAGGGTTTTTAGCAAAATGGAGCGCAAAATAGCACATGGAATGAGAGATTTTTTGTACACAGTATTAACTGAAGAGCTGTAATCTATCTTCAGCCATGTCAAAGAAATAGGAAAGTACTCAAAACCACAAAACTAGCTAAAGGGTGGACTGCTAAATTCTTTCATGCTGCCTTCTTTCAGAAGAGGCATGCATTTTTTTTCAGAATTCACCTGTCTTGGACAACCTCCGTCCAGCAGGCCTAAAACACCACTGCCAGCACTGTCACCCTCCTGTCCAAGCAAGACCAGTGAAGGTGACAGGGGACACACAGTGGCCACGGATGTGGGTCACAGACACAGACACAGCTGCCAGAAACGCACCTGGCACAGGGAGTTGGCAGCTAAGTCTCCCACAATGATTCCCATTTCTGGAGTTAAGAGCTGGCCACAGACCAGACCCAAGATGTAGTTTGATGAGGCCACCCCAGCTGCAGCCACACTCTCATGTAAGCACTGCCCACAAACACTGCCCCTCAGGTCGCCAGGCGCACTCTGGGCAGAATCACCCGCTGCTGCTGCCGCGTCCCTGCTGTGTGACACAGACAGACCTGCAACCAACATTTGCCAGCAGACCCACAGAACATCACATTGCTCCTCAGGATAAGCTCATGCCGGCTACAGGCTGGCACCTCTGTGGCTGTTTCCAATACCCCTGTGGAATATTTCTGGGAGCTAGCTAGATGCTCAATTCTGGCTCATCTCTGGTTTCCCCGTGACTCTAATTTAGCCCTGACCTATCCTCAACCAAAAACCACAGCTTCTCAGATGATGACAGTCATTTCTAGCACCAGATGCTGTGTGAGATGCCTCAATCTGTCGATTTTGACCAAGTAGATGAGACTAAAAAATGCATGGATTTTTGTTTTCGAAATCACCTTGGTACTGGATGCAAGTTACATTACATCTAACAGGTTCATTTTGCTCGTGCTAAATGGCTACTTCTGCATTGCACAGCCTCCAATGTCTCCATGCATTGTGCTGCTCATCAAGCCTCTTTGGGATTCTTTTCCAGGCAGAGAAGGAATCAGAATTACCCTGATCAATGCATATTGAGAAACACTGTCACTCCATATTTTTTGCTTTAGCAAGTTGTCTATGCAAAAGGCTGTGTAAATATTATGCCACAGGTTTGTAAAGTCCTTTCTGTTCCCACACAGGTTCAAGTATTTGGAAAAAAAATGCATGGGGCAGTTTGTTGTAGGCTGCCCCTAACATTACATTCCCCAAATTACAGTTTAATTCTGTGGGCCTTTTTACTGGTTTGATTTCCCCATGTCCCTAAGATCAGAATTTAATATAGGCTTAACATTTTTTCGATGGGGATGATGATGTAAGAGTAGAAGTTTACACAAACTCTTACCACAAATCCAAAACAATGATTTTCCACCCTGATGCAACCAGGCAGCTGGAATAACCAATCTCAGCCAGGAGCTACATCTGTTACCACGGTACCTCAGAGGGTCTGTAGATTAATAGTCCACAAAACTAAGACAATTAAACCCATTGCATTGCATTGTATTTCAGATGCTGCTGTTAACTAAGTACTGCCTGTCTCCTGAAATGGTTCTGTATATAAGTACTTTAATTGTGAGCTAATTTTCTCTAATTTGGAATGCCCTCTCCTGTGTGGCCACTTCTCACACAACAGCCAACTCTTTTCCCTGCCCTTGGGACAGATGTTTTGCTGCTGTGATGAAAACGAAGCATGGGCAAGGTTCCTACAGTTTTCACAACTGAGCTAATTAGGAGGTTTCTCACTAGAGCAGGTAATGTGCTCCACAATTTATGGCCTGACAACATATCCTTTGCAAAGGTTGGTTCTTAAATAATGGCATGGCTGTAATCGAGGCTCTGCTGGAGGGTTGTCACACCACAGGAGACAGGATTACATCATGTTCTTTATTCATTAATGCCAACTCCAGCCACAGCTGTGCACTACTTACAATGACAAGACTTCATAATGATGAAAGACTTTCATGACTGCCCAAACTGTGCATTCCATTTCCTAAAGGAACCCCACAAAAAAGCTGGAGAGGCACTTTTCATAAGGGCACGCAGTGAGAGCACAAGGGGGAATGGCTTCAGACTAAAAGAGGGAAGCTTTAGATTAGGTAATAGGAAGAAATTCTTTACTGTGAAGGTGGTGAGGCACAGGTTGCCCAGAGAACATGTGGATGCCACATCCCTGGAATTGTCCAAGGCCAGGTTGAATGGGGTTTGAGCAACTTAGCCTAGCAGAAGGCCAAGCAGAAGGCTCTGTCATGGACAGGAGCATTGGAACTAGGTGATCTTTCCTTTAAGGTCCTTCCCAACAAACCCTCCTGTGATTCTATGATTCTGTGTTGCCAGGTGTTTAGATTAAGTCTCATGCTTAAATCAAGTGACCATGTTAGGAAACGATAGCCTTTTGACAGTATAATCACTGTTGAATTCAGCAAGTCCAGTCATATGTTGTTCAATATTATCAGCAACAACAAAGATCTTGGATTCAGATTTTCTTCCCTCTCTCTGTTTTTAATAGCACCTCAGGCCATTGACTTGAGCCTGTGTGATTGCTCACTGTCAACTCAAAGGACATCTTCTTCTCCAGTCCTTAGTTTGGTTCCCTGCTGTCCAGCCCTTTCTCCTGCTCTGTCCCAAAGGGCTGCATCCCTGCATCTCAGCTCCTGTGCTTACCCAAACACACAGCAAGCCAGCAAAATTCACTCCATAGGCAGAAACTACTTATTTCCTCAAATGAAATAAATCAGAAGACTGTAGAGAGAGGTGAGCACTAGACTCAGTGCAAATGAGAAGGTGAGAGACCATGTAGCCATGACAGAAGGAAAGGAGGCAGAAGTGCTGACAGCAACTAATAGATTATTTCACCTGTTCCATGTAATTAACAGTCCTAGGGATTATCAAAGTAACAGCTAGGTTTTAGCTGTAATCAATAAATCATAACGACTGGGGTTATTTTGTTGTTTGTGGTCTAGGAGACTTTTGTCTTCCTGCCTGTGAAGAAGTCTGCTGTTTCCCTGTATTGTGTCAGGAATAATTAGGAAAAATAGCAACATGAAAAGGCCAGTTGGTGTAACACAGACAGGAGACAAGTCCCTTGAGAAATTTAAGCAACATCACATGCATAAAAAGGTTGAATTCATTAGATAAACAAAGGGGAAAAAATACAGAAACCATGAAAGGTATGAATTATTATGCCAAAGAGAAAAAAACAAGATCAAAATCCACTTTCAAAATCAAGAGAGCATTTTTGTTTGGAAAATTTATCTTTTTTTCTTGCCCCACATCCTGAAGGGCAAAATTGTGAAAGGCAGGATTTGCAAAACCTTTTGTTACACCTTAGGTACTCACAGTTAATTTTTATCATGTGTAGGCATCCGTGAAAAAGTAGGCACATTGCTTTCTCATTTTCTCTTCCAGTGGTGTTGTTGCTCATCTTTTGTACTTAATACATCATTTAGGCTACACACAGAGGCAAGGGACTGCAAAAATGTCCAAGGGTGGGAAATGTGCAACAGGGTGACTTTGTGGTCTCAGCTCTCCCCCAGAGCCCAAGACGGTTTAGGCAGCACAGCTGAGTAAGAAAAGGGAGCACAGGGTTTTGTGATGGCTGTGCTGGCTCCCAAATTTTCCAATATTATCTTCTTTATATTTTTCCCATATTTTTATCTTCAAGCAATGAAAGAATGGTGGGAATTAAATCAATAGCCATTATGAAACATGAAACAAAATTCCTGGGAAAGGTTACTTACCTGATTAATGCATTCTTTCTTCTCTCATAATCTAATATCAGCTACAAAACCACACTTAGAATAGCTAGGAAATTATTTCAAATTGTTTTACAAGCAAATCTTTACTAGAATGACCAATCTACTGAATAAAAAACTTGTATCGAGCAGTTTCTGTGCACTTAAGACTTTGAAACTGGAGCCACCATTACATTGCAATCAGAAAAGGAATATGATATACGTGCAAATAAACACATATTAAATTCAAGATAATTCATTCACTGATGAGTAAAATGCTTGTCTTGATTCAGTTAAAAATGTCACCGCTGATGATGCACTGTCAGGTCTCCTGGGATTTTGGTAGAATCTTAGACTTCACTGGAGTCCAACAGATATGATTAAAACAATTTTTAGAAAAATAAGACTCAACTGTACTGGCTTTACATTTTCTAAGACAAGAAACAGAATGCAACCTAAAAAGTATTCTTTTCCTGGTGCAGGATCGGTTTTATTATCAGTGCCCTTTTAAGCTTCCACAACATCTGAGAACCCCAAATCATATCCCTGTGACCATTATTGCAGTTACTGATTTCCTTCTAGCAGCAGCACAGCTGGAGAAATGCTAATGGTTTTTGCTTAAGCAAGTCTTAGTCCAGTAGGCACTTCAAACAGGTAAGAATTCCCCTTTGCAAACATGAAAAAAAGCACTTAGGTAAGAACTGTTAAAAATTACTACACATTTAAGGACATCAAATTCAGTCTAGAGGCAAAAACTAAACACAGCATTAAAAGGAAAGCGAACAAAAATGAAATAAATTTAGATTCACTGATCAACAGTGCTGACATTACAGGAATTCATCACATATTTCCTTTCATGGATGCTCTTCTGTTGCTTAAACTGGAACAAGGTTATTTCATCACTTAAACAGCTGTATGAGAACAATAAACCAACAATACATGGCATACCATGTGTCATAAAAGTATATGCTTCCTGGTAAAAAATGGTGGAATTGACACAGATCAAGACTGTTAGAGCTGACTGTTTTAGCAGCAAGAACTGTTTTTACACCAAAGTGTCTGTTTTCACAAATCCTCTTTCACTCTAAAGTGACTGCATTGGTTTCTCAGGACACACACACTCTTTATCAGAAATGCATAAATTACAAATTTTCATGTAGTGAAGTTCTACCTGCAGAGTCTGGAAGATTGTATCTGTCCATCAGGGATGCTCAGCTATTTAATTTGAGCCAATTCTTCAACAAGAGGCTCAGAAACTGCCTGTCCTTTTCCCAGGGCACACCTCACCTCACCTTCTTCACCATGTGCACACAAAAACTTTTCCCAGATTCCTTACTTACAGATTCCTTCCTTTCTATCCCATGCTCCTGTTTGCTAGGAAGAGTAATTAACACCTTTATTGTTCCACAAACACTTTTCATGGGTCATAAGGTTTACTTTTGTTTTCAATGGTGTGACAGTAACACTTTCATTACACAAACAGCACAAGAAAACAAACTGGCAGTTAAAAAGTGCCCCATTAAGCACTTAATCTCATGTGCTGTTCCCAAGCACAGATCTTAAAGGAACCACATCCCAAAAGACTGCCACTTAATAAGACAGAGAACTTAAACTGACTTGGAGGCTTGAATCTCTGACCCAAAAGAACAGTGACAGCCTTTAAAGCAGGCAGTATTGAAAATAAGCTGTACTGGTGGAAATACGTATTTTCATTCATTAAGTATGTATCTTCTTTCTGTTTCTCTGGAATTTAAGCTTCCAGAAGCAAACTGAAGTAATTCTGGTTGCCAAGGAAGCTCTTCAAATAGAAACCAAAGTATCTCTTCCAAAAATTTTCCCCTTTGTAATCAATATTCCATTTCTTTCTTCCAATGACAACAGTGAAAACGTGGTCGTATCTTATCTGAGACTGAGCTAATGCTATGCTTTGCCACAAGGTGAGAAACCTGAGGTGGGTGAGACCTGGGACTGGTACAACCAATGGACCAGCACAGGGTTGTGTGGGAGGGAAGAACTGCAGTGCTAGGCTGCAGGTGGAGGTGCTTGGTGGCACCTCTCTAGGTATGCCAGACAGACACAGCCCTGCTGATGGAACACAAAGTTGCTACAGACCTGACTGTACTTCTAATTACAGCTTCACCAGCGAAGCAACCTGCAATACACATCTGTGAAGAGTGGAAAAAGCATTTAGCACTATAAAGACATAGTGTCAGTGGCACAGTGGCATAGACTTTTTTGTCATTATCATAGGTATTTGCTAGATATGTCAGCGGTAAATGGATACATGTACATATGTGAGCATGTATTACAGGTTATATGGTTATAAAGTCATAGCACATTTCCATACTATAATATTTACATATAAATAAATATTTGCACGTTTAGCTAATGAATCTGTGCTGATAAAATCTGAAAGCATACACCTGTAGACACGTAATATGAAACGCCAGTCCATAAGGAACTAGTTCAGGGAAGAGCTGAAACATCTCCCACACTTCCTTTGGTAATTCACACAGTGAAAGTATCTATTTTTGTCTTTGAGTCCCTGAACTTCAAAATTCTCAAACTCTTTTGGGAAATCTATGCTATCTATCTTCAGACATTTAACTGATAGAACTTGGATGATGGTTTCATGCCATAGTGAGTTGATGTAACAGTTTATCCCTAGCAAAATGGACAAGCCTTGTTCCCTCCTTCCACAGATTCCTCTCTACCCTTACCCATGCAGCCCCACCAGTTAACTTTTGCTATGTCAGATGCTCACTTGGCTATGAACCTTTTCACTCGCTTAACCAGTGGGGAATATTTTTAGCCAGGGCAGGGAAGATGAGAAGAAGGAGTCAGCAGGATAGAGGAAGGAGCAAAGGAGGGAAGAGAAAAGATTTCTTTGTGTCAGTGGGTATTTACATTTATTTTAAATTGGAAATCCTCATAGTAAATGCACAAGGTCAAAAAACTGCATAAAGAAATCCAAAGTATTTTACTCAGTCATTATTCATGGAATATATAACATTAAAAACAGCAAAATGCGTCTCATAATACTATACTAAAATAAACTAGAAACAACTTTTCCACTAATTTACATTTTACTTCCCACAGAACTTCCTTCTTTTAATTTCACTAGTCTTCATTTTGGATGGTGCTTTTATACCCACAGATACATCATCTATCCTCCTCCTCTGCAGCTGAAGTAACTGAGCCTTCAAAGCATCTCCTGTTACTCATCTCACTTCGACTCCTGTTTTTGCTAAATATTCTCCAGCATTACCAGGAATAACACAGATATCCCAGAGCTACCATGGATAGACCACATTCCAAATCCTTCCCCAAAAAGGGTTAAAAAGGGGTCTCAAAGCTGATTCCTGCAAAATAAGGCAGCTAATACCCAAGTCTACACCACATTTATGGGCCATCTATACATAGGCTGCTCTGCTCTAAACTAGAAACCAAGCAGAATTATAGTGTGATATCTTTAGTAATAAACACAATATTATAGAAGAGAAATATAATTGTCACTTAACACAGGATTTTTCTTACCACACTTTAAGCTAACTAGAGCTCCAGAATGCAGTTTAAACCACCCTTAAAGGTCTCTTCCGGAAGCTAAGGAGAGACCAAGACGCCTCTGAAGAGCACCTCGTTACAGTCTTGAAGAGCTAGTTGTGAGAGAGCAGGAAGATGTTCTCAAAGAATAAGATGCTAATAAGATGCTGTTAAATTTGAAAAAAAAATGCAGATACCTAAAGAAGAGCCACTTGAGCTCATGCAAGTGTCAGTGTCAACCTATTCTGATTATCTTTATATAAATCTTGTCTGTTTCTGAAACGTGCAGTTAGATCATACCACAAAACCTAGCACACATTTATGACTGAACAGGTATTAGTAGGTCTTTTCAGTTTCAATCATTTTAAAAGTGCCACACAGGAGGATGATTACTAATTTCTTCCATTTTTAACATTTTTACCTCAGCATTAATTGGTTTTCTCTGAACTATGTGAAATACGAACATACAGAAAATCAACACTGAAAGAAAGAAGTGCTGTTAACTTTTTCAGAAGCTTGAGATGAGGAGAGAAATAATACCTTGGTAATTACAAAGATTGCCTTTACATTTTCTGCATTTCCCCTGCAACACAGTAAAGGCTTCTTCCATTTATTTGCACAGGAACATCAAAGATAGCCTCAAGAGATCTACAGAATTTCAGTGGTCTTTCTTTATTAAAACAAGCTGCTTTGATTAGCTTAACATGTGATATGAAATCAATCAGTAATTAGCATCTTTGATCAAAATCTGCACTAAAGCCAGTTTCTTCCAGAAGATTTGATTTGCAAACAGCAAATGAAACAGAGCATGTTTGAACAGAGCAAATTAGGTGTATATATAGCAGTATTTTTGGGGGGGTGTATATATTAATAACTATCACCTTTACATAAAATGCCCAGTGGGCATTTTCTGATGAACATAATCTATTTACAAAATATATTGGTTTTGAAAAAAGTGAAAGAGGTTTGGCTCTTCTGAAAGCTGGCTCACACATGTAACTGCTTCAAAAAATCCTTTATTCTGAAACAAAGACGGTGTCAAGAAAATAATGAGAGATGATATTGAAATATTATCTCACAAAATGTCAACACAGGAGAGGGGTGCATGCATTGTCAGGGAAGTCTATCAACTGAAAACAGAAAATTATTGCTTTGTTTCTCCAACTTCAGCTATAGTGTCTTTTCAACACTTCATTTGAAATCTAACTCTTGTTGACAGAGATTGAGAAGCAAGCATATTAAGGGACTTAAGCTTAGCATCCCTTGAGAAGCCTGAATAAATAGCTTTGCCTTTTCTGTCTGTGTGCGGAGCTCTATATCTTAACCTTCTTCATGTTTTCAAATTCTCCTTTTGTCGGAAGCGATGTCTCCATCTCTCTGAACAAGTCCAAGATCAGGCTGAGCATTAGGTTTACATCTAAGAATATCCTAGATAGGTCAGTGAGAAAATTAAATGTTTGCTAGCATGAAGAAAACATGAGGAAGACTCAGAAGTGCGTGGATTTGAGTCTCAGACCTGCTGCAGACAACTACTTCCATCCTAAGTACCAAGGTTTGTGCTAACTCACATCTCATGAGGGGTCACTCCCGCTCCTGTGACCCTTCCCCATCCTCCCTGTATCCTTTTTTCTCCTGTCCTCCCCCCACGCCCCTCCTGCCTGTTCTCTGCCACAGCTGTGCTGCTGCCAGTGTAGCTCCCATGGCCCTAGTGAGGACTCTTGCAGGCAGCGCTGTGATAGTGCAAACTTTCAAAACCC
This sequence comes from Dasyornis broadbenti, assembly GCA_013397935.1. Classification (NCBI taxonomy): domain Eukaryota; kingdom Metazoa; phylum Chordata; class Aves; order Passeriformes; family Dasyornithidae; genus Dasyornis; species Dasyornis broadbenti. The sequence continues at coordinate 356,533 of VZRN01000659.1, read as the reverse complement.
TGACAGCTATCATGGAGCCCTTGCACCTCCCCATCACTCTTGCAGGCACCACAGCTTCAGCGTGCTCATTTTCAGCCTTGCAAACAGTACGGCTTGGCGAGGCTGGCACTGGAAAGAGTGTGAGTGGAAACTGTGAGCCAGAGCTTGGTTTATCCATTGGGTTAGCTAAAATTCCATGCATGGTGTCATATCGACATTGCACATTTAGGGAGTGATTCATTTCTGGGTGCGAGCTCTTGCCACCTCCACATATTTTCTGAGGAGAAACCTGTTACAGCGCTCCCTCAGCACTAGTTAGTGCTCTCAGCTCAGCTCTGCTGCCACGAGCCCCCCGCATACCCAGCCTTCCCCACTTCTGAATATAATTTCAGCATCTCATTTTCTAACTGGAAATACTTTGTCCTGTAATGTGGGGTGATGGCAAGCAAGCAAACAAGCAAGGACACTTCATGTCTTACAATCAAATCCATTCGATTTGAGCAGTAGCATGTTTTCCATGCTACTGGACTAAGTGTGCCTTTGGAATGAAACAACATTCAGCTACACACTGCTCTTCAGTCCATAACCTGCTTTGTAGAATCCAAGAGAGGCAAAAAGCGACAGCAACATATTATGCTTCAAATGCCTTCTGTTTGCCAGTTAGACATATCCCAAATCAGTGCAAATCTTTAGTCAAAGGGAAATTTTGTTCTGCTGGTGCCAAGCTTTGCATATACAGAACAAAGCACAAATGCTAAGAGCTGAAGTGAAATCATGCTAGTCAATGAGGCAGAGCCTGCTTCTTCAAGCAGCAGTTCCTTTGAATTAAGGGTTATACCTTGGTCAGCACATTGAACTCCCACTGCGGGCTCTGGGATGCCAAGAAGGAGGTCAAAGAAGTGCAACATTATTAATGTCATGTTTTAAGAGCAAACCATTGTCCACTCTGCCCAACTGTGCTTTTGTTCTTTCTCAAACTCCATGCTCATCAGTTACTCAGTGCTGGGGTTTTGCTGTACTAGTTCTGCTAATCATTATATATTTTATATTGCATTTAGCATTTCATCAGCCATGAAAGAACTTGGGCTTATAATGGACGGGTCACAGTGAAATAGAACTTCAAGACAAAAAGAGAATTTAAGTAGAATGGTCAATTTGAAATAGACTTTTTTTTCCCCCTAGTGCAATTGAATACACATTACTTTGCAATCTAAATAACAAATAAAAAATGAAGTATTGAGTCATTACAGGGGTCAGATAATTGTCAGAGCTACACTGGGTTAAACTCAAATTATACTGCAGTAACTGCTCAAAGGAAGTCTAGTTAAAATAGAAGCACTGAGTAAACAATTTCTTTTCATTTCCACTCCCTTTTGTCCTGCTGCAATGCATGTAATTTTTTAAGTACAGGAATATAACATCTATGCTACATTTCTGTGCTTATATAAGTCTTTGTAATCTTACTGATGGCTGCAAATTTGTTAAGGCAGCCCTAAACCCTTGCAATCAGATATACTCATTTATGTCCTAGGGAATAACTACCGTCTTCCATTGTAAATTCCATCAACCCCATTTCCACAACATTTGAAACCAGCAGGTCAGCCTCAGCAAAGACACTGTTAAAAGACCCACTGTGGATGGTTCTCAAGGCAAGAATCATAATTAAACTTTCTAGCTATTCTCCTAGTCTGTTCCCCAGAAACCCAATGTTCCAACAGCCAAATCATCAGTGTTATAAGCAGAATGCAGTTTTCCCTGTTCCATGCTGGGAAATGCAAGCAGGCACTAATCCCAAACAGACTGGACACTTATGTCTCTACAGTCCTTGTGTGAATGACACAACACGTCGAGGAATACATACTTTAACCACTGCTTACTCACCTCGCGGCTTTTTCAGATATTTTACTTTTGCTAAGGACAGGACCAATAGAAAACCACAAGGCAGATTAAAAGAAAAGTGAAAAATAAAGCAACCCTAAAATGTTATGCCTGTTAGTAAGGTACTATGAATGTTGAGGAAGATAAAGCTGTTTTTATCTGCCCAGCACTGAGCCTGCAACTCAGAACCTGCTGTTCATCCTGGTCTCTGATGTAGAAATCAGGAGCAATAGTTCTTAAATAAGCTGTTTTGGAAGTTGCAAAACTAATGACGCCTGACCTACTACAGATTTTTGTCTCACAGGTCATGTCCCATTTGGATTCTCTACTGTTAAATAGTGGTGAGCTGACATTGCAGCCTTTACCACGATGGGGGAATTAAGTCATAATTCTCTCCTCTACCCATCTGTGAGTTTTCATGAAACTTGAGGAAATTACACACCTTTGAAGCCTCTACCTCCCTCCTGAATTTGCCTGAAATTGGTCAACACATTAAAGAATGGATAAGGAACAGAGAAAGGCAGAGACTAAATATCACAGCTTTATAAACCTTATTTCTTTGTGAAACTCAGCTAGAAACCAAAGTTAAAAGCAAGGAAATACTTGCAAATACATTACTGACACTTACAGGTAATGCAAAAAAAGAGCGATATTATGAAGGAGTGATATTATGACTACTTGTAAGTAAAGTAGTTACCTGTCAGTAAAATGCAAGCTAAATCCATCAGTTCCTCCTCTGAGCTTAACACCACTCTTGATTTATACCAGTGAAAGCACTGCATTATGAAATTAATCATATTTCATGATGCTTGGCCACAATCAGTCTACTGCGAAGTGCCCCTTGGACAAGCTGTTATTCAATCAAGACTGCTATTTTTTGTAAAGAGCATGGAAAGTGTTAAGAATGTCCACAAATTCCTTCATCCTTCTAAGTACACCTTCCTTAGCCCCAAAGACTTTCTGTGACTTCCTCACATAAATAAAAGCATAAGATTTGGAAAGGCAAGCTAAATCTACAAACAAATCACACAGTATCTCAGATCCTGTCTGACACAACCAGGGAATCTTGACAGCAAGAGCTCTGGGTTTTTTCCTTCTATTTAATACATATAGTTTCAGGAAAGTGTTCCTGACTTAAACTTCTTACACAGGATGAGATCAACTGCTAGCGTAGAGCTGATCATGTAGCTTGTTGCTGCTCAAACTGGTATGTTGGTCTCTTCCTATCCTTTTCCCAGCTACATGGCCCTGGCCAAGCTCTGGCACTTAAAGGATCCTGCCCCTAGCCAATTCAACTCCCTAAACCAGAAGGAAAGTAAATTCAGTAAAATAAAGTAAGTTGCTTTTGTTTTGCCTTGTACAAAAGAAGTCACTGGCCCATTCATGCTCCTCTAAAACTTCTCAGAAGTGATGAAACAAATGACTAACATTTTGAAGCAGTTTTAAATCAACTGGAAATCCTGCTTTTCATGTTTAATATAGTCTGACACATTAAGAAAAAAAAAAAAGAAGAAAAAAAGAAAAATTAAAAGGGCTTTTACTTACTATTTGTCTTCTGTTTTCTACCAGGTAGATGCCAACAATCCCTAGGAAAGATCCAAAGCCAAGCTAAGGCAAAGAACAAAACCAACAGAAATGCATGAGATCAGCTTATCTGGACAACATACCAACACATACAGTAATATCTGAGCTAATGCACCACACAGATGGGCTAAATGGGGCAGGTCAAGGGAAAGGGTGGAAGTTACTGTTGGATATAAATCATACAATGTAATGGGAAATGGCCAGGACTATAGCTCTTTGATAGTTCAGTGCAAAATTTGTCATGTAGTAAACAGAAGTCCATATAGACACACTTCTCTAACCTGACTACTGCTATCATTGTCGTGTATAGTTTTACAAACTGTAAAGCAAAAACTAAGGAAAGTAGGAGAAAACACATTTAGTCCACACATCATCACTTTGGAAAATTGCAAAGCTTTAGGCAATTGCAGACAGTTTTTCCTCAAAAAATTAATGTGTTCCCACCATGCAAACGACCCAAGTTCAAACCCTCAGAGTTACTCTTGTTTTATTTCAATGATTAGACACTATCACACAACCCAGAAACCCTCCTTGCTAAAATACTAAAAGGACCAGCTGCATCACCAGGAGATGAGAAGGGAGGAAGAGACAGTGAAGTAAGCTGGCCTCAGTGTTCCAGCGTGGCTTCAACATTGGGATGGTGGAAAAAGCCCCCTCCTTACGATGGGTCCATGAAGGTTTGGAGCAGTAGAAACTCCTTGGATTTACAGTTCCAGCACCCCTCTGTAATGAGGCCTCTGAACTGAGCTCAGAGCCTCTCCTTCAAGCCCAAATTAAGTTTTTAAGGACTACATGTCCCAGCCAAGGGCTTAATCAATGCCGGTAAATTCCTTGCTGTTATGCACAACTGCTCACAGCAGAAAGCAAATCCCCTGCAAGCACTTTACTTGCTCAGTATCACAAGAGGAATCCGTCACTCGCTTTCAAGAAAGTGAATGCAGGGAAAGGAGATTTGCTCTTGAGTGCTTTGGGAAGATTTATGTGAAAGGCAGGCAAAGGGACTAAAAGCAGAGACTTTGAAAGAGTGGACAAGTGCACCCATGCTGACAGCTGAATAGTAGAGATACTTGGAACCGTGAGCAAGGACACTCCGTTCAGGGGACAGCAACTTTGTAAATTAAGATAACTACATCAAAATGACGTCTGGTTCCAAGCCCAATTTTTCATTCCAACAGGAACAATCCATAAAGCCTCATTTATGGCTGATGCAGGGGACACAAAATGAGTAATACTATCCATGTGAATAAAAAATAAAAGACCAAACACAGAACAATAACAATTAAATCAGAAGGAGCAGAACCATAGAGATCATGATGAAAGCCTCAGCATTACTGAGGTTGTTTTAGGGTCATGTAAGCTGTTTTTTTGTCTGTTTAGTCAACAGGCTCTTTGGCAACTCTGGAAGTCCAGGTCAGTATGGTGCCAGGACAACTGGACCCAACTGTTGAAAGATTATAAAAATAGCAAACAAAAATAATACAGTAGTAGTCACAGAGCAGGGACATGAAATATTTAAATATAAACAATATTTATAAGGAAATGAGGCTGATGCAGTTCCAGCTCTGTCTTTGCAGACCATTCTAAAAATACAGTTCAAACTGATGATCAAGCAGTAATCTACTAAATGCAGAGAGCTTCCAAAGTGTAACATTATATTAACTCATCTACACACAGAAATATTTTGTGTTCCATTACTTTGGATGCATAAGTTCAGATAATACCTAGCACTATAAGGATGTATTTAAAAAAAGATTTTTTCAAAACAAATTTTCAAGTGACCACATATGCAGGGAAATTAAGGCCCTTAACTCTTCTTGAAGCCAGTGGGAACTTGGCAGAAGCCAGATGGTGTTAGGGATCTAACCCTGAAGACCTGTTCTGCAAATACTTCTAGATGCAAGTAAATCTATGCCAGTGGGTAGCGTTATTCATCGTCACAGATGTTTTCAAGGCAGGGTTAATTCTGTATGTTTTTAAGACCAAAATTGCTTACCTAAGGTCAGTGGAGATTTCATCTCATCTACCAGCTTTTACGAAAACCAGTGAAATTAATATTTTGCTACTGAATTCTATGAGAACTAGACCTTATTTTTAATTGGAATTAATACTGTCTGTCCTCCTATTCTTGCTTTTCTCTGAGCCCAGCAATTAAATATGTAGGGTCAAATTCACTCCCCTGGCTTTAGGTATCTAAAAGTTTGGGATCAGGGCTATCCTGTTTTTTGAAGCTCCCTCTACTGTCAGCAGAGAAGAGAAGCACCTTCTGAGGGCTATTCAGTACGTTCTGAAGGAGGTGATGGTGAGAGGGGATTCTGCCCCTCTGCTCTGCTCTGGTGGGACCCAACCTGAAGCGCTGCCTTCAGTGGGGCCCTCAACATAGGAAGGGCATGGACCTGCTGGAGTGAATATATAGCAGGGCCACAAAGATGATCAGAGGGCTGGAACACCTCTCCTATGAAGACAGGCTGAGAGAGTTTGGGCTGTTCAGCCCGCAGAAGAGAAGGCTCCAAGGAGACCTTGTTACTGCCTTCCACTTCCTAGAGGTGCCTTACAAGAAAGCATGAAGTGATAGGACAAGGGGTAATGCCCTCAAACAGAAAGAAGGCAGGTTTAGATTAGATATTAGGAAGAAAATCTTTACTGTGAAGGTGATGGAGATGGAATAGGTTGCCCCCAGAAGCTGTGGGTGCCCCATCCCTGGAATTGTTCAAGGCCAGGATGGATGAGGCTCTGAGCAACCTGGTCTGGTGGAAGGTGTCCCTGGCCATGGCAGGGGAGCTGAGATGACCTTCAAAGGCCCTGCCCCCCCAAGCCATTCTATGATTCTAAGACAGTCTGTCTGCCAATGCTGCACTGGAGTCACTCACCCCTGGCAGTGAGGCAGAAACACAACAGCCTCTGACCAGGCTTTTGGCAAGATACCACGTAAGATTTGCATAGCATTTTTAACTCTTGCTAAATGTTTGCGATATTTAATATCTTGATGGCATTTGCACTGACAATTACCTATCACTCTTTCTCAGTTACTTCAATTATCCATCATGTGTGCACAAAAAGGATTCTGGATTTTATGAAAATTATTTAGCTCCAATAATTTTTTGAGTGGGCAAATTATTAAGAAAAGGTTTTATTTTCAAAGCACTCTAATAAATTCTTGCTTTTCTATCTGTTTATTAATGAAACCAAGATTTAAAAAAAATATTTTAGCAAATTATATTTTTCAGGTGAGTGAATAGGCATTGTGTTATTCCTACAAGAAACTAAATGCTGAAATAACCTGTTTTGTTCACATGGGTTTATTACATATTACACTTTTTAAAGACAGCAATTTAAAAATTAAACTTCTTTATAGGGATGAATGCAGATAATACGGTCTTACAAAAGATTTTATGTCAAATTTCGGAAGAAGGGAGACCTTTATCAGTATTAATCTATCTATTTTAGGTTAATGAAAGGGAAAATCATTCTTTTAAGGTCTTATTCTTGGAACTGCTTTTTGTTCTATTTTTGAAACACCGCTCCTTATAGATCATTATCCTAAAATTATCTTTCTGAAAGTCCTGTTCTCAACATGACACTAAGATGTAAGAGGACTTGTTTAGGAGGAACAGTTCTAACTTACAAATTATTAATGGTGTATGCACAGTATTAGAAGATGCATATCTCTCTTCTCTGGGCATTTCATTCCATGGAGAGCAAGAAATAATGGTACATTACAACAGATTTTGGCAGTAGTGGAGCCACACACCTAAGCAGTGTCTAACTCTAAGCATGTGAGTTTCTTCCTTCACCTTGCACCCTCTACCTCAGCCCTTCTCTATTTGCTGCCCATACGCCTTGTAGTTAAAACCCACCATAATAAAAATTATTTAAACCATAATAAAAATTATTTTTTTTTAACTCCAGGCATTTCCACACTTTTGGATATGACCTATCCCTTGTCCTGAGGTCAGAAATGGCCTGGGGGTTGAACCAGGAAGGGGCTGGCAGGGCTACTCCTCACTAGAAATCACAGAGGCACCACAGGGCAAAGCAGGTGGAGCTCGAGCCTTGTGCCCACTGCAGAAACGCTTTTAAGCAGTCTGTTCCCAAAGCAAAAACAAGACTAAGGATTTTAGAAACAGGATCTTGTATGAGAGAACCGGCAGCAAGCCTGAACTAAAGGATGTCAGGGAGAAGCCTCCACGTGTCCATTTGTGGGGCTTTCCCGGTCATGGACACACCAGAACTCCTGGTACACGGACACAAGAGTGCGGTGGCTCTTTTTTCCATCAAAGTAGTAAACGTCTAAAAGGTTGTTCAAGTCTATCCCATGCCTACTGTGCAGTCACGCAGACACCCACCTTTAATGGAGGAGTCTAGCACAGGTTTTCACACAGTTCCCCGAGCCCAGCATAGCGCAGTGCAGTGCAACCTTGGCCACCTCCTGTCCCCAGCAGCTTCCTCTTTGGGACACTTCAGAAAAATAATTTATCCCCCTTGCCTTACAAAACATTAGAACTAGATCAAAACAAAGCAGCATCCAGTCCTGTGAAATACAACAGGACTAATTGTCTCTTTTTTTTCCAGTCAATCAGAGCTTCCCATTTACAGCTGATAATAATTTATTTGGATGTACCTAATAATCTAAAATGGGTTTTTTACTTACAACAATGCCGGGGTAGTAGCCTCCCACAGTAACATTTTCTGTTCGTGTGGTAGCTGCCAGACCTATGGTTAGTATGAAAACAGACACGACCAGCAGTGCGACTGTGAACCAAAGTGAAGTCTTCTTCCTTTTTGCAAACTGTCCTGTAGAGAGTGGGGGGAAGGGAAACAAGAAAAAAAAAAAAAAGCTAAAGAGCTTTTCACTGCGATCATGGCAGAACAAACACACAATAATGGAAGACTTCCTTTTCTTAATCTTTTTTGTTGTTAACCCACTGTTGTTCTCCCACTAAGGAAAATTGCTGGCAGACAGGAAAAGGAATTAAAAACCACAGAGTTAGTTAGAGGATAGCTTAATGCAGGCATGAGATGAGTTTTTATTAAACTGAACTGTAAGTCAGTGACAATGGTGATTACGCCTTGTCTTCGGTAACATTTATAATTAAGCGGTGTTCACATTGTAAGTCAGATCCTGCAGGCCTTAAATTCTTACCTGTGTGAAGTGCCAGTTTGACTCTACCTGGCCTGAACATAAAAATGAGTATTTTAAACAAGATTAGCAGATGCTCTGCATGCTATCATGAAAATAAATGTGCTTTTCATATTTACTGGGGTAAGCAATCTGTACCCCTGAAGCAAAGCTGTAATAGTTTATCAGGTAATGATATATGAGACTGCTCAGCGAAATACATTCAGTCTCGCTGGGATTTGGATTCAGATACCCAAAGTGAAAACCAGCACGTCACCTCCAGCTTGCAGCCTGCTCCAAGCACTTAACCTTGTGATTGCAGTGGTGGACTTGAGCTGCAACCACAGGTTACTCACACCAGGCCCCCAGCCCATACCACAGACTTAACTTAGGACAGATTTTAAAAAGCCATTAATACTCGATCCTAACTGACAAAAGACACCCGAGTGAATCAAACTGTGGGCCCCATTTTTGGTGTTCTGGCTTTGAAAAGCAAGGTGAGAGTGTGCAGGATCACCCTGGAGCACTGGGCCACGCGATGCCATGGTACCACACACTGCACCTGGGCAGGATGGAGTTCCTGAGAGAGCACAACCTGGCCACTGCAGGGCCAGTGTCCCTCCCTCTGTGGCCTCACGAAGCTGCCTGACTGCCCAGCCTCGGGATTAGGCAGGGACAGTGATGTTGAACTGAAGACCAGAGGCCCTCAGCAGGGAGGAGGAGGTGAGAGGGGAAGGCAAGTTTGCATGGGTCAGGCTCTGGGGGCATTGCTGGAAGCAAAAGCAGGGGAAATGCAGGAAAGCAGAAAAGCAAGCAGAAGCCATTTGCAATGAGTCATTTGAGTTTTGTGGCCAGATTAAAGTCATGTAACTCAGTTAAGTGTTTATAGTTCAAAAGCCAGACTAGATTAGCAATGTTTGCAAACGAAGTCAAATAATTTCAATCAGTAAAAAATGGCATTTATAAGAAAAAGCTGTATATTTGCTGACATTTCTGCAGTAGAACAACCAGTCAAAATTATTTCAGTCTTTTAGTATGACATACAATCAACTTTTCCAAAGACAAGTATCATCTATTGAGCTTACACAAGCCTTTTTCACCTGCATGTACAAAGGTTGCCTGCTAAAGATCAAGAGATAATTCCCACGAGTCTCCAAATACCTCTTCTGCAACCTGTGTCCCTGCCATCTGCCTCTGGCAATTCCCTGTTAATCCATGGAGGGTTACTGGGCACATGGAAGCAGAGAGGTCCTTCACTAACAATCAGTGTGTGGGGTTAAAGACAGTTCTTTCAATGAAGCCAGTTCATGTGGACAAGAGGGAAAATGAGAATTCAGATGTGCAGCTCCACAAATCAGCTGTCCTTCCATAAACTAAAAGAATTCATTCAATACACCTACCAGACTGTAAATAATAGCTGATGTCCTTGCCATACTTCATAGTCTTTGAAAAGTCATGGAGATTAGGGAATCCCCAATAACTGAAGAAAGGCAAGTGCTCCACCCGTTTTCTAAAAAGGCCAAAATGACAATTCAGGGGATTACAAACAAACCAACCTCACTTTGGTTCCTGGGATGCTGGGACCAAAAATGTGGAGAAATCCTCTTGTAAGACATTTCTGGGCATAGAAGGAAAAGGCAATTGGCAACAGCATGGATTTACCAGAGCCAAGTCATGTCTGATGAGGCCAGGTGCCTGCTACGGCAAAAACACTGTACTTGAGGATCAGTGGATGTCTTTTACCTTAATTCTAGCAAGGTTTTTAACAGGATGCCAAGTCCTGAGCAAAGCAAGGAACAGTGCCTTGCAATGATACAGGTAAGGGACTCCCAGGCTGCAAAGCAGTTCTGCTGGAAAAGACCTGCGGGTATTGGTAGATGATGAGCTGAACATGAACCAGCAATGCGCCCTAGCAACACGATCCTGGGCTGCACTAACAGGAGCATCATTAGTAGACCAGAGGAGCAACTACACGTAGCTATTCAGCACTTTTTAGACCACATAATATTGAACTCATTTTTGGGCCCTCAGTATAGGGAAATACATAAATTAACTTCAGTGAATTCAACAGAGGACTGCAAACAAGGTCAGTGGCTGGAGTACTCGCTGTATGAGAAGAGGCCAAGGGAACAGACAGGGCTTGCTCAGCCTGGAAATGAGATTACTTTTGGCAAGGCTAGTTGAAGTCTTCCAATTCCTTTGAGTTGTTGTCAAGAGAACAGACTCAGGCTTTTCATAATGGTGCACAGCAGGAGGAGAAAAGACAGCAGACAAACTGAAATACAAAAAAGTGTTTCAGACTGGGTATAAGGAGAAAAAAATTCAACATTTGGACAGTCAAACATTGGAACAGGTTACCCAAAGAAGTTGTGCTGTCTCCAACTTTGGAGGTTTTCAAGATTCAAGCACGAAAAAGCACTGGGTAACCTGGCCTGACCTCGTAGCTAACCCAGCTTTGAGCAGGAGGTTGGAATAGCAACTTTCTGAGGTACCTTCCCACTTCAGTTCTTCAATGGTTTTATGATAGTCAAGACAGCTAGGCTAAAAGTGGGTTGGTTATGTGGGCTCATATCCACTGATGTGAAACTGCAGCGGCAATGTAGACATAGTCTAAAGGGACATAGGAACACAAACCTTCCCAAAGCAAGTGGGGCAGATGCTCCTCAGCCAAGTCTTTTTGAAACCACTGAACACTTTTATGAAAAGTGCCTAAGGAACCAAGCCTCCACATTTTTCTCAAAGTAGCACCCGTACTGGCAAAGGTTGGTCAGACTGCATGGAGATAAACTATGGGTCCAACCCACTCCCTTGAGTTCTGGTTATGAATAATGAAAGATATGAGCTTGATTGCCCAGCCTGAGTTAGCTGGAAAATGTCTTAGGAAAAGCATGCTCTTATTTGTAACTGGGATAAATCTGATGCGGATTTAGCGAATAGAAAATAGAATGAATAGAAAATAGAAAATAGAATAGAATAGAATAGAATGTCACTATTTGTGGGGACAATTTTGGGTCTGAACTACATTTTGACTTTGAAATTTACACATGCTAGAAGGCATTCATGTATGTAATACCCTTCAACCCTCACATTCATCATTCTTTTACCACCTGCATCTCAAACATCCAATCGTATCACCCCTTTTCCATAGTCCCGTTTCCATAGTTCCACGCCCTTAGCTATAAACTCCACCCTTAAGATGACTTACATGCAGGAGCACAGAAAGGCCCCTTCTGGAGCAAAGGCTGGCACATGCAAGGGCTTACTCTCAAAGACTTCCACATGCTCAGAGTAGATGGGTTGAAATCCGGTCTAAATTGGTTTTTATCATTGCTTTATTGGCTGTTTGGCTTTCCTTAGTCACAACAATAAAAATCTTTTCTCTGTCAAAATATGTGTAATTATATGCATATTAACCACCAGCACACTGGGAGGCCTACAAAATATTTGCAAAGCAGCACAGTATCTTCAGATGAAAAGAGCAAGGGCTGCAAAGGGTCCCTACTATTAGGTCCCTTCTGCAATTTCAGTCATGTTGGTTCCCAAGATTTTTCAAGCCTTTGTTTACTGCTGTTTGTAGCAGTTGCCATGCAGTTTATTTGGCTCTGTTTTTAATGTACCTGCCAGCCAAAGCTCAATGCCAGACTTCCCTCAGAAACCCTGTCTCCATCTCAGTGTGCCTGGCCCAGTCTTCTTCCCTGACACTCTCTGTGGCAAGGCTTGGACCGAAGACTGGCTACGTACAAGAACAGCAGTTAAATTAAGAGCAGAGGAAATGATGCCGTCAATATTTGTAGCCTGAATTTTCTTCAAACACCTATGATCCTGGAGTGCAGGAAACGGTTAATGCAGCTATTCACTTTCCAATTTTTTAGTACTGAAGTAACTCTTTGAATAATTTTGACTTTTATTACCGTTAACTTCTTTAACAATGATTCGGTGTGAATAGTATTAAACTTCTAGTCTGGACCTTAATGCAATTTAGTTATAACTTAAAATTCTTTAGCATACCAAAAACCAAGCTTGTCATATCCTTATTAGCATTAGCTTGAGGCTGGGGTCAGTAGAGGGTGTGAATATGTTATTAACTTCTATTGGCAGTATTCTTCAGCGGTTTTGGCTGGTGAAGTATCGATTCAGTCTTGGGCCCTGAGTTTTCTGCAGTATTAACTGCAGCAATAGGCACTACAGATAAATTAGAGAGGTAACAAAGCTTCCACATGACTGGCTTGTGCTCTGCCCGGCACAGACTTAAATTGTGCACAAAAAGGAACAGTCACAGAAGCACTCTCTGCTTTGCTCACTAAACGTCTGTCAGGCAAAGTATCTGCTTGAGGCATTCAGCCCTGCTTCCACAATGGAAGGAGAGAAAATGCCACCAGGACAAGGAGGAGAGACACCAAACTGCTGCCTCCTTGGGACAGAGAAAGGTCTGTGAGAAGAGAACCAGAGATTACCCTCCAGAGAGCAAAACAAAAAGGTGCCCGCTGAAGACCACACTCTGCTGCACTCAGAAAAAAATTCTGTCCATTCATCAGCTGCAGAAAACAAAATTATATTTACAATGCTCTGTTTACAATGGGTGGGGGTTAAATCTGTAGGAAAACTATGGAAAAATGAATGGTTTTGTGGGGAGGGTATATATGAGATTGCAAAGTAGCAGATCTAATGATGAATGGTACTGGATTTGAAAAAATCCAGGATCTGAACAAAGCAAAGAGTGAGTTTAAAAGGAGAATGAAGTAATTAGTGATGAAACATGTCCACGGTACAGACTGGGTCCAGGGGCCGAGGGTAAGAACAAATAGAACGAAACAGCATCTCTCCACTTGGAAAACTTGCATATGATCTGCAACTGAACTAAAAAAGTCTACATTTAGACCAAGGAAACGATACTTTGCCAGCTTTACTACTTCTTTTAAAATCTATCTTCAGACATCATAAAGCCTGTTAAAAAGTGTGGCATGATTTTTGGCAAGGAAAAAAGTTGCTGTAGGATGTAGCAGTTAGCTGGAATCACAGTCGCATTTGCTGAATATTAATACTACATCATTCCATCCATTCTTCTTTGATCTAGTTGATGTGATCTAAATGGAAACACTTTTTTCATATAATGCCCCAGTCCAATGTATATTAGCATCTTACTAGGAGAAAAAGAAGGAAACTTCTGTAACAGGAAAAGAGTGCATTTTTATTATCCAATGAATACTACCAAAATTGTGACATGCTTCAGAGAGTAGCATTAAGCACACAGAATAAGAAAATTTAAGTGGAAATTGACCATAGACAGACTTTAGTATCAAAGGTATCCACTGTTTTGCTGCTATTGAGAAAATTTTTTGGAGATCTTTGGAGCTATATTATAGATTTTTAATTACTGCAATGTTCACTTTAGTGCTGTCTCTCTCTCAAGCACAGTTTTGTGTACTTGAAAAACTGTTTCATGCCAGTGAAATTGAATTAATCCTACATTGCCTCCCAAAATTAAATGTGACGGATTGAGATGCTTAAAAGAGATACTCACACCTGCTGTTGGTGATTACTTTCCCTTTTCTGATTAAATGCTTGACTTGTCCAGAGTGCTGAACTAATTAAACCAGATGCAACAGCATTCATTTCAAGCCACTAGACAGCAGCTTTTATCAGGCCCATCTCTTACCTTTATTATTAATTTGTTGAGTAAGATTCCATGAGTTCAATATACATTCAAGACCACAGAAAACAGTTTATAATTCTACTACAAAATATCCATACTGAACAAAATTAAAAAGCAATCCACAAGCCCTGATATCCTATGTAATACAGCTGTAGTAAATGATACCACACAGTATCACTATGACCTCATTGTTTTGGCAGCAATTGTTCCACCAATAAATAATTTAATGAGCAGCTAATCACTAGTTTAAATCTAGCATACAGATTCTTCTTTTTCCGACGACTACCTGAAAATGTTTTTAAGTTACAGCACATCTTCCCTACCAACATAATTTTTCTTCCAAGTTTAAGACAAAAAGTAAGATCTGATATACTTTTTATCCAGCATTTAAGATCCTTGAGTGCATAGCAAAGTCTCTGCTTATCCCTTCAAACGGTAAACAGAGTAATTCCTGGAAATAAGTTCTGTATTTTCTAAAGTTTAACAAAATCCACTGGAATAATGAAATACTTGAGCTTTCTTTCGCCTATGTGTTTGTATTTCAGGACGTACGCTGTAAACACAAGCAGCTCACCATTCAATAGGGAGAAACAGGAGGAAGGGAACTAACCCAACACCTGTCCCCGGCCCACCCCGCACCTGCGGGCACCTCCGCCTGCTCCAGCGCAGCCATCGGCCACGGCCATCGAGCACAGCCCGATCTCTCCTACATTCATATCCTACCCGCCTGCCGTACCAAGCTATTCATCCGAATGTTAAACCTCCAGCACAGGGATTCACCAAGCGCAGCGGAAAGCTCTGAAGAAGACCCGGTATTTTTAAACACTTCGGCGAGCCGGAGGACGAGCGGCAGCGCGCACCGCTCCGGCAATGTCGGGCTGAGCATCCCCCGCGCCGCCATCCGCGGGGCACAGCCCCGCCCGCGCCCTCCCGTGCCGCTGCCTGAAGCGCCGAGGTAGCGGCGCCGGCACGGGGCAGCGCGGCCGTCCAGCCCCG
>VZRN01000659.1:306264-341201 GCA_013397935.1 Dasyornis broadbenti | reverse complement strand
CGGACCTGGCCCCACTCGCCGCCGCTCCCGAAGCACGGACCGGGTCTTTACTTGTGTGACCATCGACTGCTTAGTTCTTTATGTGTCCTAGCCGTGCCCCAACCTTGGCGTCACTTCTGGGTTTCTTCTTGGCCAGTGTGACCTGGTGGAGATCAGAATTGTCAAACTTTCAGCTTTCTTCTTCCCTTAAAAAAAACAAAACAAAACAAAACAAAACAAAACAAAACAAAAAAAACAAAAAAAACAAAAAAAAACAAAAAACAAAAAAAAAAACCAAAAAAAACCCCCATATATATATATGAAAATCAGAAATAAAATACCACAGCAATCAGAAATACTAATTAAATTGCAAAAACAGGCATCTCAGAGACATAGGTTAAGGCAGATGTAGGCTGAGAGAAGATTCATCAATAGTCAAGAGATATTGCAGGGCTGTTGTTTTTCTTACATGGTGTCTATCAATTTCTCAACCTCTCTGTCTGAGTTTTTATTCTCTCTGCAGATCCTGACTCTTGTCCTGCTGCTTCCCAGAACTGCCAGCTGTTGCTTTTAGTGCTACTGACTGCAGGGTTGTGCGACTTCTGTCTGAAAGAGTCTAGCGACAACTGAGAAGGGATAGCCAAAGGCACTGTGCTGTTTTGGTGTCCGCTGTTCCTTTTGCCTGACTTCCCTATAGCAGAGAGTGTAATAAATTTTTCTTGTGGAAAATGTTTTTGATAGGCTGCCAAGTGCTTTGCTTATGTTGTGTTCTCCCACTTACAACAAACACAACGCTGCTTAACATTCTCGTTTTTCTTTTGTTCCAACCTCTAAATGTTTCCGTGTTATATGTATTTAAGTTCTTCAGTCTTTGGCTGATTTCTCCAGGAAATGGTTAGACGGAAAGAGACGATATTCTCAGGTACTACCGCTTTTGTCTATGAAGATAAGTAAGCCAGGAGCTAAGGCCAATCACAAAGCCACTTTTTTCTCTTTGCATCCTCTAACCTGAAGAGGTAAAAGAAAGGAGAAAAAACAGGATAGAAGTAGTATTTGTACCACTAATGACTAGTTTGTAATAGAAATTAATGAAGTAATAGATTGAGAAAATAGACATGATGATGGTACAAATAAGAAATTTATTTGAAAGTGGTAGTGGATAAGAGTGATACAAATGCCCCAAAATCTGATAAAGAATCTCAGGTTCAGGGATGGCTATGGATAGATGTTTTCATCAACAGTAAATAACAGCAAGGGTTGGGGAAGACTTCAATTCCCTAGACAGCTGCAAGACAAAGACCATATGCAGCATGTCTTACAGGGTGTGATGGGCAATAAACTTTTTATTTACCAGCAGCCACTGATCAGACTCAACAGCCTAAATGGAAGCTGTTCTATAATTCTTTTCAGTCAAATGCAAACATATTATATATCCTTTTAAAAACAATTTCATTATAGAAAATAACCTTTGATGAATGACTAACATTTTTTACTGCAAATTTTATGACAACCAAGAACAGATCTGGTCCTACAGTCCTGGATATCAGAGGGCAAGCATCAAGAAACTATGAAAAATTATGATTGAGTCTGCATGGACCTAAAAACTCAAGCATTTGAGCATGGAAGAATCATGGACTTATTTTAAACCCAAAATGGAAAATCCTGTGTAGCACTTTCATCCATAAAAAAGGTTAGACTAGGTCAAGAACAATTCCAGTGGATAAGTAACTACCTGTCAAAGAATGAACCTACAGGAAATAGGCGAGGTACAGTTTGCACGGTTAGGAACTGCAGGATCAGAGAGAAGAAATGGATAAAAATCTAGCTGAACCAGATGTTGCAAAGAAAAGGATAACAGATATCAAAGAATTCTTCAACTATGTAAATAAAGGTGATTTAAAGAAGCAAGAGATATGGTGGCTAAATGCCAAGGATGAGATGAAGGCTGCTTCAAGTCCTGAATAAATACATTGACTCAGTTTTCAATGAAAATAAAAAATTAAGGTAAGGGTATGTGCAGAGAGCATAAAGTAATCAAGATAGTGTAAAAGATGACATTAGCAGATGTGAAATGGAAACATAAGTTAGGCTGTTTCTTGTTACAGACCCTGGAAAACTGCACCCCAAATGCTGAAAAAATTGGTATCTATCTTGTCAAGTCCTGAGGAACATTTTGATAAATCACCTAAGTTGGGAGTGAAGCACTGTTATTGGAGACTATTGGAGACTAATGGAGACTAGGAAACCTGTCTTCTAAAAAGGCAGAGGGAGTGAGAGGAACAGCAACTCCATGCCTTGTTAATTTGACTGAGAAAATTCTTAGAGGTAAGTGAAAAATGGGTTCAGCTACATTATGGTTCATCAAAGATAGATCATGTCAGACTACCAAGATGTTTGATAAGGTAAGTGATCCCTGAGGCAGAAGCATTGCAGTGAAGCAAATCTGTCTGGATGTCTACACATTAATAGAGTCCTCTAGAGAAAAAGTCTTAACATGGAGTGGACAGCTGCAAGTAGGGGTCGACATCAGTTGCGGGAATTGCAAACAGGAAGCCAAGATACTGACAGGCCATCTGGGTTGCACCTCAGGGACCAGTCTGAAGGCAAGATCACTGATGCTGTTGGGTTTAAGGAGTGTATGTGTGGTTATGAGGGGCGTGCCCATCACAAAGATGGCAGATACAATTCTATTACTGCTATCGCAACTACTGTTGCTGAGGGCAGTGGGAGCAGGAGCATACTAGAATGTTAGATTGTGTTGAAATGGAGCTTACACACCTCAAAACTAACAATGAGAGTTTTTATTATGATGTTCGAGTCCCCCCATTTCAGGGAAATTGAGGAGGGATCTATGTAGCACTGCATGAGACCAATGAGAATACTGCTAGACAGGTGTGTTCTGGATGCGTTATGTAATATTTTTTACGTAGTTCAATGCCTCGTAAGTGTGGTAGAACGTCTTTTTATATTTATGTTGCTGAGTGTCTTCAAAGCCAAAACGTTGTAGGTTTTTTTACAAAAAACCTGCGTGCATAGCTTGGACCTGAATTTTCTTAATTAGTATTTTTAAGATCTTGTTTCTCAGAAGCCCAGCTCATGTACCTTGCTCAAATGTCAAAATTAAATAATTTGCTAGATTTGTGCCCAGAATGAGTCCCCACGCTCCATGGTTAGGCTGGCAAGGGCTGTTAAGAGTTCTTTTAATCTGTATGTTTGTGGCATATTTGTCAAGATAATCTTTGCATTCTTACCTAAAAAGTGAGAATGTGTGCCTTTTCAGCCTGAAGGCCTCCATCACTGATTTCTTCTCCTCCTTTCCTGTGGCACACTGCAAGTTTGAAGGATTTTTACCTTTTTTCCTACAGGTCATCATTATGGTGATGCATTCTTTAGAGCTGAGGTTGGTCACATGTGAAATTTGTATCCTGTGTGTTCCTGAAGTACTTTCTTCTTTATTTTAAACAAGATCAATCTGTTTAGTCCCTCTTTGCAGGTCATGTTTTCTAGGCTAGTGGACATTCTCTTTTCTTCCCTCTAGCCTCTCTCATCACACTCCGTGTGGGCTACATCTTTCTTTAAGGGTGATGCACAATGACTGGGCAATATTCACAGAACCACAGGTTGGAAGGGACCACAGTGGATCATCTGGTCCAATCCCCCTGCTCAGGCAGGGCCATTCTAGAGCACATTGCACAGGATTGCTTCCAAACAGTCCTTGATTATCTCCAGTTTGGGAGACTCCACAACTAAAAAACTTACTATTCAAAATAATTTTGAATTATAAATCTTTCTACCAGCATAATTCATCCAAAATATGCAACAGTTTCTCCCAGCTCTACATCCTCTGCAAATTTAATGTGCTTTATATCCAAGGCCATCAGTGACCCATACTGAACAGTACCAGAGAGCACCTCAGCACTTTCTGTCTTCCAGGACCATTCATAGGTATGACTCTCCAGCTACTTATTTCATCCCTTCTGTACTATTGTAATTTACACTGTTTTTCTGTAAAGGGTCTGGTACAGGCTCAGAGATCAGTCACAGAGTCTACCAGTGTGAAGCAGCTTAAACGACCCCAATGCACTTAACTCTTCACCACAGTACTCAGACTACTATTGTATTCCTCAAAAAGTTTGGAACCTGTCTCCTCCTCTCATTATTTGAACATCCAGCAGAAAGGTAAGCCAGTGATGGCTGAAGCTAAACTCAGGATGCTTAATAAGCTGGCTTGCCCAGTCAGAGGGTCATGACAACAAGGCAAGTAAATTTCCTTGGTTCATAATTTATAAATAGTATTTATTAGTGTGGTGACTGGTACAATCCCATGAGAAGTACATTGCCTTGATTCAGCTGTACAGAATAAGGGAATCATGCAGGAAGTGAAAGGAACAAAAGAAGTAGCCTTAAGGTTGAAATAAATGGCCACTGAATATTTGACTAAAATATGGCTATTAAGAGACAATTTCTGGGCAAGTCACTTCAAAAATTCTGCTTCTGTGGTGCTAGTCAGTATCCAGGGTGTGTTTTATTAGTGCAAGATATAAAAGATTCTGTCTGACTTCTTTAAAAGGGACTTGAAAATGTATAGGTATTTACAGCATTGTTCAGAGGCTGTAATTGGAAATAAGTGCATGACACATTCATTCATGGTATATGTTTGTCACAAGCAGGATTAAATTCTTTAATTGCCTTCAGTAGACTTTTCACCCACTAATTTGTGCAGTCAGTTTTTGAACTCTATAAACTTTTAGCATTCACAACATGTTGTGACAAGGAGCTCCATGTGTGCTATGTGAAGACAAGGGATACCCCAATGGGAACAAGAAGCAAACTGAAAAGAGCAAGATAAAAGTCAAGTTAAATGTCAGGTATATTTAAAGTCATAGGAGAAGGTACCTGAGGAAAGGCACATTGCCCTTA
Source organism: Dasyornis broadbenti (assembly GCA_013397935.1). Classification (NCBI taxonomy): domain Eukaryota; kingdom Metazoa; phylum Chordata; class Aves; order Passeriformes; family Dasyornithidae; genus Dasyornis; species Dasyornis broadbenti. Next base: position 336,302 of record VZRN01000659.1, on the reverse strand, counting down.
CAAAAACACCCCAACAAAACAAGCAAACAATTGCTACATGACACCAAAAGACATTGTGTTATTTATTTGTTAATGAAGCTAGATAATGAGAAGTTGTGTGGATAATGTACTGGACACCATTCGTGTGCTGTAACTCATAACTGTATCAAGACAACAAGTCTCTGAAAGTTGAAGTAAAACAAAGGGTTTCAGAGAAGTGCCTGTTTTTGAAATATTGTTATACTGATAGAGCCTAAGTTTATATAAGCTGCATATGTACTTCTGCAACATGATAATTGAAGGTGTCTTTGAAAGGTACCAACAATAACACATCAGAAGCATGACTGAAGAAAAAACTCAAAAAACTTAGTTGGTATTGTGAAGTTACATTAACTTGTATATAGGTAAAAATGTCTATACAGAGATAATTATACCAGTCCAAACAGGAACAGATCATTGATTTTTGGAATGCATGAGGAAACTCCTCTGGAAAATGCCTCTTAAATTTTAAAACTGTGCCATCACCAAAATAATAAATCAATCTGGAATGCAGATGTAGTAATGAAATTTTTATAGCAGGCATAACTTCAATTACACTTCTAAATAGTTAACATGAAGTTTGATTAATTATTTTTCCTATCTCAAAGCTTCTTTTAAAAATTCCTTTAATAGCATAGTGAAATATACTATCCCTTCAAATTATTAAGTTTTTTAAAGCCCAGAAGTGAGACATCCTGTACATTTCCTCATAATGGTTGGTGCCTAATTTAGTCAGGTGTCCTTCAGCTATGTCTGCTGTAGTGACACAAAGTCAAGGACAATGTCTGAAACAGTCTCCGTGAGGGAAAAGAGCTCCTTGCACCTCTCTTGTCCCATCCAGGCAAGGTTGTTTCCTCCATATATTCTGAGCAGCTTTGCTTGGCTGAGTTTTAAAGTCTCTCTTACGAAGTTCTCCTTTCCCTTGACAGGCAGTTTTGCAAGTTAATGGAAGATGAGGAGAGTCAAGAGCCAAGTTCCACACTGACAACCCCTCAAGAGTTGTAATGTACTGCAACATTTGTCAAACTGATCTCCTAATTGTTTTTCTGATGTACTCCTTTAACTTCAAGAACTCACCGTACTCTTCATAAACTCTGGGCAATGAAATATGGAAGTAGAGACATATTCTGACATGCACTGCAGCTTCCACTGAATCAAAAATGCCTTGGTAAGGAGAAGAGTGAAGTCTGTAGAATGTGGAAGTGTGGGTCAGCTGGGAAAACGAGAGAAGAGGTAGAGGACAAGCAGGGACAAGTGGGTCAATCTTTGAAGCTTGTTCTAGAAGAAAATCTACCAGCCAAGGAGAGGCATCCCAGTAATGTTGAGTGACTCTCTTTCTCCCTGTCCAAGGGCCCTTAGGAACTACCTGCCTGTTTAGAGGGGAATAAGATGGCAGGCTCTTACTGTAGTCCAGTGTTTCAGCATTTTCCCAGCACTCACATCCATTGAGAAGATCACAACTGCAGGATTTCTTTCACACACGAGAGAAGCAGCTTGCCAATTCTTAAAAGCTTGTGTTTAGGATTTAATAAAGATGTGAAGGTGCAATAGAAGGAAGACATAAAACCTGACTTGGAGGCTGGGTCTTCCTGCAGGACACTGTGTGATGCAGGAGAGGGGAGGATTCCTGGCTACTTGTCAGAAAAAGGCAATGAATGGGATGAATCACTGGAATTTAGCTGGAGACAGGATATGCGAACAGCAGGTGGGTTCTGAGTGTCAGAGTCAAGGTTGTTCAGCTAGAACAGTGACTTACAGCAGCCACTGCTCCAGCTCAGCTGCTCCTTCAGCCCTGGAAGGGTCACCTTTACCGCATCCCACTTGTGGCTGTACCCATGCTGGCTCAAAAACAGCTGAGAATTTGGCCTTTACTTTTAAAAGCAAGGATGATCCTCCATTCCCTGTTGATACCTCTGTGGGTAAGAAATTCTTCACTTAGAAGCTAAAATGTCAGCACTCTGTCTTCCCAATGCCTAGCTTGGTTCATTATGGCAGCACAAAGGAAGGGCTACAGCCTGGTTTATTTTTTCTGCTTGATTTGAAAGTACCAGAATTAATGGTGCATATGGTGACATGGACTGCTTGTGGAGATAAAGAGGAGATGTAGGGTTGAAATTAAAAAAGGTGACAGTTTTTAAAATGCATTCTTTACCCTCAGGGCCAAGACACTTTCAGCAGCAGTTTAGAGTCTTGCATGTACTTTGTTTTGTAAAATGCTATGTTGTCAGTAAAGAAAAAAGAGTTAAAAGCAGCTGGTGGACCATGACTTGCTGCCAAGGATGTTTAACTGCCCAGGAGATGGACTATGGCTTGCTGCCATGGATGTTTGGACATCCAAGAAGAGGACAAAAGATGCAGAACCACTGCAGCCTGAAGTGTTTCACAAAGGAAAAAATGCATAGTGGAAAACGTCATGTGTAGCTTTTTAATAGTGTTTTTCTTCCCTGCCCCCCCCCCCCGTTTTTTTTTTTTTTTTACAGCTCTGAGGCCCTCAGAGTGATTAATAGAGAATGTCTTCTCTATTTCCTTTCAACCTCATTGTCCAAAGTATTCTGTGAAATTATCATACTTTGATGCTAATAATAGCAGTAAACTCAGTCTAGGAAGCACTTATCACTTCTATGTTTCTTCTGCCTCTAATTTTTTTGTTTCCTTTGGGTGTCAGCCGTAGACATTTCTTCTGACCTCAGAGCTGTCACTTAAACAGCAGAGTCCCTGTGCCTTGTGTGGTTAGACCACAAAAACAGTATTTTCAACAGGGCAGGGCAGCATACACAAGAAACTAAGAGAAACCTCTCTAAGGTGAGGAGATTAAAGCCATGAACAGACTGGATTAAAATGACCATGAGTTAAACTGGTATTTGCAAGGCTTGCATCCCCAGTAATAAGTCCCCTTTCCTGTCTGTAGACCCCCACAGATGGAGCCCTTAAGTCACCAGATATATTTTGTGCAGAGGCGAAGAGGGTGCTCCCGAATGAGTAGGAAAAAGTCAAAGCCCTTCAATCTTGCTTGGTCTCCATGGAGAACTTCCTGCTATCCTGTAAAAAAGCCCTGCATAGGGGAGTGGGAGCGTGACAGGCCAGCTCAAAATGCAAAAAAATACCATGGCATAAGGAGGAGTTGTGGATTCTCCGAGTTCAGCCACTGAAGAGAGCTGCCCTTTAATGAGCTGTACTATTCCTCCCCAGCAAACAAACTACAGCACTGGGTAGCCAAACAAGAGACATTTTCTTTGCCCATGCACATATGAAAGCAGATATATAAGAGGAATAGAATAAGAGCAGGCAATCAGTCTCCCTATAGTGCTTTCTCAGTGTCTGTGAAAAAAAAAAGGTCACTGAAATATAGGTGGGGAAAAGGTAGAGTGAAAGGTGAAATTGTGTGCACTGAAACACCTCTGAACGTAAACCTGCAAATGGAGCCCAGCATCATGCTTGATTTTGTAGACTTCTAAAGGAAAAAATAGATTGTATTTGGAGATGAGGTGACTGCTCATAGTAAGCAGATACTATGATACAGGAGACATTCCTTTTGCCTCACAGACTATGTATGATGGCCTGCACCTGATATTACATTAACTTTGTCCACTCATGTGACTGTTCATTTGAACAAATGTGGACTTAAGGTGGTAAGTAGCCATTACAGGTTTGCCTTCAAGGTCCCTTACAGGTCACTCCCCGATTTTGATCAAGACATCATTTCCCAGCTTGATACCTTTAGCCACTGCATCTGCTTGGTTCCAGCATAAACACAATAGTAAAAGATGATTCTGAGATTTCTGGCCTTTTTTCCTCATGATCTACACGATCGTGATTGTTTATCTGCAAATTGGGATTCTGTGTATGTTGATAAGGAAAAAAAAGCTACAATAAATCTAATCTTTTTCATGAGGCATCTTCAAACATCTTTTCTTTTTTTTGCTTGTGGGTTTGTTGTGCAAATAATGTAAGGAACTTTTAGAAAAAGATGCTGGCCTCTTCCAATAAGAATACAACACTGAATATTTATTTATGCTAATAGTCACGTATCTTTTCCTTTCCAAGAACAACCTGGATATTATCCAGTTTTCATAAATAACTGTTATGCCATGTCAGCAGTATATCTTTATTATTATGTTTTGCTGTGTCTTGCATCTTCTGTGAAACTCAGAGTTGATAAAACAGAGTATCTCTTATCACACAATTCAGTAACATCTTGATTTCCTGTATATATTTTTCAGGTCACATCTGGAAGTGTTATTTTTTAAATGTTTTTTGTAATCAATGAAACCATTGAAATAGATACTGAAAACCCTTGATACAGCAATATAGTAACCATCTGCTTAGCATCCTGCCCTACGATTCATCCTTTGACTTCCATGGACAGCCCCCAGTAACTGTACTGTACTGTGAGGAAGACAGATCCCTCAAACCCAGTGGCAAATTCTTCTGACTTCAAGCTGGCCAATGGCATTCAGAGGGTGTCTAAAATATATAAATGCCTTTTGAACACAGCCCATTGCAGAATTGGGTCCTCTAATCCTATAAGCTTTTTTTTCACAGTATATACAGAAAAGACTAATTGAAGTGCAGTAATAAAGTTTTATTAGCATGACTGGGCAGAGGCCCGGAGGCATCCAGACAGGTTGTCCAGAACATCTGCCAGTAGCATCTAAACAGTATGGTACTTAGAGCAGGTGGTGGTAGAAAAACTGCTAGAGGTACTTTTTTGCAAAGATACTTGAACTATGTTTTCACTGCCTTACCACAGAGGCATCTGCCTTACTATGGAGGTACCAGACTCAAAAGAGAGTGGGAAGCTAACTGGTGAGTTGCTGACTTCTCTGACAATTATTTATAACTGCTCTTCCATGAGCACTAGTACCTCGATGTTATGAGCTGTGCCATCTGCCAGAAGATCAGCTCTAAAGATGGGAATCTCCATTTCCATTTGCATAAAGCCTTCAGTCCTGGCTTTGTTGCATGTTGTGATTTCAAGGAAAGGATAATATATTGCCTTGTTGCCTAAGTCACTGGCAGGGATGGGGAAGGGTGTGAGGACAGACAGACAAGCATTGGGGAGATGGAGTCAGTGAAAAATCCGTCTTTGGAAAGAGAACATTTGCTGAGAGCCCATGCTAATGGGAGGGCTTCACTTGTTCATCCTCTGTGGCAGCAGCAGTTTGAAAGTGTCGAGAGTTTATAGTGTGCACATTGGGCCCAGAGGATACTGGTAAGTGGGACAGGGTGCAGATGAGGCTTTAAAAATGCCTAGTGAATGAAATGTAACTTCACACAGCTAAAACTGTCACACTGCCATAACTCCCTTATATAGGCATATCTATATCTATTTAAATATATGTACAGGCATGCTCACATATCCCATTAAAATGTGTTGTTGGATTCATACATACATGAGCCATACCATAAGTCCTTAGCTGGCCCCAGAGCAAACACAACTTCTTTTTGCACCTAATTGTAAAACTTTGATTTTACTTGGACTTTTTCTTTGTGAATCGATCCTAAGCTCTACACATATATTTGTTACTATAATTAATCCTAAGGATACAATTTAATATGAGAAATAAGCCATTCACTTTACCTGTTTGTTGTTTCTCTCTTCTTGTTGTCTGTGATCAGTCATCTATCTCCAAGGCTTTCCTATAGTCACAGCATGGGATTGCCCCAGAAGGAAGGAATAAAGGATTTCCCCTGAGAATTCGCCCTTGGTAGCGTTGTACATCCTCAGCCTCACGTTATGCCTAACAGGTTGCAAGGAGACACAAGACTTCCTTGCCATGCTGGAGGGAGACCTGATGGCTCCCAAACCCAGGGTTCCAGCCTTGCGTTGCACAAACATACCTGCTCCTGCCCCTGTGCCTCTGCAGCTTGCCCAGGAAAATAAAAATTTAAGACTAACAATTGGACATACTCCATACGTTATTGTTTGCTCATCAATATATGTGTTTATTCAGAGAATAGCCATGTCTTGAGCACCTGTGCAAACAAAAACCTTACCCACACAAAAATTATGAGCATCTAACAAAAGATACACTTCGAGCAGTTAAGAAGAACAAACCAGCAGATCTTGAAACTGGAACCTTGAATCATGAATTAGAATCATGGAATCATGTAGGTTGGAAAAGACCACTGAGATCATTGAGTTCAGCTGAATTGTGTCAATATATTCAAAAAGAGAGCTATGACTTTGAGGAACGGTGCAGTTTTGTGGTTCTCTGCATATGTTGGGCTGGACAAGACAGAAGGGGACAGAATTTACTTTAAAATAGCTGTTTTCTGTATTTGAATAGTCAGATCTCCACATGCTATGTGTGTCTTTCATTTTAAATAATACTTACACCAAGGTCCAAATGAGTCAGTAGATGTGATCACAGCTGTCAATATATACCAGTTTATTTCAAGTGCAATAAATTCTTACTGCTTTGTCCTTTCATAAAACTTTCAAAAGGGCCTTCATTTCACTGTTAAATTTTGGTTTAGATTCTTTCAAGTAAAGGCATTCTTCTGTCAGCACAACTCCTTTAGTAATAACCAGGTTTACTGATTCACTTAGCTCTTGTCCTTGGAGGGTTTCCTGAGCACAGGTTGAAGATGCACATTTCCAACATCACTTTTTAGTGACTCAAGAACATTTAAGTCCTGTTGCGGTGGCCGAGGTTGCCACACGGGACGTGGCAACCTCAGTGACTTTAGATCCGGAGATGGCCGTAGCCCAGCCCGCTCCTCGCGAGGGGTCTGCCCCGCAGAACTTTAGTTTTTGGACAAATGATAAAGTTTCATGGGCAGACCCCGACCGGGACACTGATAGCGAGGGCGGTGCCGAAGGGCTGGCCACTCCCCGTATGGGCCGCCGCTCACTCTAACACTCCTCCCCCTGTTCTAGAGTTTTCTTATGTTAGTTGTCATTTATATGTTAATGTTACGTCAATCCCCTAAACCCTTCCCCTTTCTCCTCCTCTGTTCCCGAACCTTCCCTAGAATTCGTTCTCCCATTGGTTGTGTCCTTCAGACCCACCCCTGAGACCGCCCCTGGTTGTATCTTATTGGTTTACCCTGATTATGTAACCCTTTCCTATTGGTTCCTTGATTTGTATCCTCCCCTTTCTTCCCAACTCCACCTCCCCTTAAAACCCCTTGTCACCCTTCATTTTTCGCCTTCTGTGCTTGGTTCCCTTCGGTGTACTTAAACCCACGTCTCTCGTCCCTGGAGGCTGGGTAATAAAGGCTCTGGAATTATACCAACGCAGGAGGTCCCTCTCTCCTCTTTGCTCCCGTCGCCACACTTTAACAAGCGGCTACTGTTGCGCCTACAGTGAGTTCCAGGACAGGGTTACCGCTCAGGGTTGCTAAGAGACAGCTCGCCCTTGGGAGGCTGGAGCGTCTGGGCTGCAGCCTGAGCTGGTGCCGGTGACCGAATCACATCAAGTGTCGTCCTGGCTGGCCACGCCGGGTCAATTTGAAAGGCCGGTGGACACGGCGACAAAGTCCTAAACCAATTCTGCTTTTATTTTTCATTTCCTTTGCATCCAAATTCCTGCTAAGTGTAATGGCATGCACAAGGGAAGTGGCATCAGTTCCAAGTCCTCTCTACTCTGACAATACACTAAGGATAATTCAAAATTTTGATTCTGGACCTTTCTCTATACTAAAGCTTTTATACATGATGTCAGAATTTGGCACACTTCAGGTTAGCAAAATGAAATGACGTAAGCATAAATCTTTTGAAACCAGAACTTTACATAGGTCAGAATAAAACACGAGATGTATTGATGGTGTTCAGGGTTCAGACTGAACACAGGTTTCCTGAACACACTCAGAGATAACTGAGCTGGAACACCAACAGAAGTCACCCATAAACTGTGATATTAAGGTGAAAATTATTTAATATCATCATATAGGAAAACCTGTCTGTGAGCTGCTGGCAATTATTTCCTCAAATCATATACTTGCCTTGTAGCAGCAGACATTTGAGAGCCACAGGACAGTGGTTTGTATTCACCATTAACCACAGGCACACCATTGATCCAGATCCTCAGTAGCTCTTGGCTGTGGTGGGATACAGAAATACAAGAGCTTCTCTCTCCTGGATGCCTTTGGAACACGTCTCTGGAACAAGCATCTCTGGTCAGAAACTCAGCCTCATTTTCATTCATTTGTAGTAAAGAGAGGAGAAATATTAGAGTGTGTTGAGAGGAGGGTGACCAGGAATAGTGAACAGCCTTGAGTGCCAGACTCAAGAGGAGAGGTTGAGGTCACTTGGTTTGTCATCTCTCTCTACAGCTGCCTGAGAGGAAGTTGTAGCCAGGTGGGGGTCAGCCTCTCGTCCCATGTGACCAGTGACAGGATGAGAGGACACAGCCTCAAGCTGAGCCAGGGGAAGTTTAGACTAGATATTAGAAAAAAAATTTTCACAGAAAAGGTGGTTTGGCTTTGGAATGAGCTCCCCAGGGAGGTGGTTGAGTCACCGTCCCTGGAGGTGTTTAAAAAAAGACTTGATGAGGCACTCAGTGCCATGGTTCAGCTGATAAAGTAATGTTAAGTCACAGGTTGGACTTGATGATGTCAAAGGTCTTTTCCAAACTAGTTTATTCTGTGATTATGTGCTGTACATGCAGCACCCAACATGTACTGGTTTCTCATCCGAGAATAGAAGAAGGATCAAAGTCTGCTTTAGAAAGCATAAACCCAAGGAGAAACACAACTGGAAAGAAAGGAAATGGGACATGAAAATCTTAACCTGGTGCTGCTTACTCAAGGGGTTTAAATTTTTATTTTCTCCTCTGGATATGTGGCTGAGGCAGTTGCGCTGCCTGCAAGTGTTTTCTGGGAGGTGTTTCACTAATAACTTTTGAACCCTGGCCAAGGGGGACACCTGGACTTCAGCTCAGAGCACATAACATAAGTGGCTGGACACCCTCTGAGATATTTAGGGTGTGTATGTGCCGGGACAGGCACAGACATGAGGGACCAAATGTCATATGGGACAAGTGGCCAAGGCAAGACCTTGGCAGGGAAGGAGAATGCTAGAGGAATGATTTAGGAAGAGGCAGGAGAGAGACAGGTAATAAATGCTCTGTTGTTTTAACTCCTCAAATAGCAACTGTGCTTTCAGCAAGACATAAATTGGCCCCAACCTTATGGTGACTTTACAAATAAAAGGTAACTTTTAAATTAATTACACTGTGAATGAGAGAGAAATGAATGTTTCTATAATGATGATGTGTATTTGGTAGTGCTCTCCTGCTGCCTAAATAAATGGAAGGCAGAATGTTGTGGTGCTCTGGCAGTGTAACTGGAATTGGATTATCTCCCCTCCTCCACTTGGCACTGCAGAACAGCCACTCTTAATTGTACCTTCTATCTGATTATTAACCACTGCTTCTAATCATGCTCCATCTCTTCCCTTATCTGCTTTTCATCTTCTGCATTGCTTCTCTATAATTGCAACTGACCTGCCTCAAGGCCACGAATTATTTCCTATAGTCTCTGAGTGCAGCAGATTGTCTGGAGGATTTTGGTGGCTCCACTCATCTTAGTGCTGTTCACCTCTTTCCTGAAGCTCTGACTTTGTTTCAATCTGGCGCTGGCCAAGAGTAGAAGCAGTTCCTACAGGCACTGGTGATAGGGGAAGAGGTTTCCGAACCAGCACAACCTGTATGTGGTGGCAATCTTCAAATAGCTGGGCAGGCCCAAAGGTACTGTGAGCTACAAAATGGGAATCATTGCCCTGCCTGCCTTCAACGGGGCAAATACAAAATGTGCTGGTGGCTGCCAGCCCACAGGTGTTAGGTGAAACAATGATTTTGAATCGTGGTCCAAGGGCTCTGGCAATAGTGTAAACAGTGCAGGCCACAGGTTATGAAATGAACTCTTAAGAAATACTTCATATATGCAGTCATTGTCTTCTAAAAACCCTCACACCAACCCTCCACACAGCCAGACAGGAATAGCTTCAAAGCCATTATATCAGTAAATACATTTATTTTTTAAAATCCTGGGAGACAGACAGCCTTTCTTGCCAGGAAGATGATTAGGCCATCACTTGGAGTCTGGAGCAGAGTAAAGGAATAAATGAAAGAGATAATAAATCCCACTATTCATATTACAGATCATGAAAGGGGAATAACTGGCAAGCATCTGCCATGTAAGAAACTGGTCTGGAAGTTGGGAAACAAGCAAGACAGACCTTGACTGGAGCGAAACTTCTCTGGAGGAGCAAAAATACCACAAATCTCTAAGTACTGCAAGTATCCTACTGAAATAGATAGAAAATACTCATAAAAATAAAATTAATATTGGTTATTATATCGCTAAATACCCTGCGGCAGCCAGCTCTGAGTTGAAGTGCTGAGTTCAGCAATGCCAGAAATTTCAGACAGAGAAACTGAATACCAAGTCTGTCTTGCTGCTATCAATTACTTTGCTATCATTTACAAATACTGCTGGGTTGCTTAGGTTGCCAGTTAGGAGCTCTAAGACTATCGGGGGTGACACCTCATTCCTTTAGAAAGCCTTAGTTTAATACATTGTATGTTCTAAAAGGCATCACTGAAGAAAGAGGCTCTAAGGCCACAGAGAGAATCAGTTGCATGGAAAAAAAGAGTTTTCGTCCTGTATCAGAAGGAACCTGAGATCTTCTGCCCTTTTTCCTGGGTGAAAACAGAGATACCTACCTCACAGACTGTCAGTCACCAAGACGTTGAGCTTACCTGTGGAAATGCTCTGATCTTTTGGACCTCAGTTCCAGAGTCACATTTACTGAACTGAGAAAATAAAGCCATGCTTTCTGAGGAGGCCTGACCCAGGTTATCCCCCCAAAATGTGCCAGTGCCTGGCAGCAGCACCTCTGGGGAAGCACTAGATGGTGCATTGGCATCTGCACAGGCACACCCACACATAGGCAGGGTCAAGGACTGGTGAGGTTGGGTCAGACGAGGTAAATAAACTACAGGGGTCTGCAAGTACAGATACAAATTAAACTCCTCCAAGCAGCTGATCTGCCTATTGAAACTTGGGAGAGATTTGGCCTCTTTGAAATTGAAGTCCCCATAAGTGATATGCCCACCATTATTTTGCACTCCAAAATCAACATCAGAGGCACCAAACACAAGTTTTTTTAGAGTCTCCACATTATGAATAATGGTTAGGTGCTTTTCTTTTGCAGGTTATTAGCTGGTATGCAGATAACATATCTTTTACTACAACATCTGAAGGTCTAGCCTCGTGTGATAACTCTGTCTGCAATGCAGCGTTATTCTTCCACTTCTTTAAGTGGAAGTTGCTTGGGAAGGCTCTGATTTTAACCAATGAACGCATGGAGGTTTCTTAAATGAGGTTGTTTTTCTCCTTTTTGTTCTCTCTGGGGGATTTTTATCCATGTTTCCCCTGAAGCTGGAACTTACGCAGTTGTGCTGCCCATCAATCCCCTGTAATAACACTTGAACCCAGTGGTCAAACATAATCACACTTGGCAGAGGGCTGGCAATCTCAAGGATAACATATCTGGGGAAAAAAAGCAACCGGACAATGAAGGGAGAGGGAGTAAATGCATTCACTGCAGAAGGGTTTCAAGGAGAGGTCAATCACACTGGGAAGCACCAGAGAAGTTATGCAGGGAGAGAAACATGGGAAACAGCAACTGCTGACTCTGCTCTTCATGGAGCAGTTTGTGTGAGGAGTGTTAGCTTTGAAAACCCAGATGGACCATTCACACAGACAACATCAAGTCTGCACGTAGTTGAACTTCCTGTCCAGCTTTCCAATAGATTCAAAACCAGATGGGTGTCCTGGAATAGCTCAGTCCAGCTCAGTTTTATTTTATCAACAAAATCAGTTTTGATCTTCTGTGACTAATTTTAATAGATAGTGTTCAGGAGGCTACTCTGGCACTGATCCTGACAAGAATCAATTGCTGAGGTCTTACAACCAAGCACTTCCAGAAAAGAGATATCTAGTAAAAAGTAAGTCAATTTCCTTCCTCCCTTGTCATGGATCATGCTTCTTAGTTTATCCTACTATACAGAAGAGGTGGCTTTTCTTCTTTACACAGTCCATACAGCATATGTTGAGCAAAAGTGGTGGCATAATGAGTGGTTTCCTGAATAGAAAGAAAATATGCCGATTTGTGTCACAATATTTCATCAGTGTCCTGAAAAAATTGTGAAGCCCATTTAAAGAAATTATGGTGGACTGGAGGTATAGGAAGGGAAAGGCAAAATTTCCCATCAGAATCCAACAAAATGACCCACAGTGCCTGGTGATGCCTCCCCAGGCATGTTGGTGCTGCTTGCAGGGGGTTCTACTCCCTGCAGGAGAGAAGGCTTTACACTCCCTTATTATGAAAGGACATCTGATAGCCCAGATTGCTCTGCTAGGCAATGTATCATTTATTTATTGAGCTGTAATGGGATTGAATATCTGTCTGCCCCTCCTGGCTGCATCCTGCTTTCTGCTCTGTACATGACCGATAGGCACCAATAATATTGCAGTGAACAGACATATTGATTTTAGGGGCAGATGTTTTTTTAAGATGGATACTGTGTGCTTCCCCCCACATCCAGAAAGCTACAGCAGAACTGGAAAAGATGTAAAGATGCTCCTGATGCACCAGTGCATCATCAGTGAGGATAATCAAAGGTACAAGAAAGGCCTCTGCAGCAGAAACCAATAAATCCAGGAGGGCTCTTCTGTTTGAAGATGAGTGAGGGTGGCTTGAGGGAGATCAATAAGACCACGGATGGCAGTCAGAAAGCCAGCAGGGAACAGTTGCCAGCTGTCTCTTCTAATCCAAGCAACACAGGGCAGCAAGTGATCCTGTCAGGCAGAAGTTTCAAAGGGCAGAAAAATACCTATGCACACAATATTACACATAATTTGTGGGCTGCCTTGGCAGAAACCTTTTGTTTGTAGGCTCCAAGGTCACCTGGGCCCAGAAAACACCCAGACCAGCTGAAAACAGAGTCATCAACACTGGTTCAGATGGTAAAAGTGTCCCTCTGTCTGTTTATCTCTTGGAGTCATTTGGGTCCACATCTTATGCCCAGACGCGCTGTCTCTCACCCCCAGCCCAGCTTGTGGTGGCTACTTGAGCATAGGGCTTGAGCAACCACCTCCAGGGATTCCAACCTTGTGGCACATAGTGGGGCTAGATGAGACCGGAGGGATCCCCTCATTTCTTGCTGAGAGAGCAGTCTCAGGATGCAGAGCAGTTCCCTAACTGGGAGGTGTTGGATCAAGAGTCCCCACAGGGCTCGGCCACTTGAGCTGGAGAAAAATCCACATTGCAGATGCTCTGAGATTTCTTGAAACCATTGGTACAAAAAAACCCCCAAAAGGTAATTTGTATGCAAAGCGTGTGTTCTGGGGAGACTGTCTCTTCATCCCAGCCTCCAAGCCTCTCTGCTGGGACCCAAAGCACACACGATCACGTTCAGCTCCTTTGGCACCCCATGTGTGCACTGGTGACATCCTGTACGCCCTGCTCAGGCAGCTCCTCAGAGTCAGACTGACATTGTTTACTGATTGTACTGGTTTGGTTTGGCAACAGGAAAGTCTGTGCAAGATCAACCCTGAGAGCCAAATGGGAGGGATGCTGAGTGCTTTCAGGCACTGTCTGTGAAAGGCTCTTCCTTACCCTTTTCACATGGCCTCTTACTGCTGTTGGAGGCTGGAGAAAGCCTCCCTGGTTGCCCCTTCTCCTTGTTATACAACACACACCAAGAAACTCTACCCGGTCTTTGTACAGTGATCTCATAGCCTACAGTTTCCAAAGCTATTTACAATTGAATGGAAAAACTGTGGATAAAGTTCCCAAGGAGGGCATATGCACATAAAGCACATAAAAACAGAAGTTGATACCTGGTACTTCATGCCCAGTTCCAGAGAAATTTGATTTCCCTAGCTTTAAGACAGTAAAGTCTCCTAAGTAGCTGTAAAAGCAGCTTCAATGTAAAAAGGACTTTACAATTTTTAATAAATATATAGGTTTTTTTCTATTGTTCATGTCCTTTCTGCGAGGTGACCAGTAATTAAGGGTTAAACACACCAGTAGCAAAAAGCTCTGTGTTTCTGCTCCCTGCTCTGTGCTGAGGTCTCCTCTACAGGCAGGTCCTCACCCTCAGGAGTTGGTCTGTTTTTGCTGATGGGCCCTCCCACAGCAGCTATGCTCCCATGCTGAAAAAAAATGACCCAGCAGGTTTCTCCATCTGCTGTTCTTCACACTGAACCTTCTCACTGATGCTGTTGGTCTGGAAGCACCAGATAAGTTCTATCTCATCCATTCTCACTGCCTTAAGAGGAAGGTACATATATATTCACCAAATTATCCCTTAATCCTTCAGATCAGCACAATTACACATGTGCATCCTTAAAACATATAGCTTGAAAGGCAACTTCTAACAGATCTTACTGCCTATTGTGCAGGTATGAGGGGGATCAATGATGTTCAGGATACTGAGTGATAGTGAATATTGATCCTCTTGTCTGTCTGGCTGAAATGTCATCGATTTATAAATGTATTTGTGGAAATGTTTAGGAAGGACCAGGCACATGTCTATACATTCCTTGTGGACATAAACAGAGAAGTGCTGCTGGCCTAAATCCATAATCCCCTTCCCCTACCTCCATCAATATAGGATCCAAACAATTGGACTTTAGGCATTTCAATGGAGTGACACCACACAGGAATCAGCAACGGGTGTGTACCTATACACACAGCTACCCTGCTGCTGTCCAGTGTGTCTGGGGGGTGTGGCAGCTCTGGATGAGTGTTAGTATTTGTGAGTGAATGCTGCAGTGCACTGTTGGGGATGTAAATAGATATTCCACTAGGAACACTCTGGACACTTCCAAAAATTGTTTTAGATTACTTTCTAAATAAGACAAAGTTTTAGTGAGCCCACATTTTTCAGACACTTGGTAGACAGCAAACATTTTCCAGCATAAACATTACCAGCAAGCATTTTCGCACTTGCTGAGCACAAGCGCATCCTCCTTGCAGGACCTTTGGGTGGCAGCTTATGGGGAGCACTTCCCACTGAGCACAGGTAATGCACTTTGCCTTCTGGCCTGGGCTCTGACTGCCGCTTGAACAGTTAATATGACTGGGATGGAAATCCCCAAACCAAGAACACTGTGTGATGTGAAGATGGTTGCTGTGTCCAGGAACAAGGGCAGTTGCGCCTATGAGATGCATCCCATTGGCAGCAGTACAAGACAGCTGGAGAGAGGCAAAACCCAGTGGGATATGTGGTGGGAGAGAACAGTGGATGAGCAGCAAGATCTTGAGCAGCTGTAAAAGCAGCAGGAAGAGGCAAGGAAGTAGAAGGTGAAATGCAGGAGAGAAACAGCAACAGAAAGAGAAGAGAGGAGGAAGCATGAACGACCTCATCAAGGAGAAAAACTGCTTTCTTTGCTATCCTCAAGGTGCATTGAAAGCTTTCCTTTCTCTCTCAGAGCTCATCAGGTTCATCCAGGTCTCAGTGCCAGAGCTCTGGGTCCCTGAGGATGTGTGTGTTCCAGTGGTGGGATGTGGTGAAATCAGAAATAACCCACATTTCCCCAGTTCTTTGGCCACTTGGGTGTAACGTGATCATTGTAATCAGGGTGCCTCTTGCTGCGAGGCGGGCCTTGGGGAAGTGCCCCTGTGGCTCTGCACTGCCTTAAGAGACAAAGCGATGTGAGGAAATGCTGCAGCCCCCAGCACTGCCTCTAAAGCTTCAGCCAGGGCTGGAGGCCAGATTGCTGTCCCAAAGGTCAGGGGAATACCTACTCAGCAGTGGCCAGATACTGCCTCCCCTAGTCTGCCAGCAGAAACACCTCTGTGGAAATGATCCAAGGTTAGAAAAAAGTGACAATTAAGTGCATTGAGGTGAACTGGGTCACTGGGACATAAGAGGGCTTGGAAACAGTCTCAGGTGCAATTGTTCTGGGAGACTGGAGGGCAGCAGCAAAACATTGTGGAGCTTCAGACCCCAACTATCCTTTGCAGGAGTAGCTGACAGCCTCTGCACCCACCCAGCTGCACCCCAGGCCCAGCTTTGGAGCCCAGCTTTGGAGCCCAGCTTTGGAGCTCAGCAGACAACCCCACAGACCACAGTGCTGTGTGTCCCCAAGAGTACCTTGGCCTCAGCTCAGGTCTTGTGACCTCTTACTGAAAGTCTCCATATCGTGTTACCCATCCTCAGAGCCTCCTGCTGATGATTCATGTATTGATAACTGCATTTTGCAGTATTGGCATTTACTGTTACATTACTGAGTCAAGAAAAAGCAGCTTTAAAAAAATCTGTTTAAAGGGGCACAGAAATCAAAGATCATCAGTGAGACCTTTTGCCCTGTGCCCCCCCACTTAAGAGGGTGCTGCTGTCCTGGGGCCATGGGAAGGAATAGCCTTCTCAGCTCTGTTGTCCTGGTGCACTGAATGATGCTATTGTTGTCATAGCTGAAGAAGGGAGATTGGAATTGAATTTTAGGACATTATGAAAATCTGGCCAGGGAGGAAGATAAAAGTACTTGATAAAATCTGTTTCTGGACATGTGTGTTTCAGGGCTAGAAAAAGCCTTTCTAGAATTATCAAACACTGCCACATCCAAAATAAGTTTTTGACAATCTCTTGAATGCCCCCTGTGTCTGTGTCCCCCTCTGTAAACCTGCTCAAGGGTGTTGGCCCAAATTTGAGAATGCTTTAGGGTGCTGGCCAAGTGGATGTCTGTTGCTGTGCATGAGGCAGGGCTATTATTCATTAGGAGTACAGAGCACTGGGACTAGGAAGCTTCATTAATCAAGAAAGTCAAATCATGTTCCACAGGTTTATGAAGCGATGGTGGCTTCACCCTGGGACCAAAAGCAGATGGCTGTCATGGCGAGATCTCCACTCTAAGGGCAGCCTTTCTCCAACACTTGTGAAATGCAAGCTCAGCTCCCTCCCCTGAGCACGCACACATCCTCCCTTTGGGCAAAGAATGCTGTGGGTGCTGTGCCAGGGTTCCTGTGTACGAAGCAAACCAGATCCCCGAGCTGCCCTCCTCAGGCCACCAAAAATCCTGACTTGCAGGAGATCCCAGCAGGAGACCCCCGTGCAGGCTTCTCACCTTTGGGTGCTGCCGGTGCCTGCCTGGCATTGCCAGAGGTGGGAGCACAGACCCACGATGCCGGGATGGAGAGAGGATGGCAGGAGAGGGTCAGCACAGAGCACGCCTGGCTTGCAGAAACCTGCTGTGTGACCCTGGGATGGACCATGTCTTTGTGTGCCTCTGGTTGATCTGCAGTTTGAATAAGCTAATTAAAAAGATAAATTTAGCTCCTTTATTTAAAAGACACCAATGAATACTTCTGTGATCTCTCACTTTCCTTCTCTTTGTTGTATTTTTTTCCCCTGATGACAGCAGTTTTCTGAGAACTGTCATTATACACATCTCTCATTTCCCTGTGCAAGAAGAGTCCTACCCAGCAGAAGTGGGGGATTAGTGGTGGCAGGAGCGGGATTTTTATTGAACTCTGTGTCATGAGTCTCAAACAAGGTCTTTGAATGGGGTAGTTGAAGGCTGAATCAGTTATTTTCTCTCTTCGGTTGAGGGTTTCAGGTTCAAGTCTGGCTTTCTGGAAATGCTGTATGTGTCAGATCAAAAGCAGGTTCATTGTTTCGTGAGGTGGTCAGTGATCTTTGACATGGACCCTGCCAAATCCCCCAATCTTAATACTTATTTCTAGGAAGGAATAAATCTAGTTACACATTCACAACAACTGATAAATGCAACGAATACATTTTTGTGCCGGTATTATAGCTTAGGAAGAGTACAAGTTCTTTATAACAACTGGAATATATTTTGAGACCCAGGCCTGGCATTCACAAGTATCTCCACAACTTCTGCTTATAGCAGTAGTAAATTCTAAATAATGGTATTTCATAAGGGTGCCTTGGGATAATAAGCTTCATTATCCATTATGGGTGCCAATCCCAGGTGCTCAGATCAGTATAAAGATGTACTGATACTGAAATTCTAATGCAAAGCCCTATTCTGAAATGTTCTGATCCCAGCAGGATGACAGCTAAACATAAAAGTGCCATAAATGCTCCCAACCTGTTTTAGTGAAACACTTAGTTTTAGAGTAATTTTTTCAGTCTGGTCCTCTTTTGAAATATTGATTTAGACAATATGTGTATTAATAGTATCTCCATTAAAACTGTTCAGCTTGTCTCTCTGAAGACTTGTTTTTTTAAGTCTTGTAGGCAAATAGCCAAAAGTAGAACTGTTTCCTCTTTAGCCATGTGTTTTTTCAATGCCAGGTTGCTAAAGGTAAGATTTTCTCAGAAGACCGTGTAGCTTAGGCTGGTGGTTTAATGGCTCTACCAGTAGGTACAACACAGAGATAATTTGATACTAAAACCTGCTTGTCCTCATCCCTTGTCATCAGATTCTTTAACCCCCTTTTTTCTTGAGGATCTTATGACTTACAATCACTCTATGAGGAAAAGTCTCATAGTCTTTTCCCACTTACCAACATTTACTGGAACAAGAGAAGTATATCTGCCTGTGGATGAAGACTGAATGCATTATTTTTGCAATTTCCTGAATCATTTAGACATCATTTAAAAATGCCGCTTAGCATGACCCTTTCTGGAGATGTGCAAAGTGAGATTGCCTGTAGTTTCTAGAGCTGTGCAATGATGTGCAGCTCACCACGGAGGATGCTGGGAGCTGATCCCCCTGCCCTCCATCCTGGTGGGCAGCGCTGGAGGGATGTTGTGGTGGCTGCCTGGGCCAGCACCCCACTGCTGCTGCTCTTTCGGGTGCAGGACAGCACCACACAGCCCCACTGTCACCCCTGCTGTAGTGAGAGGCAGTGAGAGTTGAGTCTTTGGGAAAAAAACAGAGTTTGGGGTCCTTTATTGCATAGCACGATTCCATATGCTTTTTGGTAGCTCAGAATACTTTATTCAACCGAGTACCTTTTTATGCAATGACAGGAGCCACATCAATATAAAGAGCATTCATTTGCTGTTGTAATAAAGCCAGAAGGACAGCTGAGCAGCTCCAGAGGGACAAGGAGTGTAAAAGGGTTTCTGCATGCTAAAGTGAGCTCATTAGCAGCTGAACAGCCACTATGATTATACTGGAAGATAATTCTATGTTTTCTAGCTGGCCTTGCTTTCTGGTATCAGCCTGGGGAAAAAACCCAACACTCTTTCTATATATTTCTATATCTATATATGTTTTGTTATATATTGATTTAGATATAGATATATTTGATTGTTATCAGTAGAGGAAATAAGGCCTATGGGGATTTAGCTCTTAACAAATATGGTATTAATCAGGCTGACATCGAAGGCAGACTCAGCCATGCATACTTTAGGGAAATTTTCAATGAGGAAGAGGGGCATCTGTAAAAGCAGATTTTCCCAGAGGCATTTAATGCCCTCAGCTTGAGACAACGCTTTCTGCTGGTATTGATTTCTCACCTGGTTGGAGCTGACCTTCCCCTGCACAGGCTGACACAGAGTTAAGGTCCAAACCACCACAGCCAAAGGCTTTGCAAACCTGCTGTGTGCAGGCAAATCCTGATGGCTCCAGGCTTCCCTACCTTAGTTAGGCTCCCAGTGGTGTTGGGCAGGGCAGGAGTTGCTAGGGACCAGGTTCTGAAGATGTGACAGAAAAAACAGTCATCTTGTCACCAAGGTCTGGTAAGGCTCCACCATGGTCAGGGAGTGTCCACTTTCGCTGACATCAGGTTACATCCTCTAAATACACGTGAATTTGCAATTTAATAGGGCTGTGTTGAAAAGAAAGCAACTCTGTAATTTTGCGTGGCTCGTGCTGGGGCATCATGATACCAAGCTGACAAAGCAGTATTCTTCTCTTTAGGCCAGATCCCAAAGTAAATTTAAGCCAGTGGGCACATTGCCATGGATTTTAGAGGATTTAGGTGAGGCTTCATCTTGAACAGCATTCAATTTTGGACATCTTTTTACCCCCAAGCCACTGACAAGCTGGGAGGAGTTCAAAAGAAAATGGCAGTAACAGAGTTCAAGACAACTGGCTTAGGAAGTAAGACTGAAGAGTTATTAAATTGTTAATAGCTTGGCTAAGCAGTATCTCAACAGTCTTTGAAGCAGGGAGGCATAAAGGAAGGAGCAAAAGGTGGGAGGGAGCAATATCTCACAAGGTGACAGTGCCACAACAGCCATGGTGAGATGAGACTGGGAGAAGCCCAGGTTTGATGGCTGAGCCCAGCTGAGGGATGCCTCTGGCTGTCCCTGCCATCCACAATGCCTCACTACCTTAGGACCTCAAGAAGCAGTGGAAAGGGGAATGCAACATCAAGAAAAAGGGCAGAGGCTGTAAAGTGTGTGTACAGTTTTAACTGCATTATTCTTTCCTGTAACAGCTAGATTTGGAGTAATAATGATTAAACTCTTAAAATTCCAGGAATGTTATCTATAAATTCTTGGCTTTACTTGACGGGCATGCCTTTTGTCCACAAACAAGATTTTGAGAGTAATGAGAGCCAGTGTGCAGCTTTGCAGATGGGCATTCAGCTGGGCAGGTGGCTTATTTTCTTGCAACACCACACAAAACTCTATGGCCTGCGATAGCCTGCTCAGACAGAGATACCCCGTCAGTGGAAGGTGATGAAGTCAGAACTGCTGGAGATATTTCATGGGATGTTTAATGGTTCCAAGGACCCTGTTACTTGCCATCCTCTGGAAGACAGCACAGGCAGTAGTAAGTTGTCCCCAAAACAGCAGGCTTTGGCACTCAGTTGTGTCTGAAAGAAACACCATTGGCTTTTGCTAGGTTTATTTTTGCATTCAGTTTAGCAATTTTTCGTAGGAGTAATTTCCTTTGGATTATCAGGAGGCAGAAGGGTAGTAGAGGGATCTGGCTAGGCTCACGGTGGGGTCAGCAGCGCTTGGACAAACACAATCAGGACAGAAAAGCACAGACTAGCCAAGCCTTAAAGAGAGGCTGCTTTGCCTTTTCCACAGCTCTGATCATGCTGTGCTATCATAAATCCAGCACTGCACTTTTGCCAACACCCTCCCTTGCTTTAATTGCTTTCCCTGAGGCTGAAAACAGTAGGACCATCAGTTCAGTTCAACTCCAAGATGTTTTCACTGTTTTGCTTCCCTGAATTGCTCAAGCTGCAGATCAGATGTCTTTATTTCAAACACAGAATAACTATGCTCCCCAACTTGAAAAAATGCCACTGTGTTTTCTTTTGTCAAACTGCAAAATACAGGAGAGAGGCAAATGAGAGGGACTGTTAGTAAAAACAATGCAGCGAAGGAAAAAACACAACACAAAAAAAGAAATCACACCTCAAACTCTGAAACTAGATTGAAAACTGGATGCAAAGAGTGTTCCTTCACTGTGCTACACTATCTGAGGGACTGGCATTCTCTTACATTCTAAATTTTTTATTTCAGAAAATTTTCAGAAAACAATTATGCCCTCTCCATGACAAAGGCAGAAAGCCTGACATGTCCGGTCACCTTCTAACTTTTTAATACAGCAGACAGCCATGGGCCAAAGACAAAGCTATAAACCTCATTTCTACCATGGAAGATGAACTTCCAATGCCAGCCCTAGCATACAACCCCCAGTACATGAGGGAGGGAGCCCACGGGATCCGTCCTCACATCTTGCTACACCAGGATGGATTCTCCTCCCAGCTGACACAGTCTGTGCTGCACATTGGGGAGTCAACAAGGCAGCATGGGAGACAGGCTGAAATCATGGTGTTTGGAGAGGCAGCATCATGGAACCACCTGAAACCAGCTGGCTGACCCCTGTCATGGTGGGCAGTGCTCCAGTGAGGCTGCAGGCAGTGACCTGTCCCTGCTGGTATTCCCCACCACCACCACCACCTCCTGCACAGCCTCCATGAGAGGGAGGAATCGGTGCCCTTATCACAAGTAAACAAAGTTAATATTTTATTAATATTGACACCAAGTTCCTAGTCAGTGCCAGGTGAACTTAGAGCAGTTCAAGCTGGTTTGGCATGTAAGGAGCCTGGGATAAAGCCAAGCCTGGAGCGCCAAGGAGTGCTGGCACAAAGGTCTGCTCAGGACAACATCTCCAAGGGCTAACCTCTCAGCCTGGATCTGACCTTTTAGGCACAGAGCTCCAGAAGTAATAAGCTTCAAGCTTATTACTCAAGCTTATTACTTAAGTTGCTAATTGTGCAAACCAAAGAAGAGGAAGAGGCTTCACCTCTCTCTTTCTACATATAATTCAGCTGCCTCTGGTCACAGGAGCATGACTCTGGCAAACATGGCTTCCACTGGTTTTTTTTTGGAGCGTCTTGGTCTCCCCAAGCCCAGGCTTTGTCTTGCTGGTGCCTTGGTCAGCAAGAGAGGAAAAATGCAATGGATCCTGCCTAGGCATGCCCACTGCCATTCCTGGACTGCGCAGGAGGGGAAGCTGGGCCATGGTATCACCTCCAGCCTTGTACCACCCCAGGCCCCTGCACAACCTTCCCTCTGTCCTGTGTGACCTTCCCTCTCAGCTGTCCCTCCCTTCGGTGGCCAGCCCAAGGTCAGTGATGCAGGCATTAAAAGCCAGCCAAGGAAAGCAAACATTAGTCCCCCTTGGAGCAGCTCTGGGAACATTAAACACAATAAAGGGCTCCAGGTCAAGGGATTGGCACAGCAATGGGGCCAGGGCTGGCTGCAATGACCACAATGCCAGGGCATTGTGGCAGAGGTGGATGCTGATGGGTAACCCTGAACAGGTAGGTGAGGCAAACAGGAACTGGATGAATCCTGACGGACTATAAAGCAAGAGGGAGCTTTGACGAGCAGCTCTCGTGTGATGCCATGAAGAGTCACTGGTCAGTAACAAGTGTCCTGACAAATTACTGCAGTGTACAGGAGCCCTTCAACAGTGCCCATGAAACAGCCACTGCTCCTGCCTTCATAAACCTCTTCAGACAGGCCATGCTCATTTCCACTCGTGCACAAACTTTCCAGGAGAATCCCAGATTTGCCACAGCTGCCCATGGATGCTGCCCACGGATGCTGCCCACAGATGCTGCCCATGGCTCAGCCATGCCAAGCATCTGGCGATTCAGCGCAAACACCAAGTTACAAGTCAGCTTGTTTGTGAGGTGGTGGAAAATCCCCAGGTTCCAAAGGGAAATTTCTACACTCAGAACCCTTGCACATAAGAAGTTGCTGCTCTGGATGGCCCTTCTCCCTCTGCATGGTCTCTGCTGCTGTGGAGCAGTGGAGGAACAGGAGACAAGTCCATGAAGGTGACATGTCTTGGGAGCAGGCTGGCCATATACACAGCATGCAGTACAAGGCCCACTGTCCCCTCTGGGCCCCTCATGCTGCCACTTTGGTCTCACCAAAGACATAATCAATATTTTCGTATGCTTTCCCAGGTCTATGTCTTGGAAGAGGGGAGTGCAGCCCATCAGGGGGGTTTTGTGACATGAAGCAGGGGAGACCCATTGCATGCTCAGGGACAGGGCAGAGTCATGTAGGTGATGGGGCTTGTGGCCGCTTTTCTTTAGCAGTGGCTGCATTCCTGGAGCCCTGTTGTCCGATTCTACCTTTATTATGTGAATTACATACACTGTTGTTTGTTGGGGTTTTTATATGTAAAGCTAGTTAATCCTTCCATCGGGGCACCTCTTGCCTGAAAATAGTTTTAAGTCTTGCCCTCAGCTACAACATGAACAATAAGAGCAGCTTTACAAAGGCAGTGATGCTTTTCAGAAGAATGCTGCAAAATAATTTTAAATTCATGCGAAGTTTGCATCAGAGTCTCCTGATTCCATGAACCCCTGTGGGTACAGAAGAACTGTGATTTCAAATGGCTGTCACATGCCTGCACGTGCACAAGCAATGGGACATGTGCATGGTCACCCTGACAGGCTCATCTCCCAGAAAGAATGAACCCACCTGCTGTGGCAGGCAGAGCAGGGTGAGAAGATGGAGAGGGTAGAGAGGGGAGGCAGAAAGGAGAGTGCGGTTCCTGTGTCAGCAACAACAGGGAGACAGGGAGGCAGTTTGCAGACTTTAACCAGACCTAACAAGAGGAAAGGCTGAAATGTCAGAATATCCAAAGAATAAAAAACTTCTGAAATTTTAAAATGTTCAATTTCAGGCCAGTTCAGTGTCAGGCTGGGATAGCCTCTGCCATCATATCCCCTGGAGATTTAAGCTGAGCACCTCTGTTGCCCTGAGAAGGGGTGACAGGGCGGGGTCCCTGGCTGGGCAGTGCAGTGTTAACTGAGAAAATCCCCATTCCCATGTGCAGCCCCACTGCTGTGATGTGGGAATTCTGGCACAACCCTGCTCCAGGGACTGAGTAGAGTGACACAGACACAGGGGGAATTACTATTCCTCGGGAGTCTCACAGAGCAAGCAGGTGGGGATGACTTGAACCTAACCAAAAGCAGACAATTTGTCCTAATAAGACATCAAACTGGGGAAAAAAATCATCTCATTTGGATGAGGCAGCCTGGAATAAAACACCTAAGTTTTGTATTCTCAATTAGAACTGAAGAAGAAAATAAAGAAATAGCAAAGTCATCACTTACTAATTGACAGGTGTGTTGCTTATAGAACATTACTAATATGTTGAACTAATATGTTGCAAACCTGGGAGGTATAGCCTTTTCTAAGCATTTTTCAGCACAGTTCATCTCTGTGCACAGAATGGATGCTCGTGGCCACTTCCCCCAAAGTGGTGGGAAGATATTTGTACAGAGGGCTCAGGAGCCACAAACCATGGGTGCAAAGCCAATCTTTCTCCATGGCCTGCCTGAAGCTCTACAAGGACAGAAAAGGAGGACTATGCGTGGGTGGGTTTTGTGGTGGTTCATGTGTGATTGCTGAGGTTCCATGGGCCTGATGAGGAGCCAGCAAGGGTTTGACAGGGCAGCTGTGCTGAGTTGAGGCGATACAAGAGCCCTCAGGGAGAGGAGCAGAGCTGCTCTAGGCTGTCACAGGGGTTCCCCATCCTTTCTGGCCAGGGCTGTAGGATCTCCAGTATCAGGTCATTCCTGTGACACTGAAGAGAGCACAGTGTACACTCATTTCATGAATTCTGGCAACAGACCTGGAAGTGACAAATACAGAAATGTAAAGTCTTGCCATGTAAGAACTCTATCGCAGATTTTCAGCATGAGGTGTCCTCTTCTGGTTTGCCTCCTGCTAATTAAAAATAGATTAGGATGATAGATGCATAGGATGTTCTCTGTGGGAAGGGAGTTTTGTTGGGCACCTAGTCCAACACCCTCCCAAGCAGAACCAGCCCCAAGGGTCCAGCAGGCTGGGAAGGGTTGCACCCCGCTGGGGGTTAGTGTTTTTAAGGATGGAGACTGCATGGACTCTTGGGGCTCCTGTTCCTGCAGTGACCACCATCACAGAGAAAAATTTCTCCTTCTTTTCTTCTATGAAGACAGGCTGAGAGACTTGGAGAAAAGAAGGCTCCAGAGAGACCTTACAGTGGCCTTCCAGTACCTAATGAGGGACTTTTTACAAGGACATGTAGTAATTGGACAAGGGGTAATGGCCTTAAACTGAAGGAGGGCAGGTTTAGGTCAGATGCTAGAAAGAAATTATTTACTGTGAGGGTGGTGAGACACTGAAACAGATTGCCCAGAGAAGCTGTGGGTGCCACATCCCTGGAAGTGTTCAAGACCAGTTTGGGTGGAGCTCTGAGCAACTTGGTCTAGTGAAAAGTGTCCCTGTCCAAGGCAGGGAGGGTGGAACTAGGAAATCTTTAAGGTCCCTTCCCACCCAAGCCATTCTGTGATTCTAGGATTCTGGCTTGACTGAGTTGAGCTCTGCCCCAGCATCAGTGCTGGCCCCTCAGAGACATCGCTCCATATTGGTTACAGCTGGATGTCCATGTCCTGAGCACTGTGCTGTGGTCCCAGCTTCCAGCTGCCATCCATCCCCCTGGCCCTTCCCAAGCCAATGCACAGCTCCCCACCTGGCTGCTGCACCACCAGCTCTGCTGATGCCAAACTGGCTGATGTGGAATTGGAAAGCGTCCATGTTTGCCCACCAGTCCACTGGTCTCACAAACTGGTGGATGTGGTGCACCCTTAGTAAATCCCAACAACCTTCTTGTCTTCCATCTGTTTGCAAAAAGCTTCCAAAAGTAATTTTACATTAACAAGTAATTACTTATTTTCTAACTATCCCCCCCATAATACCCCATGTCCCAATAAATGGCTACATGTTGTAGTGGGAGAACTATATCTACTATTTGCATGTTAACTGGAAAAAAAGAAAAAAAACAAAGAAAACCCAGAGAGAAACAAGTTCTCCTTTGCTTTATCTGCCCTGATAACAGCTATCACACAGAGTCTATCACAAACCCTACAGGCACTTGGCAAAATACGTAACTCTGCTGACCTGCTGAGGCAGTCAAGAGAAAGGAGAAGGGCATTTGATAGGAACAAACTTTTCCTTGCCAGCATTATCAACACCCTTTATAAAGAACTGCATCTGCAGCAGGTTGATAGTGGTTAGCAGGGGCTTTCGCTGGCACAGGAAGCAATCTTGGTGACCTTCAGCAGAGAAGAAACTATAAAAACCAAAGCCTTTTTCTTGGGCAACTGTCTGGACACCAGCTGAATTTCTTAGCTTCCAAGGAGGACACATTTCTGGGAACTTTTTTGAGAAAATGGCAACTTTAAATGAAAAGAAGACCTGCAGTGAACGGATGGAAGATTTCCGTCGCTTTGTCTGGAATCCAGAAACAAGGCTCTTCATGGGAA
Organism: Dasyornis broadbenti; assembly: GCA_013397935.1. Classification (NCBI taxonomy): domain Eukaryota; kingdom Metazoa; phylum Chordata; class Aves; order Passeriformes; family Dasyornithidae; genus Dasyornis; species Dasyornis broadbenti. The sequence continues at coordinate 309,541 of VZRN01000659.1, read as the reverse complement.
GATCCTTAATTAACTGGGGTAGGTTTTCATGTGCAAGAGTCTTCTCTTCCTTCTGGTTTACTTAAAAACTGCATGCGGGGGGTGTCATCCTAATGAGTGGGACACAATGTAGATGTGTTGAAGACAGCAGTTCTCATATATGCTTCTAAGCCACTTTTTGGGTGGCCCTGTGAGCTGGATCAAGAAGATCAAAACATTGATCCAAGTAGTTCCTGCAAATGTATGACTTCAAAGTGGTTTTGAACCAAGTACTTCAAAAGGAGAAAAATTGGTCCTGGCCACAGAGAGAGCACTGCACTACCTTGTTCAAAACGTTAAGTTCTGCCCTTATTCTTTTGCACAGTGTGGATCAGCCTCTACTACCTGGCTTTCTACGTGGTGATGTCAGGGCTATTCGCACTCTCCATTTATTCTTTAATGAGGACAATTAATCCATATGAGCCGGATTACCAAGACCAGCTGAAATCCCCAGGTACTGCCAGGGTCCCGCAGCAGCTGCGTAGGACTGGGCTGGGCTGAGAGGCATTGGCAGAGCCCAGGTCCCAGGGGAAACCTATGTGGAAAAAATCAGGTCAATTCTGCCCAAACAATCTCTGCAAAGTTTAACCCCTGCCTGAAAACACTTTCAGGCTTTAAAAAAAAATCTGGCACATTTATTTATGTATTGATACATGAATATACTTATATATTCATATATTTATGAATATATAAAATGAAAAAATAGTATATTCATTATTTCATCATGCTGTTGGGACGATCAGTGCCTGCCTGTAGCAGGTCACCTCCTCTGCCCCTGGGCAGAGGTCAGTCCCTGGGGAAGTCCTAGATTCTGCTCCAACCCTTAAAGCACCACAGAGAGATTTGGGGCACCCAGCAAGATGTAGAGGTGATGGGGTGAGCAGCCTCAGCTGGGTATCCCCACATTTGCCAGTGGGGATAGTCCCATGGAAAGTCATGGAAAGTCCCTGAGAGAGCAGGAATACCTTGCCAGCATGATGTGCTGTGCCAGTGGCTAAGGAAGCAAAAATAAGACAAAGACGTGGGATTAGGAATAAAGATTTGTGGGACATGAAAAGAGATAGGAGAGATGATCAGAGATCATGAGTGCACACTGCTAAAACTTCACATCCCAATGGCTTGTTTTCACAATGGGAGGGAAAAAGATACTTTTTAGAAGCTATAGACCTAAAAATTTTTCTGTCAGATGCTTTTGTATTTTGACGTTTCCAATCCCAGTATTCAGTAAGTTTGGTGTTTGCTGACAAAAGAATTCCTGTGACATATTATGTGTGGCTTTTACAAAAGCTGTTTCTCATGCTGCCGTATATGAGCTGTTTCTTTAACCCAATGTGACTGTTATTGCTAACAAATCCTGGGGAAATCCGGTGCAATTGCTGGAATGATTTTCCAAGCCGTTCTTGTAACAGCATGGATATATGTGAAAAGAAAATAATTCAGCAGCAGCATAGGCTTTAGGGTTTTGGTTGGACAACTCACAGCTGAGGTGGTTTCTCTACATGGTTAAATCCTCCTCGACAAGGCTGGAGGATCTCCTACACTTTCAATGAGTCTTGATGCAGCATAAATGCTACTGTCAATTTAAATAAATAAATCTGCGCCTGGCACCTCTCCTCTGCTTTGTCTTCCCTTTTCTTCCTCCTGAAGGTGTAACCTTACGACCCGATGTTTATGGGGATAGAGGACTACAAATTTATTACAACGTATCCGACAACAAAACCTGGGAAGGTTTAGTGACAACTCTTCACACTTTTCTGACAGGTAAAAATGGGGTTTCTTGCATAACACTGAAAAAAGATGCTTTCTTATATCCCATACTTGGTCTGAGGACCTTAAGTCAGTGCTTCCATTTTACATTTGTCCTTCTCAAATCACAGATTTTGAGTGGAAAGTGCATCTTCTGAAAGGGATGAGCAAATCACCTCATGAATCTATAAATCAAATGTATGTACACATCTATTAAAATCCAGGCTCTTCTTCAGGGCTTTTACTTTGTTTAATCCTAAACAGCCTTAATAAAATAGACCAATAGAAAGTCTGAAGGAAGAGGGAGGACAAAAAGTCTTCAAAACTAGTCTCATATAAATTAATCTAATTAATTTGTCTGTGACTACAAACATCAAAGTGCCATAATGAATCTCATAAAGCTGTTGCATGGTGCCATCAGGGAGTACAGTCAAAGTAGGTTATGTGCTCCATTTGCCTGCTAAGATATTTTCATATCTGAGCACATTTATATTCCTATTGAGCCATAACACTGTAATTCTTCATGTTTCTCACACATATATTGCAAAATATTATATTTGAAATTGACTTTATATGGAGCTATCAACACAAACTGCCAGTCTTAATTCAATTTGATCTCTTTCCTTTTGCTTTGCTTGGATAGTCTAAAAAAAATCACAATAAAATTGAACCAAACCCCAAACAGTTTAAACTCTCCTTGTTCCATCTAATCCCAATTTCACTTGAAGTACAGTCTCCCATGATAGAATCTCCAGCCTGATGTTGGGATGTAAAATTTGCATATGAAAAGCTTCAGATGGGATTTTTTCTTTCTTCCTTCACTCATCTAGCATATACACCAGCTGCTCAGCATCTGAACATCAACTGCACCAATAACACATACTTCATCCAGGATACTTTTGACGGCCCGAATAAAACAAAACTATCCTGCAAATTTACCTCAGATATGCTTCAAAACTGCTCTGGCATCACAGATCCAACTTTTGGATTTCCAGAAGGAAAACCCTGTTTTATTATAAAAATGAACAGGGTAAGTACAAGTTCAAGGTGCTGAGCAGGAAAAAATTAAGAGTAACTTGATTCTATGCTGGGGAGCTACTGTGTCTCTGCTGCCATGGGTTCTAAACTCTGCTTTGTACTGGGAAAATCATGTGCTTTACCCTGACAGACCTCTGGAGTTACCAGGGAAATCCTGAGACTTTTTCACCACTCCCAGGAAAGTAACACAGGGCAGTGATCTCTGAACTGACTCTCTACAGCTTTGGCTTTCATTTAGTTTTGTTTAGTTAGTGTCTCCATAGGGCTCTCACTCCACAAAATAGCACCAGAAGAGTTTCCTCCTGCAATACCCACAGCCCTGTGGCCTTCAGCTGAGGCATCAGGATGTGACAATAACTGATGTGGTATCTTATTTCTCCAGGCAGGAAAGAAAATCTTTAGAAGAATCTTATAAAACCAAAATTCAAACCTGGTTGATATTTTTCTCAGGGAAAATCACCAACACTTTTTTTTT
>VZRN01000659.1:252119-306221 GCA_013397935.1 Dasyornis broadbenti | reverse complement strand
AATAAGGGGAATTTTCAATGCTTTAATTTTTGTCAGAACATAGACAAAGGCAATAAGCACTTTATATTTGTTTATATTGTAAAATTCTGAGCCTTCTGATTCAGTTTCAGAAGCAAGGGAAGAGCTCAAATTCCCCTCCAGTTTCTGACAGACAAAATCACTGCATTTTTGGTTTGGCTTGCACCTTAGGCATTTTCAAATATCTGTGCAAGCCCTAACTGGGAAAGGAGCTGTGCCTCTGACTCTGGCAGGTGAAACAGGCTTTTTCCAAAAATGCCTTCTTCAGTGAGATTGGGTGCCAGCCCTCCTTTCACCTTTGCTGCTACAGGATGCAACCTCCCTACTGCTTTTGAAGGATCAAACCAGCCCAAGGGCTTTTCTACCCAAACCAAGGTTTTCTAAGAAGGATAAGGTCAAAAGCATGGCGATTCAGCTTTTCTTTTATTGACACAACTGTTTTAAGAGACCCGTGGCTGCCTGGGCATCAGCAAGGGCATGTGGTATGGGTGGATAAATGAGCTGGACTTGGAGGAGGTGCAGTGCCTCTTGCTCTGGCCAGGCTAGAGCCCATCTGCAGTGTCCATCCCAGGTAATGTCAAGTCCTGCTTCCCAAATATCCAGCCACAACAGTTTTTCACCCAGGTACATGGGATGATTTGTTTGAGAGTCTTACACAGGAACATATTAAGCATCCTTTGAAGCTCAGTTTTCAAGTAATTGTTGATGCAATTTTTGTCTCAAAACAATTTCCAAGATAATCAGCTGCGTATTTTCTTTTTCAGATTATCAAGTTTTTCCCTGGCAATGGCACTGCACCAAGGGTGAACTGCACATATGTGGTAAGGGTTTGAGATCTGAGTCTCACACATTTCAAACACCGTTGTTCTGAGAGCAAGAAGGTGCAGTTGTGACCAGAAAAAATGCCCTCGCAGCTCTGGAAATCAGATCCCAAATACTTGGAATATTCTCAGTTCTGTGCAAGTTCTTGCCAACAGCAGACATGCTAAGTCTGCTTTATTTTAAATCACCTCAAATATTATATTTTCATGCTGCAGAGAACATTTGCTGTTTGCTTTCAGCTCCCTGTAGTGACGTTCACGCCTCAGCACAGCTCCCTCAGGCTCTCTGCACATCCCAGCAGGTCCAACTCACTGAATTCCCAGCTGCTATCAAAGGACACTTGCCTGCTTTTCTTGGCAATAGTAACAGGGGGAGATTCCCACTTTTATTTGAAAAATGAGACTGGTGCTAAACAGCCTGCTGAACTTGAGCTTTAACACACACTTAGCAGCCCTAAAACGCTTGCCTCGAGCTGGCCAATGATTTCCTCACCAACAGAGCTTCTTCCTCTCTTGTTTTTCCAACAGGGTGAGGAGTCTTTCCCGCTGGAGGTGGACTACTACCCCGTGAATGGCACCTTCAACCTGCACTATTTCCCCTACTACGGGAAGAAGGCTCAGGTGGGTGCTTTTGTATTTTACTTTTTTCTCTTTATGTAAGGTAAAATATATGGAGCATCTCTGCAACCCTGTGAGAACTTGAGAGGCTATTTTTAAGACTTCACTTTAAACTGGTAGTGCAAAATTAAAGTATTTTCTTTTCTCTTTTTTTATTCTGCCTCCTAGCCCAGCTACAGCAATCCTTTGGTAGCTGTGAAATTTCTCAACATTACGAGGAATGCAGAACTTAAAATAGTGTGCAAAATCATTGGAGCTGGAATTACCTTTGATAATGTTCATGATCCCTACGAAGGAAAAGTGGAATTTAAATTGAAAATAGAAGACTGAGCAACAACAGAGACACTTCTGGAAAATGTATGAAGAGTAAATTTAACTATTATCACATTCACCTATATTTATTTTCTCACTATGGTTCCCATATAAATTACAGTGCAGAAAGACATATTCTACTGCAAAATGACCCACAGAGCTAAAATCAAGATCCCACTCTCAGTGTGTGAAGATGAGAATTATCTTGATGTACATAGCTTAATATTTCATGGCTACAGTATGCTGCTGCCTTCATGCAAATATTTGTACAAAACAAGTTTCCCGCAAAGGGTGCAGCTGTGCCTTCAAAGAACATAAATATAGACACAAACCATCATTTTCAATCACTTTTCAAACCACAATAAATAATTGATGTATGATACTAAATCTTGGTTATTGAGAAATAGATAGCTTGGAAAATAAATCAATGCTCTGAAATACCAGCAAGTAATTAAATTTTCAATCTCTCTTGTATAGGATGTATAAAAGTGTATTAAAATTATCTGCATCCCAATGCATTGGCTTTTTGTACTACTCAGCTGAGTCAGATTTTTTTAGTTGACAAATCAATGACTGAAAAAAAGCAAACCTGAAATCTGTCCTCTAGCTTACAGGTTTCACTGTACCACTTACCTCTATGTATATAACCTAACAAAAATGACTGGTAGGACTGTAACATCCAGTTACATATAGGAAAGTGCTAATTTAACTAAAGGTTGTAATTTGCTTGGGGTTTTCGTTTGTTTGGCGTTTTGTTGTTGTTTTGTGTCTTTTTTTTTTATGATGGCTTTGTTTATTTGTTTTATGCAGTAGAATAGCCCTATATTGCAACGATGACTTTTGGGTTACTTGGAGTAATCTGGAAGATGCTGAAATAGCACTAAAGCTTTAAGTGAATCTAAAATTTGAGAAGTCTGCCTATCACGTATGATACACAGAGACAAGATTGCTGTGTCTGTATAGTATGTTTATGCTACCTGAAGTCCAGGATGCTCCAGCCAGAGAATAAACAGTGCACATAAAAAAGAGCTCTTCAAGAGCAGAAATAATTTTACACCTTCACTGTTTGGACATTTTAGAAAGGAAGAAGATGTAAAAGATCACCTCCTGTAATACAGCAACATTCAGCCAGCCAGCTTGTAGACAGAATCTAGTTGGAGGGCAATATTTCCTCTTCAAAACACAAATTATATTTGAGCCTTTCCTTTCTTAGAAAATTCTGCATTTCAAAAACAGTAAGAAAATGCTTCCTCATATAAAAACCTTTTCCCCCTGGCCTTTCCTGTTTCAGATTTTACAGTGGGGCTTTGCCTTTCTTCTAAGAGGCAATGAAAATCAATTTTATATCGTTGTTGGAACACAGGTCTCCCCCGTGCATCTTTCCAAAATAACATGGAAAACAATAAAATACTTTTGATAACAAAATAGTACCTTCATGCTCAAGTTTAGTTCTATGTTGTCTACAAACAGAACATTCAAATATTTCCAAGAAAACCAAGAACCCTTCCTTGGTGCTCAAACATGGGCAGACTCTCTGCTTGACTGTATTTAGCATCTACAAGCACTGAGACAGGCAATGCAGTGGCACAAGCTCACATTCCAGTTAGCCCTACAACCATAGAACAGGAATATGCTAAACAAATTCCCCATGGATTGTGTGCCTGCAAAGCTACAGCTTCAGAACAACAGCCTAGACCAGCTTCATAGAAAAGACCTCTGATGGGATAAATAAAGACTGATGTATCCCTGTGTTGACCAAATGTTGATGCATTCTGACATCAAAAAAGGGCCCACCAGAGCTGGCTGTCTACATACAAAGATTGTCATCCTGAAGTCAAATGTTTCTTGAACTTTTAGCCATCTGAGATTATTCTCTTTCTTTACTGAAATCAGAACTAATAACAACAAAGAGCAAGGTTTGTGGCTAGTGAAGCTGAAGTAGAAAAGCTTATTCATCAGTGTGTAGTTAGTATTAGCTTGCCCAAATCCCAAATGCAAGCACACTTAAACAGCAGAAGGCCCATCATGCAAATACTTTTTAACACTAGCTACTGCATGGCACAGCCCAATACTGTGTACAAGCATGTCATCTAGTAAGCACAGCTGCACTTTGGAGACACCCAATTGACAGAAGTTACAAGATAAATACCAAAATAAGCACATGGGAAGGAAAAGAGGCAGGGCATCCTGCCCAAGGCACAAGAAGCGTAACTGACAAAAGCTAAACAAGCTAAAAAGCAGCCGAATCCAGGGGGAGGAGGGCAAGCAGCAGAAAACACCAGCAATGAGAGGGAAGAAATGAAGACAAACATTTCATGTAAGAGCTCTCCAGCCTCATCACCTTCATCCTGGAGACTGAAGCTCCTGACCACCAGCGCCAGCTGTACAGCAGTGGCTGCAAGTTACTCTGTAGTCACAGTTAATTCAGTGTTAGTGTTTAGTTGTTAGACTGACAAGCATTATAGACTATCAGTTGTATACGCATAGCAATAATAATTATTACTATGCAGGAGCTAACATTAGCACAAAGTGTGTTAAGGAATTAATTCAACAGCTTTGTTTTCAAATTTGAAACTCGCCACATTTATCAGTCTATTAACCACTTTCACTGCATGACTCTAAACTCCTTGGGAGAGACATATACACACATTCAAGAACATATATTGACATATACACATGTAGGCATATCTAGATATATTAATACACATGGGTTATACATAACTTCAGCTGCAACATGAGCAGTATTTGAGTAGACCAAACAATATAAATGGGAAAAAAAAGAAGTCAGGCTACATGGGAAACTGAAGCAGCAGATTTAAGAATGAAGTGCAAGCAAATGCAAATTCCTGAGTTTAGTTAGATGCTGATCAAGTAGGATGGGGACGGGTGGTAAGTCCATGCCTCTGGAGCAGTGGAGGGGCCAGGCAGGCAGTATCAGAGGAGACCACACAGTGGCTCTCAGTGCCAGACTCTCTGCCCTTTTTTCATACCAGCTGTGCAATAGCAAGGTTAACCAGTAGAAAGGCACAGGGAAGGCATAACAGGCCACAAAACTAATTCATTAACACCATGAATTTTTATATCCAATAAATTTTAGTTTCCAGACTTATATGCTAAAGGTGTTAAATAAAACTCTTGAAGATCAGTGCGAACAGAAACAGTGGTTGCTTTGAGATGCACTTTCCTCTCCACACCTCCTTCCTATGAATATTCATGGCACTGATAAAGTAAATAATTGAAGTGTAAAGTCCTAAAGTCTGTTATTAAAAACTATGAATAAAAATTAATAGAGTGGAGAAAAACATTGAATACAAGTCCTTGTTGCTTAAAGGACTTTGTGGTATGGCTATGAGACTACAAGCAAGTTCAAAGCCTCCTCTACCTTTCAGAATTGCCAAGTACCAGATATTAATAATTGAGTCTTTGCTTAATGGTCTCATATGATGTCATTGCTATTGCACTTGGGAATTCCTCCCACCATTTCACAGAGCTGTTTTTAATCTCTTACCTGTAATAAAAGTCAAGCAGAGATTGATTGTCCAACAAATAACGCTGTCTAACCATGTGCTACTTTCAGTAATTGGATGTAAAGTAACAGCTACATCAATAACACTTGCAGAAAGTATTTTCTGCTGTGCACCTAAGCTCCCTTCACAAGCTTCATTTCTTTCAGGCAAAAAAGCTCAAGATCAAACAAGATTATTTTAAGCAAAATAAGTATGTGCATGAAAGAACAGGTGTCCTTTTCTTCTATTCGATTTGAAAAACTCCTCTCACTGGGGATGAAGATTGTTCACTTTTCTTCCAATTTTTTTTACCAGAGTGATAACAATGGACACGCTGAACTTCTCACTATTTTAAGAGCAGAAATTGGGCTGTAAAATCCCTTTTTTGAATCCTACTACACCTCTGAGGAAGAACTGAATTCTAGAGAGACACTCAGGATAACACCCTTCATATATCATTAATGTGTATATTTACATGTAGTTCTACTATTATCAGTGTAGGAATTTCATCATTCCAATAAAAATATGTTCCAGGGGTTTATTACTATCATTAACTAGGTAACTAATTTTAATTACTCTGATTTCAAGTTCCAGTTCTTAAATCTTTTTGTCATGTTTCTCTCAGATATTGATGAGCCTATTGAAATGGCTTTTTTTTTTTGTGACTTGACACAAATCCACTAATTTCTCCTTTAATCCTCCATTTTATTAAATAAGCCAAAATAAGGGTTCCCTAAGTCTCATAGTAATAGATCTTGACCTTAGGAATCAAATAACTGGGGGAATGGCTATTTTCTGAGTATTTCCTGATTTTTCCAATATCCTTTTGAAATGATGATGATAACAAGTATGTAGCTGCTCCCTACTAGTCTCACTGAATGTATCTGGATGTGACACCATTTTCCAATTCATTATTAGTTTTACCTATACATTCAAATTCAGATGAGCTAGTTCCTTAAAAAACTGTGTAGGAGACATATGTAGTTACAGTCTACCTTCACACCCTGGATCATTTTTAGGATCCTACATTTTCAGTATAGTCTTTCCTCCTGTTAGTGTACCTTGAATTCTTTGTTCCCAAAATGTAGCGTTTAACCATAACATTTTTGGACATGACCTGCTTGCCAAATAATCCACATTAATCTGTCCTCTTAATTCTTTATTTCTTTTCTATCCAGTATTACTTTAGAATATATTTTAATTTTATTCTGGGTTATTGATGAAATTGTTTAACATAAGTACAATCTTACTTAGTGCAGCTGTTCAGTCAAGTGGTAATGCCACAAAAACCATTCAGCAGTAAACGGTTCATAACCCTTTAACATACAATCTGTTGGTTTTGTAAAACACATTTATAATCAGAATGCAATGACATTAAAGCATTTTCAAGATGCTGAAGCATAGCCATTGTTTCCTTAATCAACCCAAAATTTGCAATCTCCTCCCATACTCATTTAGTAAAACCTATTCTGTACTTTGTCATTAACAATTAACCTTCCAGGCTTCTAATTTTCTTTTAGTTGTTTCTTTCTACAGTTATTCTAATACAAGGTTCAGGGCTGATCTCAAGCTGTCTAGACCACATTGGACACGACTTCCTCACATATTTGACACTTTTTTCGCACTTTGAAAACTGGCACTTTAGCATTATTTTAATCTGTAAGAACTTACTATTTTAAGGTTCATTAAAAATCAGCATCAGAAGTTGCCCAACATAAATTATTGGGGTTGCCTGTTTTAAGAGTATGTGCTAATATTCTGCTTTATTTTTAATAAATTCTCTCAAGTTTACATGAATAAAGAAAAGGAATCTCGCCTGAAGTCTGCAACTTTGCTGTCTTTTTAACACGTTACAATGCAGATGCTCTGACCAGGTAGGGCTGACTGCACTATTTACAGCGATGTACCATGATGTGTACACAGCAACATGATAAAAGATCAAATTTTTCAGCCTAAGTTTGGATTTCAACCTGTTTAAAACATCCAAAAATTGAACCAAAAGGTCGTGGCAGAACAAAGAAAAGCACTTGCAATTGTATTACATGGGTGATTTTCAATTAACACCAGCCTTTACCACAGCTAAGCTGTGCATCAATAATCATCGTGATTTTTTCCAATTATGTCTCACAAAGTGCTGACGTTCATTGAATGTGAGGACAGCAGGGATCCAGCTGAGTGAGAGGCAGACAGTGCTAGGTGACAACCATTAACATGCTAGGCAGGAATGTCCAGAGTAACCAAACCTTGGAAGACAGAAAAACCCATGAGTTGCTGGTTGTTGCCCTTTCTCATTCTGCTCTCAGCATCAGCTGTATTTCTGCTTCTTAGAAATCTCATCTTGAAGGAAGACAGTCTTCACTTCTACCCATTCTTTTAACCACCTTTTCCATCACAGGAGTTTGGTACCTTTTGACAGTATCTGAAGATGAGCTGAGCTTCCATTTGTTTTCTTCCAAGTCTGGCAAGCCAGATGACCCACTTGTTAGTCTGTTCCCAACACTGGTGTTTTCTAACATGTTTTTTCTTTTCTCTCCCTCTCTTACAGCATCTGTACGGTAATCCAAGCTGGAAGGCAGCTCAGGTTGTCTCCCATCCAATCACTGCTCAAAGCATGCTCAGCTGTGAGGTCAGACTCTACATTGCTCAGGGCTTTTCTCCTGCCTGGGCTTGAAAACACTAAGGACCAAGTCAGCACAACCTCCCTGGGCAGCCTGCTACACAGGCTGACCATCCTAAGCTCTTCCTCATATCCAGCTGGAAACTTTCCCATTTCAGCTTGTGTGTGCTGTCTCTCATCCTCTCATCACACACCACTGTGGACTGGCTCCACCTTCACAATAACCTTCTTGCAGCACTGGGAGGCTGCCATTAGGTCTCTTGAGGCTGCCTCTTCTCCAGGCTGAATGAGTCCCTCTCCCTCAGCCTCTCCTCATACAGCAACTGCCCCAGCCCACTGAGCATTTTGGTAACCCTCCAGAATCCATGGAAGCTCAAGGACAAACCAAAGATCAGGAAAAACCCTGGAAAAATCTTAAATCCTAAATTTAGAAAATAATGACACGAAAAGGCTGCTCTCAGTGTGGTGGCTCATTTTTGCTTTTCCTGATAAATAAACGACAACTAAGGCTTTAACAATACAGTGTGTGTGGTAGTAGCCTCATCCTTCTGGAAGTAGACAGAGCTGAGAAGTGGTGAGAAGTCGTTAATTCAATGTAGTAGTAAAGACAAATAGCCTACTACACTTCTCATAAAAAGACAAGAGAAAGCAAATTCCTACAGTAAACAATTATCTATCTGGGAAAAAGTGTGTATGCTGTCCTTTCTACTGGTGATCATTCCAGTAGTGTTACATAATGCTGATTTTGGGTTTTTTAAAAACTTTCTATATTAAAACAGCATTCAATTTTCAGTTTTCCCATTAATATCAATATTGTACAACCTGTGTATTCACTGATTAAGAAATGAGATTTATCTTGTGACAGTACATCCTTTCATTAAAGATTCATCCTTTCATTCAGTTAAATAAATGGGAATCCGTCAAGGGTCAGTACCCTATTAGCTACATTTACTTTTTCCTCTCTGCAACAGCTGCCACTTTTCATTGAAGGAAGGTTTAAAAAAAAGTTTCCAAAGTCATAACTGCTTCTCTTTGGTTAAGACAAATTCCTATGGGAAAAGCAAAATAGATTATTTGTGAAACAGTTCAAGAAATCCTCAACTTGTTACACATGTCAAAAAAGACAGTCTTTCAAAGCTCAGTAGCACTTCAGAAAGCATAAAAGATGTACACTGCTCCCAGGATTCATCTGCAGGACCATTTCAGAGGCATAAATACATACTTTGCAACTCTTCCTCTTTTCTTCACATCACAAAAAAGTGCTGGCAAAGTAAAGGAATTAAAAGTACATCCCTTTCCTGCCATGTTTTACCACAAATTGAGCCCTTATTACAATTCTCATTATCTTTACCATAATTTAATCTTTCTTAAACCAAATTCTAGTTTCTATCTCCTTACAGTATTTTCTTCCAGAGATTTCCTCAACAATTTCCTGTCATGTTCTGTTCCTGCTTTTAATCTTTGTTTTCTATCTGTACATGTGGAACCACTTTTTACAGAGATCAGAACCATACAGTTTAAAGTTATCTTTCACTTTCCAGTTCCTTTCATGCTACACCTGACATTATTATATACATATTTCTCTATCTTTCTTTTTTTAAAATAAGTTCCTCCTACTAGTCTATTTTGTAGTCTTTGACTACTCTTCTGTTGTTTTCTCATTCTTTCCAACTTACACCTTCTTCTCTTTTTACGCCCCTCTGTAAAGACCCTGTTACAATCTGTTCTTTCTTTACTGCTTCCCTCCTATTTCTTCAAGACTCCTTTCCTCTTCTCAACCTGGCCCCCCATCATTGGTCTCTTTTGTCTTTTCTTTTTCTCTCCTCTTTCACCTGAACACTATGTCCAAGTGACTGCCTGAAATCAAGTAACTATTTAAAAAGTCTCTAGACCTTCTCTTGTTATTGACTGTTGCCTTTACTAGACAGCTCTCCTGAAACAAAGGTAACAGAGAATCATGGAATTGTTTCAAACAAAATCTGTAAGTTCATCAAGTTTAACCAGAAATCTAATAAAAATTAATTTTCCCCAAACCACTCCAATGTTTAAATTATCAAATTCCATGTCACAGATTCATCAACAACCAAAAGAAAGAAAAAAGTAAAATTTTAAAAATGTTTGTTTTGTCACATTTTCACTGCCACCATGACCTTATCTTATCTAAGGACTATTCCACCAGCAAGAACCAAAAGAAAACTGACAGATGATTTCAGCCTTCCTTCCCTAACATCCTTCTACTTACACTTTGCATGTATATCTTGGCTCATACACTGCAGAATGTAAGGGAAAACTGGAATAATCGCCTTGGACTGTCAGAAGTTCCTCTGCAGAGTGAGCTGCCATTCAACATCAAAGACAATTTGAATCAACTGGCTCAGTCATGACAAGAACCTTATGTTTATCATTAGCACTGCAGAGAATGGCATCCTCAGTGAGAAATAAGGCATTCAACTAACCTCCTCTCCCCCAGATTTTTACTCCAGGCCCATAAAAGCAATTTGTTTGGTTCACTCATGTTACAAGGTCTGATACAACTCAAAAACCTTCAGTGTGTATCAGCTGCTCTGTGTTAATCACCTGTATCCCCGTCTTCCCACAGAAGATTTGTCTCTGCATAATCCCTTAGAGGAAAAAAACCCATGTAACAGGCTTCACATTTACCACAGGGTTTAAGTTCATCCAGGAGCCCTTATCACAGTCAGCACAGTTATCAATACTTTGCAGGGACTCCCTGGAGTCTGAGGAAGCATCAAATCCTGACTCCAACAGCAGCCTGCAGTGACTGAGCCAGTCCAGTATGCTCCTGCAGGTGAGAGCAGAGGATGTGATCTAACAAAAAGGAGGAAGTGTATGGAAATTAGATAAAAACCTGTTTTGAGAACGTAGGAATGCATGACAGAAAGCTAGAACTGAGGAATATGGGATGAAAAGCTAGGACATTCGGCACGGGATTTTAAACGGAAGCTGGATTGGAGTACTAAGATTGACCTGTCCTGCTCCTGCTGAGGAGCAACATGGACGAAATAAGGAGGTGTGAAAGAAGAGAATATACTGGGATAAGTTACTGCCTTTTGCATCTTCAGTTATCAAGAGCTCTAAGGGCAAATTACTAAATCAAAGCAAAAAGCTGGGCCCTCTGTAGCATAAATGCAGTATCCCAAGACAGCTAATTCTAGGTCTTACGATAAGAAGTGAAATGTTCTAAAATAACCCTAGAATTAGAAAAACCACAGAGCTTGTTAAAAATGCCCATGCGCGTTTTATTAATAAAAACTAACAGTGCCAAGGTTAAACAAGTCAAACAATTATAGTCTCTTTATATTCCATAAAATATTACAGAAAAGTTTATTTGTGTTTCAATAAAAAGACTACTGTCTTAAGAATAGGCAGCTGACAGTATTTGTGCAGTTAATTGTTTGTGAATAAATTTAAAAAGACTACCACCTGCCCTGAAATTCCTTTTATAAAAATGAACTATTAAAAATGATTGACAAATTTTGAGTTAAAAAACTTAAAACATTCTCTATATTTAATTTCAACTTTATAATAGATTACAGGAAGATGCTTATGAAACAAATACAAACATTTGTTTCAGTACATGTCTTTATATGATAGACTTATAAGTATGTAAACAACTATATAATAAAAAGTTTCCAAAGACTGCCTGTAAGAAATCAGGCAAATTTTACCATAAGCAATAATTCATTCCAAACCTTCAAGACATTTTATATAGCTGCACCAACTGGCAGTAAACATTTGCCAAAAACTTTGTAATTCATATGTTCCAACATACAGTGAAAAGAATATAAACTTGATGGAATCATAATGTTAGATATAATTTAAGGGAAAATAAGTTCACAACAACATTCCTGGAATTTAACATGTAAAAAAGTAGGACGTATCTTTCTTGTTTGGTTCTTTGGACACTGCACGATTAACAAAAAATACTACTACATTAGCTCACTATCCCTCAAAAAGTGGCATAATCAAAATACACTCCAAATAAATTGCCATTCAGTGTATTCATTTTCCACAGAAGGATAGTATTTTATTTCTTAATGATGTGTCTACATTTTCTTTAGCAAACTTTGAAAGAACATTTGGGGCAAAATTCTTTTTCCCTCAAGTAAAAAAGAAAACCCAAACAAAAAACAACCAACAAACCAAAAACCCCTAAAACAAGAGTAAATAAAGGCTCTGCATTAACACACTGGTATCAAAAACACACATCCACACCACATTTAAAAATATCCTACATAAAACAATCCTTGTTTGCTTATCAGAGGTGCAATTTCTAAACTCAGAACTGCTTACCAATATTCTCCTTGGGGGATGGGGCAAAGTAATTTGAGACACTCCTCCCTAGTACAATTTATTCCTGAAGCCTGCTGAATTTTAACAAAAAAATAGTCTACAAGCAAAGGGCATCAGTCGTCATCATCATTTTCATTAAAATCATCGTCATCATCATCATCATCCCCAACATAAGAAACTGGTGTTTCAACTCTGGAGCCACTGTACTGAGATCCATTGGAACTTGTAGCCAACATCCCATCTCCACCATTGGAAAAGTCACTGGAAAAATAGAAAGAAAAAAGCCAGTTGGCATTGCTTAATGATTTCTCTTAGATCTAGTCCAATCTTTTAATAAATCTGCCACTGCCACTTTATAAACTGTCTTTAATGTATGCCCAAGTTGTCTCAAAAAAGCTGAAACAGTCTCAAGTAATTTTGAAGTGGTTCTTATTATGTTTCTTCCTTTAGGTTTAATATAAAGATTAAACCTTTCCACAGGCACTTTATGTTTTTCAGGTTTCTTCTAAAGTACATTTAGTGTTAAGGCTACTCAGCTACCTAAGCTCTTTAGTATTTTCATGGAGCACTGGACACTTGCAAGTGAATCATGTCTTTCAGAAACACTAACCTTGATTCAAAGATCTGGAAAATTGAGGAGTTAATAGCTTTTCCTTAACTCCTTGATATTATATACCAAACTACCATGTACTGTATTTTTAATCTGAAACTGTTTTCTTCTCATTGTACAACATTTTATTTTAATAGAGCTAGAAAATTCCTGCCTCCATTATTACTTGCTATTTTGCCAATCTAATTGTTGACTTTATTAAACTTGGCTACAAATTCTTGACAAAATATTTTTTTAAAAAATCACAAAATAGTATCTCCCTTGAAAGACATTCATCATTTAAAAATTGCTTTCAAAAATATGTTTGCGAGTAATTTTTTAAAAGCTAATCCAGCTAATGCACATATTCAATCATGCATATTTGTTGCTGTATGGAGCCAAGTCAATGGTCTATCATCATGCAGAATGAAATTGCACGACTACACCCTAGAAGCTCAGAAGAAAAACATATCCAGTAGGACACTTCCAAGAGCTTCTCCTGTTCTGCACACTTATTCAGAAGCAAGATTATAAGATATCAGTCTAGCTGTACTCAGACGACTTACAACAGGTCTGCCACAATTACCTGCAAAAGCAGTTTCAAAAGCAAATATAACAAAACAACAAAAAGAGGAGATTATTTTTGTGTTTCTGCAAACTTTGAAAGTACAAACCCAAAATCCATTCTCTTTTTTCATAAGAATAGAACTGGATTTCATAACCTAAGTATCCTAATAAGAAAAAGAAACTGGGATGTAGCTATTGGTAGCAGCATCTTCAGTCTTCTGCAGACTTTCTTTAGAGACCTTGTTAAATAAATGTACAGCCTTTATTTATCTTGGCAGCACAACTTGTATTGCCATGAATGTTCATGGCTAATGTAATGAATATTCAAATATATTCTATAATTAAACATAATTTGTCACTCCCCTTTTCCAAACTCCTAAGAAATAGAAATGGTAGAAGTTCTTGTGCTTTCACCAAAATAATGAACCTCAGTCAGCCTCTGGTTTTCTATTGGCCTCTGGCTAACAGTGGCCTATTCAAATTTCCAAGTCTTAAAAACACATGGGCTCTTTTTCACTACCCCATGCTCATTAACACAGAAGGAACCTTAGTGAAAACAGAAGATTTTAGGTACTGTTCAGCATCTCTAAAGATATTTTGGCAGAATTCTCACTCAAGCTTCAGCTCCCTTGCACAAAGCATGCAAAACGTTATTCAAGCATTTGTTAAGAATGTCAAACATTTCAATGATCATAGAATCAATTAGGTTGGAAAAGACCTCAGAGATCACACAATCCAACTGCTGAATATTTGACTCATTTTACAACCTTGTGGAGCTCACAGAAGGACATCTTTTTGATTAATACAGCAATAAGAAACTAGTGAGTAACGAAGTTAAATACTAGTTACGGTTTATCACACTACCAGCTTCTGACAGCTGTTTAAAACCCAAAGACCAAAACAATTTTTTAGGTTGGACACTAATGACCAACGAGGAATCTTTCCAATATTGTATCTTTACAGAAGTATCTATTTTCCTGACACAAACTCTAAACCAGAAAAAAACCCCAAACAAACCACACACTGAAGATTAACACCAGTCTAACACTTTTCCACTATACAAGAAAAGATTTCTTTAATGTCACTGCTAAGAACCACCACAGAAGTGATGTCTGAGAATAAACTTAAATCACTTATCCACACCACATTTAATCAAAACAGAACTTAGATATTAAATGCTTCGTGAAACAAGTTTCTTTGATGACCACAGATTTCAAAAGCTAATTGAAAATTTCATCTCACCTGGCTGAAAATCTTGTGCCGTTTGATGCAGTACCTGATGAAGATGTGACATATACACTGCTGATTGATCCCTGAGCCATTTCTGTAAAACAAACAACACACATTTCAGGAATACTTCCAAACACACCCATCTAATTCAGTGGAAATGCTTAATCTTTTGAAAGCCCAGAAAAGAAGTCTTGCAGCCCAGACAACAAAACATACTGATGTACTATATCCAAATAGCATCATTTCAAAAAAGGCTAGTGCAAAAACAAGATTTCAAAATGCATTTAAAAACTCATTTATTATGAAGTGAAAAAGACACGTCTTCAGTATTCATTATATGCTTGCATTTACAACCTTTTGCCTTTGCAAGTGAATCAAGCATAAATACTGTCCTCTTAAAAGAATTACACACTGCAAAGATCTATTTGTGTGGCATAATGCAAAATGTTTTGCAAAGAGTCTTATTTGGTCCCTAAGGTACACTAAAAAGCAGATGAATTTGAGAACTTGATAGAAATCTTTACCACAAACCAGTGGAAATTAACTGATCTAAGGTATTTTCATGGGGTTTTTTTTAAGAGTCCTGTATTAAGGAGGAAAACAAAACCACTCTTTTTGGAGTAACTAACCTGTCACATATGGTTCCAGAGCTTTAGGAACCAAACTCCTTGCAATTTTTAGGTCCTCTGCTGAACAGCTTCCAGATTCTAGCCCACAAGCCATTCCCATTCGTTTTAGTACTTCTATATCATCATGAATTTCAAAAGTATTGTCAAAATTAAATAGATATTCAAACCTGGAGATGAAAAAATGTCTCAATTAGCTTCAGTAACTTCAACTACCTTTCCATTTTCAGGAATTCCAGCATTTCAAAAGCTTTACACACAGTTTAAAGTGTGTTAGTGACACACCACATTAAGCAATCAAATTTTTCAGGACTTATTTATTTCCTTGTGACTGCTTACATTCAGTTCTTATTTAGCTGATGGAAAATACAGCTTTTTGAACCAAAAGTGGAGAACTGCAGTCCTTAAACCAAAATCCGTTTTCAATTTTGGTGGTTGCATTTCATAATGTTAAAGCCAAAGGAAAACACTACGTGGTTAAGTATGACATAAAGCATCAAGAGAGATGCCTAGTATCTCTAGAAAGCAAGTCTTAAATAAATTATTAAATGTGAACCAATTAGTCTATTTATTAAAAAGGTATTTAAACAGCTGTCTGAAATGCATCTTCTCAATATACAAAAGGCACATTAATTTTTAACACATCTACGTGAACATTTGTATGAACTCAGAGCTCTACCAAAAGCCAGATAGAAAACTTTGTTAGCTTACTTGTCATTGGAAATACTGCAGTCGATCACTGTCTTCTTGCTGGTGTTCACAATGATAAATGGCAAATGGATGACAGAATTGGAAGGTGGAGGTCGGTTTGCCTGCTGTTCTGCTTGACGGTTTCGCTGGACGAGGTTCTTAAAGGCAATTTGCTAGAAAAAGCAACAGCAATATCAAAGTATGAATGAAGCTTGTAGGATCACGTTAACAAAAAAATCCCTCTGATGAAGAATTCCAGCAGTGGCTGCAGCAAGTAAATAAAGAAAAGGACTGAGTGTTTACCATATTCCTGCATGTTACAGCACAAGGAGAGTCACAGATCATAGTATTGAAAAAGACAATAAGGTAAAACTTAAAAAGTGCACATTCTACTGACTACACCAGGACAGTTCCTTGGACAGATTCTTGACAGAATGGAGAGATAACAATGATTGGAAAAATAAATTGTCATCTATAGTATCCTATTTCCTCTCCATCTACTGTTCCCTCCTAACTACTGTACTCCAAAAAATATAACTGAATGTTAATATTGAAATGAATGATATGCTAAAAGAGTTAATGTTTGGGATTTGAATATCTGGCATTAGGTTTATGAATTACCCATTTAAGATTAGCGACTTTAACATCTTCCCAGAATTGCTTTTTACAATGGAATGTTCCCATTTTAAAAATTAGCAATTTGAATAATTAAAAAACATTGAAGCTCAAGTTAAAAATCTTACAGTAAGCTACCGAACAAAGCAAAAGTCTTTTTCTGGTCATGAAATCATAGAATTAAGTCCAAAGCCAACACAGAGACTGAGAAAAATCAGAGAGCTGTCCCACTGCTGTCTGTACTTTCTTTCCGTATCCCCAACATTCTCATTCCCACTGTGTAGACAATGCAGCTACCAAGGGATACATTTCAGTGAACCAGCAGCACAGTGACTTGGGAAATAAGACTATTGATTCGCCCAGTGTAATAGGGGAAATGTGGAAAGAGTTCACCCAGCGTTTCACAGCGGTCAAGCCACGTACACACCACTGGCAGTGAGTCTCCAGAGAAGCACAATGCAGAGCACTAGGACAGACAACCTCTAGTCACATAATTTTAGCTCTGGATGCTAACACAGAAGAAAATTCAGAGGGTACAGTATGAAACAATGCGCCTATCTGCATAATTCCTGTTTAAACATACTTGAAACTCCAAACAAATTCATCATAATTCATGGAAGGTTGATGGCTTCCCCAATAGCAATAGCCAATAGCATGGTCCCAGCTAAACTACAGTGCTAAATAAAAAGTGCTGAACTGAACTGGTGAATTGAAATTCACCTCTAGTCTTCCTAGAAGTTTCCCATCCCTCACAATGGGATAAAACAAGAGGAATATAGATATAAGTTACCTTGCCCTATAGACAAGAGTACCTTGACTGTACCTGTAGAATGAGTTCTTGTAGTTGAGACTGTTTTTGTTTTATTCTTTCAATTCTTCTCTGTTTCTCCACCTGAAGACAGAAAAAAAGGACTGGTTGGTTGGCTTTAAGTAGCATTTTATGTCAATATTTTCTCCCCTTGAAATCATTTCAATACCAGAGAATTGGAGGTAGGAGATACCATATCAATCAGTCTTTAAGGTTCTACACATAATTTAGACACTTAACTATCAAGACATATCAGTACTACTTATGGAAACTAACAAAAAGCAGAATAAGAACCCTGGGGAATAAAATACAATAGCCTGTGAAGAAGATGAAAACATCTTTACAAACAGAAGTTATGCCTCAAAGGGTTATTGGAATTCTCTCAAAGAGGCAAAGATAGACAAGAAGGATCCACTTGATGTAGAGTCTATTGATATTGGAGGTATTAGAGATGATCCATCAAAGATGCTTAAAGACATGAAGCTGCTATGGAGCCCAAGGTTAAGGCCTCACAGCATTTAATATGCACTAAATAATAACAAAACAGGTAAGAGACAAACAGCTAGGAAACACACAGCTTTCAGTGGAAGAAGCTCCCCAGCAGATTCCCACAAGGACTTAATTCACAGACTGTTACTCAAACTACAGACAACCAGATTAAGGTGACAAGACAATAGAATCTGCTGGCAATGTTGGGTTACGTGGCATAGTAAAAAGAGAGCTTGTCATAAAGCAACTCAAAGTGTCTTGTAGCACTGAGTGATTACATCATCTAAATTACTATTTCTGGTAAATATAGTGTGGTATGTGTGAGAAAACAATCTAATCCATGTATACTTCAGAAATAAAATGACATTCAGTAGGAATCTTAAATTACACTATCTGCAAAATCCACCAGCTCAGTATACCATGACAGCCAAAAATCTGCATTATTAGACAAGAAAGAGAGAACCAAACAGAAATCATTACTACATTACTCTATGAAGTAGAGTGTTTACATCTTGAATTCTGAAGGTCTGATGGTCCTATTTCAAGACAAGCATACAAAAGAGCAATCAGGATAATCAACGATACAGAACAGACTCTATGCAAGAGCGTAACGAATAAATTTGGACTCTACTGAAAGGAGAATGAAATAATGGGGGAAAACATGAGAGATCCCTATAAAACAATGAATAGGGTGGAAAACGTGAATAAGGAATGACTAGGTCACCATCACTTCCAATTAAAAAAATATTCAGAGGATATCAACTAAATATGCTATGTACAAAACCAAACAAAAGGTATTTCCTAAGAAGCTTCTCATGCACCTGAAACTCACTGTCACAAATGACCCAGTATTACAAGCAAACTTTGAAAAAAGAGTAAAAATTTGTGGAAGAAATATTGAGGGCTGTTAAATAGAAAGATAATCTATTTGCCTCAGTTATGCCTGAACCACAAGTTACAGGAGAAAACATCACTAAATACCTTCTCTAATCACTCACAGATTAGACAAGGTTAGAAGGCACCACTGGAGTTTATCTATTCCAACCCCCCTGCTCATGGAGTGTTCCCCCAAGCAGGGTGGGGTCCAGACAGTTTTTGAGTATCTCCAGGGAAGGAGAATCCACAGTTTCTCTGGGCAATCTCTTCCAGTGCTCAGTCACCCACACAGTAGAAAAGTTCTTCCTCATGTTCAGGTGGAACTTCCTGTGCAACAGTTTTTGCCTATTGCCTCTCGTCCCTTTGCTTGGCACCACTGAGAAGAGCCTGGTCCATCCTCTTGACACCTCCCATCAGATACTGATAGACAGTGATGAGGACCCTTCTCAGCACTCCAGATGAGGCTTCACCAGGGCTGAGGAAATGGGCAGAATCACCTCCTTGACCTTCTGGCAATGCTCTTTGTGATGCACACTGGCCTTGGCCACAAGGAGACTTCTGCCTCAGGGACAGCTTGCTGTCCACCAGGACCTCCAGGTCCTTCTCTACAGAGCTGCTTCCCAACACGCTGCCCCCAGCCTGTACAGGTGCATGGGGTTGTTTCTTCCCAGGTGCAGGACCCTGCATTTGTCTTTGCTGAATTTCACACATTTCTTCTCTGCCCATCTCTCCAACTGGTCATGATCCTCCTGAAGGGCTGCACAGCCCTCTGGGTTATCAGCCACTCCTCCCAGCTTTGTATTGTCCCTGAATTTGCTGAGGAAGCATCTGCCCCTTCCTCCAAGTTGCTGATGGACAAGTTAAACAATACTGGACTCAGCACTGACCCGTGGGGGACACCACAGTTACAGGTCTCTAACCAGAATCTGTGCCACCAATCACAACCCTCTGACACCTGCCATTCATCCAGCTCTCAATCCATCTCACTATCCACTCATCCAGCCTGCACTCCCTGAGCTTGCCTATGAGGATATAATGGGAGACAGTGTCAAAAACCTTGCTGAAGTCCACGTAGACAACATCCACTGCTCTCCTCTCCTCTACCTAGTATGTTGTCCCGTCACAGAAAGCAACCAGGTTGCTTAAGCACAATTTGCCTTTGGTGAATCCATGCTGACTACTCGTGACCACTTTCTTGTATTCCACATATTTAGAGATAGCCTCCCAGGATGGACCATTCCATCAGATTCCCAGGGATTGTGAGGCTGACTGGCCTGTAGTTCCCCAGGTCTTACTCTTCCTCTTTTCTAGGTAACTGCTATTGTCAGCCAAGACCCTGAACAGACAGAATGCTGGCCCTGAACACAACTTCTTTTCTTACATCCTTACAACGTGCAACTAGCAAGGAAATGACTCAAGCTAAAAATTCGCATAAATGCAGTTTTCTGTTTGGTTTTGGTGATAAACAAAAAACACACTCCGGTCTCCCCAAGTGTACACAGATGCTAAAACCAAAAGATACTAAAATGCATGATGTTGCATTAAAAAAAAAAAAAAAAAAATAAAAGGGTAGGCTCTAGTCTTACAATCCAGCATTAGAAAATAAGCCAAATAACTGCCTCCCTCCAAAAAACTTAAAACACACCTGAGATATTTTTCTATCACATACTGCCTTACAGACTACACTGCCTTACAGACTACTTAAAGACACAGTCCTTATTAATTGCTTCACACCCTCTGTTTTTGCATTATCAGGACATATTTTACCAAATGTAATATTCTAATTTACACACAAACAACAAGTTTAAGAATATTTAAAACAATAAATAGTTCATGAGGAGGCCCTCAAAGTCCTATGTTCCTTATAAACTATTTGGTTTGATTTTCAACACTGTAAGGGTGAAGCTAAGCAGGATCAGATGAAATAGTAAAATAAACTTTACTAGGCATGATAATTTTACAAATTAAACGTTAGAGCCTTCAGAAACTCACTATATTACACTCGTGGCCTCTTTCCTCTTCATGTGACAGCCAATTAACAAGTTCTCACTCTCTTTTAATCTGAAGATATCGCTGTTCCCATCTTAAATGCAGGAACCTTCACTGTGCATTATTACATTCATTCTAAGTTGTATTTTTTTACTTCAGTACTAATATTATCCTGCTCTTCTTTAGGATACTATCAGTCAAGACGTCGAATCCAGCTGTTTGAGCCACACTTCTTTTTCTTTTGCTCCAACACTGCTGGCAATGCTGTATTTTCTGAGAGATCCAAGGAGATTTACGTTTAAAATCCCTCCAGCAAACTGGTTCCCTATTCAGCACACAGAATTGTCATCTTGGAACCACTTCACCTTCCATACTCACCCTATTTATGCCCCAATTATCACTCTCTTAACTAACAATTTTCACTTAGGATGATATTCAAATAAATCTCAGTTCATGATTAGGCACACTGTATTTAACTTATCTAGATAGCAATTACAGTATTAAATGAAAAATCAATTATCAGTATCAAACAAGAATTAGAATTATCCCTTTGTAGATAAGGCACCAAAACATTTTTATTCCACTTTCCTCCTTACTGTGGCAGCTTCTATAACGACTTTTTAGTCCTGGTGAAGGAAATTTAGACTTCTTAAGAATAAATACAAAGTCTTGTTCTGTTCTGATGGAAGTGAATTTACTTCAGTAAACCTCAGTAACTTTATTATTCTTCAAATCTCAGGATAGTAAAAAAATCCTGCCAGAACTTATGAATCTTTTTCAACATAAAGCATTTCACTTCTTCCCCAAGACATGCAATAAGAAAGTCTGACACACATTTGAACAATCTTGAAGTTGAAGAGTGCGTGTTGAGTATACACAAATAAAAAAAAGAGTTGAAGAGGACCATACTATTTTACATTGCTGTCTCAGAAGATTATAGGCACATATTGGATCAGAACATATTAAAGCTATAAATATTTACTCAAACACAAAGCCATTGTGAACTTTCAAATGCATATACCTCCAAATTCTGACATTCCTGAGCCGAGTTAGTAGGTAGACCAATCCATTTGATTTCCTTCTTCTCCTTAGAGATAATGTTCATGGCCATAAGGACATTTAAGGCATCATAGACACGTCGTCTAATATTCTTCTGGTCATAAGCCTGCTGTAGACATAGTGTATTAATAAAATATATACATGTGTCAAAAATATTTTAAAATAAACATATTACAGTAAATGGTAAACTCAGTTAATGTCTGAACTGTTTCATTTAGCAGTAGGAAACACAGAAAAATCTCAAAAGAAATTTCTCTTCCCCCATTCAGTTCACATGTAATTGACTTCCCATATACTTACTGATTCATTTGGTGAAATGTGATTATCAGTGGTAGTGAATTCTGCAACCAACTCGTCTGCCACCTCATTGTATGAGGTGGTTCCTTTTCTTTGTACCTTCTCACAAACCTTCATAGAGAAATGACGTAAACCCTTGCCATTCTTCTCGCCTTTTTTGTTCCGCTTCCTAAATATATGTATAATATATATTTTAAGAAGATTTGAACTTTGGAATATTTGATGTCTCTTTTTCAAACACAGGCACACTGCTGTAAAAAACCCAAGCCTTCCCTTTTCTCCTGCTTTTTACCCCTTCCCAGCATTCTCTCCTATATTTTTTCCTCTACAATTTACAATACTTATAAACAATTCTAGTATCTTGATGCTGAAACACAATGCAAATTCATTCTTTTGCCAACTTTGCTAGCTCCAGTAGAATCACAAAATCATAGAATAGTTTGTGTTGGAAAGGATCTTTAAAGGTCATCGAGTCCAAATCCTCTGCACTGAGCCAGGGTATCTTCAACTCAATTAGGTTGCCCAAAGCCCTATCCAACCTGGCCTGAAATGTTTCCAGGAGCAGACAATAAATTAACAACAGGGATATTCCTTGAAGAAGTCAATAAAGAAAACCTTCCAAACTTCAAGACAAGGTAAGGGGATAAATACTAAAACATGAAAACTGAATCAGAGGAGAGAACTTTTTTGTCATTTTAAAAATTTTTTATTTTTAAAGTAGCACATCTAGTTTGACCACAAAAAAATTAGATAGATTGCACATTTTCTATGCAATGTGATACTGATACTGACTGAACAGACAAAGTCTGGCATTGGTTGAACTTGCTCAACATTACACTATTACTACAACACAGATTTGAAGTTATACAGTATATGAAATTGCTATTAAAACTTCAAAGTTACAAGATACAAGCAGTATAACAAAGTTTTCTGCTTTGCAAAGTTTTTTAAATAAAAAGTGCCTTGTAACTAGAGGAAAAATCCAAGTATCAACAAAATTAGCATCAGCAAGGGGAAGTCTCAATTCTTGTATCTCATTTCACTGTATAATTCCAAAGCAGAAATCTATTTATGTGTAACAGGCCACCAATAATAAATTTAGTCTTAAAGCAACTGCATTTAACAAGATACCCTTAAAAACAAGTTTCCACGAAAAAACACACCAAAAGAATGCATTCCTTTTATTTAATACTTTTTCCCAAAAAGGATTACATTCTTCTTTCAAATGATACCCTTGTTCAATCAGAAATATACTGTAGTTTTCTGAAAATACACCAGTATAAGAGAAATCATAGAATCAAGTCAGACAAATTCCTGTCATATTTTGGGAGCTAAAGTCTCTAAATGTTAGCAATGTCAGAATATCTACCAGAGTTTACAGAAAATATTCTGCATGCTTTTACAAGAAATGAAGAGGTACTCATTATTGTGTGACAACTCCCTGTTTTAGTACAATAGACTTCAGTGGTGAAGTGCTCTTGATGAAAAGGTAAACAGACTTTCCCACACCGCTAGCCTGAGGAGTACATACACTATCACAACATTTAAAACAGAAGTTCCAACAGTTTATTAATCCTTTCTAGCTTTCATTTTGCTCACCCAGCAGACCACGGTGAAGAATCTCCAGTCTGGTTCTGTGATGCAAAATGTGTGTTAGGTGTATGTGGACTTCCTACCAGGATAGTATTTTGCGCTGATGGTCTCTGAGGTGTACCGATAACCTATAGTAAAGACAAAATTATTTGGAAAATGGTAAGAATTCTAAGATATCAATATGTGACACAACTGAAATGATGCATTATCCAATCACTAGTACTTTTCTCTACATACTTCTCTTAGATGCATCTAATTTATACACACTAGCATAAAAAACTTCAGACTATGGTTAATACAGTTACAACACTCCTTAAGTTATGAGCATTTATATTTTAACCTCCTTAAATGAGGTTTTCATGCCTGCTGGATTTCTTAACACTGTTCAACACTAACTTAGACAAGATCAAAGCATATACTCTCTCCCTCCAAGGAAAATGGAGAAAAAAAAGGAGGGAAAAAACCCCCCCAATCCTATCAAATTATGTATAAGGATGCTGCAGTAAATTATAGTTAAAATATGAATGTAAGAAAATCTGAAAAGTAAAACCAGAGAGAAAATGCAGGGCTTTTGCAAGAAACCTCTCTCCTGGTGGCAGCCTCTATCACCACAGTCAAAATTACTACATTAGAGGTGAGAAAGAATAAGGGCGAGCATTCCTCATCACGGCACTAAGTGACATCAAATTAGGCAAAACCATTCCATTGCAAACATGTTAAGAACACACACTTGGTTTATCACTGTCTTCCAGCCTCCAGGTGAACAGTCCTGAAGATGTGTTAATTTGATCACAAGTAATAATATATACACTAGCTCCCAGAACTGTGCCTTCCCACCCTGAAACTCACTGAAACAAAACATATGCTTTTGCAGGTGATGTTTTTTAATCTCTGAGTTGTTATAAATGTAACTTCCTATAAGATATGGATTTAGGGGAAAGAACTGATACCACACAGACTACTGTTTTGTAGAAAGATATGCCTGCTTCTTTGGGGTACATTTACCTCCCAAGAGAAACAGTAGGTTGCATCCCAGACATGAAGGAAATGAAAAAAAACTTCAAATGAACCTAAACTCATAACCACCACAAGCCTGCCATATTTTCCTGCAGCTACATTCTGTCTGAGCAGCAAGACTTAATTTTCTTCCTTAGGCCACCTTCAATAGTTTAGTCTCAACAAGAGTAAAATACAAAAAACTGAAAATGAAACATTACATATACATTACATATACAATGTCAAAGGTAGTCTAGGAAATACAAACAGCTGTATTTTTTCCTAAATACTGTCTCTTTGTATTATGCCACCTCTCTGAGAGGTTAGGGTATAAATTTGATACATCCACTTCTGACAGAATATCTTTGGTACTCCTTTCCAGTAGCTTTGTACCATACTTGAAATGTCTCTGACTCATATGAAAAGCCAAGTAATCTCCTCTGCTACTTTTAATAAACAAACCTTCTGACTGTGGGAAATGGATTGAGGGTGGGGAATGCTGGCACAGGACACGTGTACCTGCTTTCTCCCCTCGAAAAAGAATACTGTCAGTTCTGATATCAATTGGTCTGGGTCACCAAATGCCTCCAAAGAGTGTGAAAACCACCCATGCTCTATTTTAGTAAGTAGACTATATGGAGAACTGAAGAAAGCTGTTAGCTAGTTTTCATTCCCTGGGACACAGTGACAGAAGACTGCAAAAGATGATTCAACACCTTGCTTGCAGAGAATCCCACTCTCTAATTCCCTAGTTTACTAATTCCATGAGCAGTCCGCCCCACCATGGTATCACATCTAGAATTTGTTTCACTCTGCAATAAGATGAAAGTCAAACCTGTACAGGGGTGGGAGAAGGTGAGGAGGAGAGGAATTGCAGCTGGAGAAAAAACAAACTGACAGCGGCAAGCCCTGGACCTCTACTGTGCTCAAGAGTGTCCTGAAATACTCAACACTACAGAGGAAGAAATGAAGTGCGCACAAATTCACAAGCTCATTTCTAGTGCAGGACAGCAAAGTCTGGTTAGCACATTCAAAATCTACTCTACATTCCCATTCTAACTTAGAAAAGTATGCAAACTAGCCAGAATTATATGCTTTAATGTACTACTAATAAAAGAAGACCATAGTCTAGAGTTTCAGAATCTTCTAAGGAATTACTGAGTTTTACTGGCTCCTTAACAGAAATGTTGATGCCCCTAAATTTTAATGCAAAGTTCATAAACAACAACGACTTTGAACAAAGAGAGTTTAACACTTTTGAATCACCGGCAACATCCTAAATTGAAATTTTATAGATAGAATTAGCGGATGGTTCTAGAGAAAACAGAGGGGCTGGAAGTGGGAAGCAAAAGTGGAAAAAGAAGTGCCTGCTATTTCTCAAGTTTCTTGATTTCAAAAGACAATAAAATTATAGTTTAGCTCCTTAGTATGATTTGCACAGGAAAACAGCATGACAGCCCAGACACTCCACTATATTGAACAGAAAAAACTTATATGGGGACAGTACTAAGAAAAACAAATCTGACTACCTGAACAAAGAACAAACTCAAAAACTTAAGTACTTTAAATATTAAAAACCTGCTTTTGCCACTCAAAAGTTAGAAAATTAAGTAGGGTCACAAGCCAACTCCTCAATTCTGCTTCCAAAGAACATGTTGCACATTGACAGAAAGTTTATCCCCACTTAATTTTTAGGGTTCTAGAGGTAAATTTTTTTTATAGCTCTTGCTACCCCCTTCAGAACTGTTAAGCTGGCAGCTATTTATCCAAAATGTCTCTCTATATATAGACACAAACCCACCATCTCTTCTTTAATGGCATACAACTAAGCATACTGATAATAGCTGATATGGGCCCATTCTTTCATCAAAAAAATTAATGCTAATATATTCAGAGCAAGACTTAAAGTGCTGAAAAAAAGTATGATTGCAAATGAAAGTTTCCCACAGCAATCACACTAACAAAATCACCAATAAGAATAGCTATTATTTTGTAATAGTATTTTTAAAAATAATATTACCATATGAAATTAATCATAGATAATGCAGCTGAGAATTTGTCAATTTACACTTGGATGGAAGACACATATATAAAGAAATATACATCTATGTATACATACACACACACATATATATACATACATATATATAAAAACATTGTCACTGTTGAAAATTTTTAAAAAGCACCAGATGCTTTGTAATTCCATTGTTATCCCCTGCTTTTGATAATTTTAAGAAAAGATTGCGTAAGCTACCTGAAAGAGCAATTCAATTCCAACATTTAACTCAAGCATGTACACAGTCTCACAATAACGCCCATTACACCAGTAAGGCCTATGATCTGTAATTAGAACACTTCTCCTACTGCTGATTACTGATTTGAAATTAAAAGAATGCCTAACTAGGCTGAGTTGGTTTTTTTTGGTATTTATTGATAGAACATTTCCTACTGCAAGAGCAATTTCATTCATTTAAACTCACTTCCAAGAGGCTACAAGTAGTTAAGCCACCACCACTGCTGGAAATACAGCACAGTGAATGATCTGCACTACATCTGTACAAGTGAGGGGGTACAAGTTATAGATTCACACAACCTCACTTATAAAACACTCCTTACAGCCAGCTTAAGAGATGGGAAAGGCAGATAGAAAACTGCTTTCCTATCAAGAAGAAACCCAAATAGAATACATTCCAGTTCAGACATTTACATGTTAGAGCTGCTTTCCAGAAGATTGAGACCAATTCTATTCAGATTACTAAATTTTAATTTTGAGCACTGCAAGGATTAGTATAACCTATGTATTATCTATTGCATTATAAGATTCTATGAAACACCTAATTTCATGTATCTCACACAAAGCTCAAAATATGTATTTCAGCAAAACAATATCTAAATTAAGCACTAAAATAAAGTTCTGTTTTCAATTTTGTTCCACCTAACTCTGGTCTCCATAAAAATATTTATGGACTTTACTTGTATTTCCCTATGCCAGATTTCAAAGCAGAATCTGAAAAAGCCACTGATTTTAAATGGCAAGACTAACAGAAGATAAAGCCACCTGAATAGTGAGGTAACTTCTTGTTAATTTGAGAGTCATCTTTGAATTTATTAAATACGCATTTTTTAACGTAAGTCTATTAAAATTAGAAACAAACTTAGATTATCTGCCCATGACGAATGATACAAGCTACCAGGCTATGTCAGATTTATAGAATGTGCAAGTACGAGAGAAAAACAAACAAACAAACAAAAAAACCCCAACCAAACAAAAAAACCAACCAAACAAACAAAAAGAAAAACACAAAACCCCGGAACCACAAAGTCTCCTTACCACTTGTTGTGCAATGTTGACATTAGACTGTCCGAATGTTTTTGGCAGGAGCTGTTTTCCAATCGTATTTACTGTAGAAGGATGAACAGCCAATAGAGAAACAACCCCTAAAACAAATACAAGTAGAGAGCTTCAGGTCAGCACATTGTCTTATTTTAGCAAATAATCTCATCTATACTACCGATGCTTATTAACAGAAACTAGCACTGAAACACGAGGTCTCAATATAAATGTAGCGTTTACATATTTGAAGCAAAAAAAAAAAATAATCAAGATTCACAGTATGTTCCCTCAAACCTTCTTCTATGTAACCTTACAGGTCAGTGATCTAATATGAACATGTTTTAATTCCTTGTATTTCAATCCTTCTCTTAAAGCAGAGTAATAGAGACAACCAGTATCTGACAAAAAGCATAATCCTCTCTTCTTCTACCCTTATTCTTTGTGGCTATTGAAATCTTTTCCAGCTCCACCTGGCAAACATACCCAATGCCATAGCATATAGCATAGCCTTCTGAGGCATGTTGATCTACAGGAGATAAAATTTGGCTGAAACAGGCCTTACCAAGAGAGTATTCCCAACTTTCCTCTAAGTGTCCCCTCCCAGCTGAAGGAAGGGCATTTAAGAACAAATATCTTCAAGAATCCGTTATTTCCGAAAAACACATGCACCCCGGCAGACCGACCCTACAGGAAAAGTTATTCTCTTCCTATTCACAGCCCATACACAAGAAGCACTGATAAGTAAAGCAAATCTTAAGCCATGTAAAAAGCTGATCAACTACAAAAATAACAGCCCAGGTATCCACTAGCAGTTTGATGCTCCATGATTTAGTTTAGAGGAAAGAAGCCCAAACCCACCAATTCAAAACAAACAAAACACCAACCAACAATAAAACAGAGCAAAGAAAAAAGAAGAAACAAAGACTGACTACAGTAAGAAAATAATGAGACAAACCAGTCTTAAAATACTGGAGACATTTATTCTGCCAAAACAACTGTCAAGTGGTTGTCAGGTTTAGCAGTTGTTTCTCTGAGATAACTTTTAAAGGGACCAATGGGGTCAGAAAGATTTGGTACAACTCTCATTCCTCTCTCTTTTTCCCATCGACCAGTACAGATGCAATAAATAAGCATTTTTACAAGGGTTATATCAGAAGGGCCCTAACTGGTCCTTGATGCCAACTATCCCTCTTTACACATTCAGGAAGTCTACAGGAAGTTGAGGGCAATTCAAACCTTGTTTAAACCCTTGCTTTCCAGAAGGCTTGTATTCCCCAGCTGCTATTACTACACTATGTCAAAATGATAGCTTCACATAAGAATTTATTCTCAGTGATCAATCTATTCCCATATAGGATGCAGCAGCATGTCCTTCTTCCATTATTGACCAGCCTTCCAGCACTCTTTCAGAAAGTCAGCAGCTATCCAGTTTGTAATATAAGTCTGTTATGCCTTCCTGTTCCTTCAAGTACACTCATCACTATCATGACCTGAATTGCGTTTGTTTTCCCTCTCTGCAGAATACAATAAATCAATATAAACTACCCTGGCTAGTAGTGCTTGAGTAGGTTCTTCTCAGCTTCCTGGAGGTCAACACGTCTTTTTCTTGAACTTCACCTCATTGCTTTAAAAACAGTGCAATCTGAAGACTGCATTCCAGTATAAAACAAGAATCGTAACTGCTTTCCAAGGTTGAGACATCTCATCTATTTGATCATCTTCGCAGAAACACAGAATATTCTGAGTTGGAAGGGACCCACAAGGATCATCAATTCCAACTCTTGAGTGAATGGCCCATACAGGGATCAAACCCACAACCTTGGCATTATGAGCACCATGCTTTAATCAGCCTTCCCTTACCTTTGACGGTTCTTGTCCGTGCTTTCTAGTTCTCTTGCCTTTCTTTTGCAGAGGACAGGCATGGATACAGTATTCGTGATTAAGGCATGCCATCAGTTATTTATAACTCTATAGCTCTTTTTCTATTCTATTCCCTGTTCCTTTCCAAGTAATTGTCAAAATTCAATGTGCTTGTACCCCACTGATACCACATTTTCATTAATATAATCTATGATGACTTCAAGATCTTTCTTTGGTGCTAATAGCTCACTTGGGGTACTCATTGTACTAAGTTCAGTTTTCACCAATTATTAATCCATGGGAGGACTGTTCCATTCTATCACACCTTAGTTTAACAGGCTGATTAAGGACCTTGATAATCAATTTTTTTTTATTATTTTTAAGAAATCCAAGGACATTGCCCTGATTAGATAATCCTTATCCACACGACTGTTGACTCTTTCAAAGCATGACTTTGAAAAGACGTAACTGTAGACCCTCCCTCTAGAAAAGCCCTGTTGAAGGCCATTATCACATCTGTCCACACATGTATTGCTTCTCTGTTACATGCTCAACTGAGCTGCCTATCAGAAGTCTGACTTAACTCATCTGCAGTTACCTGAGCCCTTCAGAAACTGGTGCAGGCTATGTGGCTCTCTTTCCTTCTGGTACTGTATCAATTACACACATACTGAATTAAGAGCATGGAAGTACCATTACTAGCTCCTTTAAGAATTCAAAGGTAGACAATCTTCTGACAACGACTGCTACCTATTCATGTTATGAATTTTTTTCTAAGACAGCTTCCAAGTATTACTTCAGTAGGACAACTTCAGAAAGAACAACACTGCCATGAGACCTCCTCTATTCTTCAGATGCACTCAAGAGACTTAATTATTCTGGTATGTTTAAAAATAAAGTAATTCTTTATGCTATCATGTTTATTAAAAAAATTCATGCAGTTAACAAAGACAAAAATGTTGTGACAATGTAACTCGACACAAATGCAGAGGTCAGGGTCAGTGGTTAGGAAGCAGATGCTCAGGAAAGCACCAGGGGGTCTGGGCAGACAATGAGCTGCGTGTGACCCAGAGATGCTCCCCTATGCTAACAAAGACTTATCCACATCCTGGGCTGCATTTGGAAGAATACAGCAATAAGTATTCTTCAGCAATAAGTGATTTTTCCCTTTTCCTTCACCACTCCTTATGCTGCCCCTGGATGACTCTGCTCAGTTTTGGGGCCCACAGTGCAAGAGAGGCATTAGCAAACAGGAGAGAGCATGCTAGGAGGACACCAGCATGACTCGGGTACTGGAGCATATCCTGCACAAGGAGAAGCTCAGGGAGCTTGGTGCATGCAGCCTGTGGAAGAGAAGGTTAAGGTGGAGCAAGGGGTGTTACTTGCGGGAATCTAATCACTGCCTTCAACTATTAAATGGAAGTTATAGACATGACGGAGGACACAACGAAAGGAAAAGAGGGAACAGTCACAAGTTGTTGCACAGCAAATTCCAACCAGTGAAAAATGACAAAGGCAGTGCATGGCATCAGTCTGCATAGGAGGTTCCCTGGTGATAAACAGCAAAATTCAAGAAAACTGAAGGCTCCATGTGTCAAAGCTGACCCTGGTTTGAAGGTAAGGTTAGATTAGATGGCCTCCTGTCATTATTAATTTAATTTTCTGAACAGAAATAGTTATCTTGCTACTGAAACATTTGTGTGAAGGGAAGAACACACACTGTTTCTTTAAATTTTTAAATTACATTAACTTTTCCAGTGGTGCTGTGCCAGAGTTAATTCATGCAACTGAACCAACCTGGCTCTATACAAAAACTACAAGGTTCATCTTTCTGTACAGCACAAACTGATTGGCAAGGAAACAAACAGAAGTGAAAGAACAGTAACACGCGCTTTACAGTTCAAAGCCAAGTCAACTTACAAAAGCTGTCATACAAAATATGAGAGTATAACTGCTCAGTTATACAGAAAAAAAGCATTTTTTCTAAAAGGATATTTTCAATGTCTCTGTCCAAGTCCATTCTATTTTCTCATTTGCCTCACATGCAGACATTTTTCTCATACTCATCTGCATTTTCAAAGGCTCATAATATGTGGGGTGTTTTGTTTGTTAAGTACAAGTAGAAGTCGTTTTATCAACTTAGACTTGGAAGTGACTGACAGCTCAGTTTCTCAAACAAATTTTACTACTAATTTCTTAATTACTGTTACTCTTACTGCAGTCACTGCAATCCAAATAATCCTGTACTTTGTGGACAACAGACAGTGTATGTAACACCATGTAAAAATTAAAACCACAAGTTTGCTAACAGTTTGCTGGCACCAACTCTTCTTCTGTTTCAAAACGAATTGTTAATATTGCCAGCTCTGACACATCCTTTTTTCCCCCCAAAGACTTTGAGAACCACAGGAAAGTGCCATATAAAGCAGAACAAAAGAAGTATACAGAAGGATGTAACTACTACTACTACTTACATCCTAAGTGTCCCAGATGTTTGGAAAACTACTTTCAGTAACTTATAAGCAATCATTATACCTAAAGGGAAGTAGAACTTCATCAATATGATGTTCTAGAATACCTCCAAATATATGGTAATAATGCAGGTGGAATCAAGGAGTAATTGCATAAAAAACTTGCATATCAAAAGCAGAATGCTTTAACACAACCTGTTATTTATCTGTCTACAAACAAGTGAGTGCTCTCTTTGGTTACTAATTAACTGGACCTTTGCTTGCATACAAAAGCAAACCAGAGTTCTACCAAAAAGAAAGAATCCCTTGCAGAATTTTGGCAGTTTAAAGGACTGGTGATACAGTTAATTAAGAACATTCTAACCGAGAATGACACAGAAAAAAGACACCGTACACCTAAAATCAAAGAAAGGAGAGCCCTCTGCAGACAATGAGGTAGATCTCCTGAAAGGCTGACTGCTCCAGTTCTTGGAACAGTAGTGACTTTGAATTTGATGTTTAGGTTAGAGAATGGGCTGAAGTACTCCTTGCCTCAGGAGCAGAAATCCCATTCATTCTAGATGCTGTACCATTTCCTGAAGTAATCTGCCTTCATTCTTTTTTTTTTTACTTATGAAAGAGAGAACAGTCAACAGAAAAGCAACTCAGTTCCCTCCTAGTGCAGTCTCTAACAAACGTAAGTTTTGTCTGTCTGTCCTCTAGCAGAGAAATAATGTTGTGCGTGTGAGAACCTGATTGGGCAAGAAGGTAATTTTGCAAGCACTTTCTGAATTACTACA
This sequence comes from Dasyornis broadbenti, assembly GCA_013397935.1. NCBI lineage: Eukaryota > Metazoa > Chordata > Aves > Passeriformes > Dasyornithidae > Dasyornis > Dasyornis broadbenti. The sequence continues at coordinate 273,147 of VZRN01000659.1, read as the reverse complement.
ACCCCACAAAAAAAGAACATACAGAATAAGAGTGGCTTATTAGAATGTAAAGTAATTCCTGTCCTCTCCTGCAACAATCTCAACCAAAATCCGTCCAGCAGACCAATTTGGAAATAAATACGTGATCAGTTAGGAGTTAAACAAAGGGTCATTTTAGGAAAAGTCTAAAGAAAATTAACCTTACAGGTGACATTTAGGAGTTCAACTGTTTAGAACCACTCTTAGAAACTCGATAAACTTTTGTCTTAAATATGTAATAAGCTTTGAAATTGATAGGTTTTAACAGACCAGTTAAAATCCAGCTTAACCCCAGCTATATAACTCAAAGGTAGAAACATGAAGCCAGCCTCAATACAGCTCAAATATGACTTATGCTCTCAAAAAGACAACATTACTATCAAAACTCTAATAAAACTAAAAATATCAGTTGAAGAGCCTAACAGGACTCTTAAAAGACAAAAAAAAAAAAAAAAACCACCCCAAAAAAAACCAAAACAACCAAACCCAAAAGCTGGTGAGACTTTCCATGAACAAGATTTAAGGAAGTAACACAGACATGAGACTCCACTGTGATTGTCATGTCTCAGAAGGCCACCTGGAGCATTACATTCCTTATTTTGGGAATTTGAAAAAAATTCACAGGTATAGAATTTATATAAAGCCAGCATACCTATACTACTAAAGACACAAACAATTGATACAAGTGTACATGAAAACTATGACAATATTCTTGAAAACATTATTAAATTCAGTTTTAGCAGTTTTATGTTTGTGGATTTTTACTTCTTTTTGGGAAGAAGAGAGAGGAAGAGAAGTGGGAATTTGATTTAAACATCACTAACAAAATTCCCCACTCTAGTAATTTTTAAAAGCAAATACAGACAAAGCCAATTCCAGCGCCAAGCCTGTTCACCAAAGCAGCTGCTTACAAAAACAGAACCCTATTTAACAAACAGCAAACCAGTCTTAAATTCACAATCTGCCCCTCTCCTTCCACTGCCAATTCCGAAGTGGTGTCTAGAAAACTGTGTGAAAAACCATCAAGCTTGCAAAAAAATGCGAGCAGAGTCTCTTACAGAAGTGTAAAGCAGCTTAAGTAAGGTTCAGTTGCTTTTACTTGGCTTCTTGCTGTGAACAGAGTCATACTTCCAATACTTCCAGTAACTTCCACAGCTAACTCAAACTCTAGACCTCCAGCAAAAGACTGCACAGTGACTAAGCTACAGGGCATTCAACAAGCAACAGAACTCTTAACAAAAATCCCAAGTTTGTTTTATGGCTTTTAAGGTATGGGAAACCTCATGAAAACTCATCATGGAGACTGCAAGTTCATTACTCAGTGTAGCAGTCTAGTACACAGAAACAATAGTGAAGATGTGCTTTGAAGACTCCAAACAATGAAATCCAAAAAATTAACCAGTGAGTGGAAGAATCTCTAGAAGGCTCCAGGATCTTCACACAGTTCAAACACAGCTTCAATATCTCTGAAGCTGAGACAGAGAAGAAACCTATTTGGCCTGCAGTGAAGCAGAACTCAGAATACTCAAGATGGAAAAAAAAAGTACAAGAATGTGAGAATTTCAAAGCCACAGAAATCTGGTACAGCAGTCAGGTCACAACCTAATAAATTGAGGAAACTCCTCAATTTATCTACTCAGTTATCACTGGACAAGAGACAACAACAGAAAAGTCCAACCTGGAACAACAAGGTATCAACAAGGTGACAAGGGTTTTTGTGTGAATTAGTGGGGCAGGCATGGATCTTTTCTCTACCTCAAAGCATGGTGACAACAGGAAATGGTGTACTGAACTCCCAGATTAATTAATCTGTCTTAATACAGTGACCAACAGAATGCTTGACAACAATCTCACTCAACTCCAACACCAGCTCTAGGTGAAATGGAAATCAAATGCCAAGCAGTTCCCTCAAAAACTGTTTGCAATATTTTCTACGCATTTTGCTCTACAAAACCTACCCTAAAACACTGAGCTTGAGACGCAGCTTTCTTCCAAGTACAAGAGGAGTGTTGAAGATACAGCTAGGCTAAAAACATTAGTTTAAAGGTGTCATATAAAGTGCTTTCTATCTAGCCTGGATGACTTTCAGAGAAAACCACACCTTATTAAAAAAACCATCAACCTGACTAGTTTTAAATTATTTGATTACATATATACAGTGCACTTCTGGAAAAGATGAGAAACGTGACCATTATATCCTGGGAGCTGATTCCTCAGATGTCATTCCTGTGAAGTTGCAGTTCTTAATGCCTCTCTCATGAACATCATAAATATGTTATTTTATTAGATAGTTATATGGTACTTTTCAGAAAACACAAAATTCTTTTTGAGGGTATGTGTGACAACACACAGATGATTGTCTCTAGCTGTGTGCCAAGTCAAGTAAAAGCACCTCCACTTACTGAACAAGGCACACCATCATATTAAGACAACAAACATGATTATACAGCAATTCTGAGCTTTTGTACAGACATCCATCTCCCCCAGTGTGTAGTACTCATTAATTGCTTACATCAACTCAGACTTCTTTGTTATTCTTACCATCCTTAGATATGACTAGTAATAGTTTAGCTATTTCAGTTTTTCCAAGCCTGTTTTGAAATAAATTGAGGTCTGCTTTTAGATTTCCAAAATACCATTTCTACTTCCAAAAACAGTTTTATTTCCTGAGCTTGACTTTAGACAATAATAATTGGATTTACCTCAGCTGCAGTAATACATATGCATTGTATTACCAATTTCAAGCATGTCTGTTTGCTAAAGCATAATTCATGGGCTCTGAAATTGATTTCTAGTTCTATTCCAGAGGAACAATTCCAGTCAGTGTTAAAAATCAGGGAGTGTGAATTTGCAAGTAAAAGTGACAATAGTATTACATTGCAAGTTTCTTGTCATATAAAAAAATAAAACAATCTTAGGGTTAGGCAGTGTTGAAATACAAGTCTAAATACACCTTAAAATGTTACAAATTTGACTTTGATTTTTTCAATTACTGAATCAGAAATGTAAATATAATTAGCCTATAAAATGTGAAACCTTGTTTTAAAGTGTAAGCAATGAAAGGAGCTAGAGACATACTTCACAAGGATTTTCTGGTTACATACCAATAATGCCACCTACTGGCGTAAGTGAAAATCCAAATTTTCTGAGTAATTTTTAAACTAAGAGCTTTAATTTCAATACAATATTAATACCACTGGTTATCTTTTCCCTCGCACCCACCTGAAGCAAAAAATTTCTTTCACCCAAATTTCTCCACAAGTGAGGGGCAGGAATAAAACTGAATAATGTTCTATTTAATACTTAAATATCAACATTAATCTGAGTACGGCAAGGACTAGAATGTGACAGTTTACTTCAAAACGTAACCTCCAGGATCAGCAAAAGTTCTCAGGTTCTAAAATTCATTGCCAAATACCAACAGAAAGCACAAACTTATGAGGAAGTTTTACTAGTTCAGCCCCTATTAAAAATTCTTTCAAGCCTTCCAAACCATATGTATTTGCTAACCCTCAAAATGGATTAGCCCGTTGGAAAACACCTTCCTGGTTACTAAGTAACACAAACCTTTCAGTCATACTGTTTTTTCAGGGCTATATGGAGTGTTACACTCCAGTACTGGAAATACACAGATATATCACAAAACACAGGCAAATTTACAGGCAACCTTTTCTGGAGGTTGCACAAGCACAGGAGGAAACACAAGCTGCCATCTCATTTCCACCACATATAAGTTGATACCTCTTATTTCACACTAAAGATGGTTTTGAAGAAATACATTTTCAGAGCATTTTCTAGAACAGAATTTTATGTGCATGACCAATTTATTCAAAATTGCATGTATCATGCATTATAAACAAAACTTTGTCAGGTTGTTTGTTTGGATTTTTGGAGTTTGTTGTGTTTATGGTTTGAGTTTTTTTACATACTATTTTATCCTCTTAAAACAAAATCAGTCTCTGCTTTAAAACAGAAATCCTAATCTGGAGTCTCTCCAAAATGAGCTACTGGCAGCATGTCCCCATTTGCTGAAGCAAAAAGGTGTCTACACTGGTAACCTGTTTCTGACAGTGGATATTAATGAACAGTGAGGAAATGGACGTACGGATAGGACTTGCATACAGAGATTATTGTCTAACACACCCTGTCTCTCTCAGATTCTAAAACTTTAGGACTTTTTGAGCAAGAGGTTGTTCAGTATAACTGTTCAGCAAGACGGTGATGTCCCCTCTTCATTATTCATCTAAGAAACAACAGCAACATACCCTACACCACCAAAACTCAAGTCTAAAAAGAACCTATGCAGTTACCATATTTCTGCCAGTGCAGATGAAAAATTTGCAGCTTATTCACAGCCTATTCTGAAAGCATTGCAACAAAGCTGTTCAGGCTGTGAGAATTTTTGCATCATAACCTGTTTTGCCCAGAAAAGTCAGCCTTTGCTTATCTTTCATAGTTGACTCATATATCTCCAACTTAGTCACATACCTTATAGACTGCTGAGGATGATGTTACAGAACCATTTCAGTAACAATATTCTGCTCTTTCTCTTTAACCCTGTTTTTGCCAGCATATCCTTGTGACCCAGCACACAAGTCATTTTTTGTCCTCTACTATCCCCCTAAAACCTTTATTTCTCTGTGAGCTGAACTCCTCCTCCTTTCACATCTGGCTAGAAACAAGTAGAAACTGAAGCAAGTAATAGATTTCTTGCTGAATTTTCATTCTTAATTCCATGAGTCTCGAAGTTGGACTTTTGAAAAACTATGATGGAGTGCACCCTCTGGTATTACTAATCCAATGGCCTTCAGTGCTGTAAGAGCATAAGAAGAATGAACTACAAAAAGTAGTCAGGCTCCTGCATTCTCCCCCAAGAGCCTGCCCAACTGCTGTTGTCAAGGGCAGCAGATTGGGCTAAGCAAACCACTCATCTGACACAGTAGGGAGATCTGATCCCACAATCAGTATCAATCATATAACGTACTCTCAACCTCTTCTTGTGATTGACTTGCAACTTTCAGAAAAGACTCCTTCCTTTTAAGAAATACAAATCCAAATGGGATGGGGAAGACAGAATAAAAACCCAAACAAACAAAACCACCAAAAAATCTTTTAATGATGACCACCAGAGAAGAATGCAAAGATATTTTTCCTGACCCCCTTCAAGTTCTCCTAAAATGTACACCAGACACACTTCTGCTGCCCTATAAAAAGATTACTCCATGATTGCTCTGGACTGAATCTTCTTCATTGTGAAATTAAGAGAAATTTTGCACAGATTTAAAAAAAATAGCAGAGGACAGCACTTTGCTGATATAATGGCATGCAATGCAGACAGCTAGTTTTAGAGAGACTGTAGTATTTTTGTGTATAGTTGTCAATGTTAACATTTAAAGACTGCACAAAGCCCCTAAAAATTATAAAAAGTGGCAAAGGAAAAACAGTAATACTTTAGCAAATAAATTCTGATACCTCTCTGAGTACTTTAGTGACAAAATATTTGCAACTTTAACCTCTGATTAAGACTACAAAGCCTGCATATAAAACACAGACAAGCTAAAGAAAACACCCATAAACTGACCAAGCCAAGAGAAAGTTGTTTCTTCTCAATATTAAGAATTAATTGCTGTCAATTATTAACTTCACAAAGCTTCCCTAAAAGCAATGAGGTGCAGAAATTGACTGAGGATAGTTTAATTTGCTGTGTTACACATTGAGAGTAGAGTTCGACTCTCAAACCGGACAAGCTGCAGGCCTATAATAAACTATTTAATAACTTGAATTTATTTACAAAATTCTATAAGCAATAAAATACCCTCCAGTTTGACCAGTTCTACTTAAAGAGCTATGTAATAATGGAAGAGTCATATTTCCAATTCTTGCTGTCTAGCCTGCACTGCTTTGACTAGCTCTCTACTGACTGTAACAGGGTCTAGACACAGACGCTGATGTGGGTGTAAAATGTACCTTCCTAAAGTATCTGCCCCGACAAAAACATCAGTTTTACTGTCCACAGGGTTAGGACATATGGTACAGCTGTTAAGGATCAGGTACCTACTTGCACACATCTTTAGCCCGGAGGTGTGTGAATGTGTTTACAGATAATACTGCACTAGCTAATACATGTCTTTACTCAACTTTAGTGCCCTCTCCACCAAATGCAGAACAGGACAGATTAGTTGGGCACCCCCTGCTTTTGTAAAGCAATGTATATTTTAGACAAGGAAACGTCCAAGGCAGAGTCTAGTGAGATACCAACAAAACACTTGCTGTACCTAGTGGTGGTTACGGAAATTAAATGGGGTTCCTGAAATGGTACATAAAATACTAGAGCAGTTATTCTAAAGGAGTTCACCTGAACCGGACTACAGATTAATCTGAGAGTAGTAGAGTATTCCAACAAAGCTTAAAGCCAGTAGGTTAGTCAACAATAAGGTTTACAGTAAGTAGATGACTGTCCTAATATAAATTTCACCCTACTTCATACAGCCTATCAAAGAACACAATCTGCCACACACAAGAATAAAGCAGACTGTCATTATTTGGAAGCAACATCAAAGGAAAATGGCCATTTCACCAAAAAATATTGTGAGATGCCTATGAACCAAACATGATGTTGCACAGAAAAATTACAGCTCTCTCCATACAAAAATGACTGACACTTCACCTGGGAGTCACACAAACAGTTTTGGTCACTTGTATTCGAGAAAGCTGATGAAAGCACTCAAACAGGCTCAAAGAATGACACTAAGGAAAATATGAGGACAAAGAGCTCATCTGATGAGCAATCTAGGAAACAGTGCCTAGTTAGCCTGCCAACGTGGTAAAGACTGTTAAGATAGTCAATTGTTATTTATAAAGAGTAGGTAAACATACTGAAGAAAATTATTAACCTGATAAACAATTGTCACAGGCAGAATTCATAAACTGACAAGAATATATTTTACTGGAATTAGAGAAGAGTTCTACAGTTTCACTATGGAAACAACCTTCCTACAAAATGTAGTCTTCAAATGTTGCATAATCAGTTTACAGAAGAGTTACATGACACAGCTGTACAGAACTGCAGGTGGCTGGAGCTCAGTGTCTCTTTTGTTTTTCCCCAACTATGCTAATTGTGAAAGTGCAGCTCCTAACTCCCCACATGTTTAGGTACCCTCAGTTTTTGAGCTCACATATCAAATCAAGTTCAAATTTATATCCTGTGTTTTATTAAATTGCTTCATGACATTACATTATCATACATGCACAGGCATTATCTGCAAGTCCGAAATAGTTCTGTTCATAATGTATTTTGAGATAAGCTTGCAGTAGAGTGCATGCACTATCATAAAAACTGTCATAACCCATTTTAAACTTCTACCCTCCTTCATTTTTTTTTTCCATATGCTAAAATGTAGTGCCCCAAAGATGTTTCAGAACATCCTGGTCTTTATACTTAAACACAAGCTACACTAATGAGATCATATATGGGATGACAGACCACTGCTGAACTGTACCTGTGGTTTAAAGACAATTAAAAACCACAGCACATCATCAGTTTGCTTACTGATCATATAACTTAAAAAAAAACTTTACAAAAACTATGCTAAGAAAGCAGTTTAAAGCCAGTAACATGCACAACAACTAAAAATCAGGAAATGGAGAGTCTTACTAAGGATTGTGTTCTTACCTTTTCCAGGACTTAGGTTTTGGTCTATAAACACCTTAAGCTCTCCATTGGCTTCAATTAGTCCAGCCTGTTAAAGAAAGCAATTAAATTGTATTAAATTTACAAACACAGACAGCCTTTTATTGTCAAAGATGAAAGGTATCTTACCAGAAGCCTCTACTGCTACCACTCTCATTTTGTCACAAATCTGCCATGATGTGCCGTTTGAGGTATAGTACTTGTCAAATTTTAAAGTCTTGATTTTATAAATACCATATTCTTAAAAAGCAAGCAGAAAACCAGTTTACACCTGCTTCGCTATTTGTGCCCTAAGCTCTTACAATGTGCATGCACTATTTTAACAGACAGCTGAACACCCTTCTAATCTGAACCACTGCCACCTGCCACTATACCTTTCTCTCTGTAGACACTACCTACCTACTACATAAAGTAAAAACATTACAGCAAAAACAGTACAGGAGGTGGTGAGTGCCTTGGGCCATTATAATCAGGATATAATCAGGAAAAATATCATTAATAAGAAATATATTGAGCTTTTCAATTACTATTTTTTAAAGATTAGAATACAAACCTCTTAAGTGAAAAAGCTATATGGTGACATACAGACATATAAAGTCATCACCATCCTCCGAGAAAGTTCACAGTAGTGGTTATTTTCTAAAATACTATTGATCTTTGGATAGAGAACAGGATGCAGTAATTTTTTTTGTATCTGCAGACAAAACAGTTCTGAAAAAAATTAATGAACACAGGACACACTGTTTCCAATTAGAAACAACAGCAAGACAGTCAATACCTGTACTTAAGCACAGCATAGCATGTGGTGTTCCATACCCTGAAAAGTCCTTAGCTGCATTTTGAGCATACCAGGTATGTGCAAGCTACTGTCAACCCTGAGCAAGAATCAAGTGCTTTGCTGTCAGTCAGCAGCAAATCTTCTCCCTTAGAAGTCTACCTGAAGAGCTCTACTTGCAATCTGCAAGAAGTATGGGAGAACAAGGAAGCCACTAGAGGATGCTGTGGAGCCATTATTATCCAGGTGTATCACAAGGACTTCTTAGGCAAGACAGGCAACTTTTAAGAAACACGAAACTTTCCTTAGTGAAGGGGGGAGAGAGGGAGGATAGGAGATGATGGAGCATAGGGGACAGGCTGGAATTCTGCAGAAGACAAATCTTGCTAAGGGAAGCATAAAGAGCAGTGGCCTGTAATGGCATGGCAGCAATGAGGACCTGGTCGCACAAAGAAAACATTAAGTGAGCAGACAGTAGAAGTGATGAAAAGAATGAAGAGCCTGTGGCAGTTCTGTCCTCCATTCTCCCCCCAAAAGGTAACACAACAGCACAGTTTTACAGAGGCTGCAACAACTTTTCAGTTGTTTCAGAATACTGCTTTGTCCTCCTTCTTGCCCATAGCTGGGATTTCAAAGATCCACTTAATAAACAGTTTTGCCACCCTACTGCCAGGCACCAGAACCCTTTATAATACTAACTCTTTATCACACTTAACTACACAATTCAGAAAGCCAGACCACATCAGGCATTTCCAAAGAAAAAGGTCTACTCACCAATGTGAGACCAGTATTATGTAGAAAAATGTTATTAGAGCTACACTACAGCAACATGACATTCCAGAACACTGGAACCCCATGGAAAATACCAAGAAGAATTTTTGGGTTACCTTAAACTCCCATTCTACCTAAATTTCCCAACAGAAGTATTAAACCAGGCAGGAAGTGCTGTCTCATTGTCATCATTTCTTTAAATGCAGTATTTAAGTTTGTATTCAACAGCAGAAAGAAGAGGCTTGTACTCAAGATACCTGTAAATTCTCTTTTCCACAAGAATGAAAAAAGATTATAAATGAGACTGGAAAAGCATTTAATGTATTGTGGTTTTGATCAGAAAACCACCTAGAAAATGGCTATTTTAATCTGCAATGTCTTTCAAGCACATGAATTTTATAATTTTGAATTATTAAATCCATGAATTGGTTTAATATGCAAAAGCAAACCTGAACTGAGTGCATGTCAGTTACAGTGATATTCCAAAACCAAATATTTAAGCTATGATATGCAGCAAATTCAATATGCAAATCACTATTTCAGTAACTAGAAAATTAGACAATTCAGTAATTAATTACTTTTTGGACCCTTCCATTTTCTACTTTTTTTAAAAACCAGAATGTCTCCAGTAGAATCTTTTCTATTCAATCATTTGAAGTACTCAACCAACCACCATCACAGTATCAAATAATCTCATAAGCTTCAAGTTTTCTTCTGCATAATTAAAACATACAGTGAAAAATATTACACAAAACAATATGCAAGTCCAAAAAGCATAATTTAATCTAACATTAAACGGGTCAGGTAAACACTACATGCCCTGGACCATGCTTTTGTGTGACTGAAATTACACAAGTCACTGAAAAACTAGAAAATGTTTGGGGAAAACACTGCATTTAATCAATAAATGAAACCAATTTGGGAAAAATCAGAGAATAGCAATCACCGAATAACAAGAACAACCCCCTCAGGAACCACAATGCTAATGAACAGTATAGAAGTTACAGTTCCACCACCTTCCTACCAGTGTCTTACTAAAGGTTCACCTCTAGCAGTCAAAATGGCACATAAATATTCAATGCATTTGTACACATATGCTCAGAAAGACTCCAAGAAAGCTATTTGGAAAGAATACTGTGAATCCCACAGCAAACAGCATTCCCAGCTGCTATTATTCATAGTGAAAACTGATTTCTAGTCAAAACTCTGTTATTCCAGACCCACTATACTCTTCACACTTCTGGATACACTTTGAATTCTAAGGTTAGCAAAACTTATCACTGTTTGAAGAGACAAGTTTTGATGAGAGAAAATTGAAAAGCAAAACTTTCATCCCATATAAAATTTTGGTGTCTTTGTTCTGAAAGAATGGAAACACTAGACAAAACATCTCTCAGTGTGCATTTCGAGGACATTCTCGCTGTATTTCAAGCCATGTTATTTCGGAGGAAGCAGCGGGATTACTCCTCTGGGACCTACATAGCATAGCATCCAAAAGAAAGGAAGAAAATAGAGGAAACTGTGACTATACCTCCCATTCAGTATGTTATAGCAGTAGATTCACAATGAACAAAACAAAAAAAAAAATACAAACAGAAAAAAACAAACAACAAAAAAACCAAGAAAACAAACAAAAGACCCCAACAAAACAAAACAGAAAAAAACCAAAAACAAAACACCTCCAAAACCCCCACAAAAATACCACCCAGGAAAAAGTACTGGATTTTCCTCAATGGAAAGGTAACCTTCTATCAGGAAGGGTTTAGATATCAAGGAAATTCTGCTTTCTAATGAGAAAATACACATAGTTTTTAGGTCTTATCAAGCTGCTTGTAACAAGGTATTTGGATTTTTACCATTTTCCTTTGAATTTTCTTTGTATTCCACATTTTCTTCTGATCTTCTCATTATTCTCCATCTCAAGATGTGTTACTTCCTTTGATGGTGATCCTGGGGCTGCTTGAAATAATACTCCTAATATCTTATTTTGAAAGCTTATTAAGTGTGTGCAACTCCACAATTCAGCAAAGATTTCCTCTTCAAAGACACATGTTGGGTATGTCTACTTCTCTATGGCTACATAAAGAAATCTCTGAAATCCTGAAGAGGCAACAGATACGCATACAAGCTTTACCCTTTACACACTACAACAATGCTAACAACGATTTTAAAAAATAGCTTTTGACATCCAACATAGCATCTAAATGGTAATAACTTATTATCTTCCCACAGATGACAGGAAAGGAGGGTAAAACCCCCTGGACAACTTAGTAAATCTGGTAATTCAAACTGCAGAAGCTGTGGTGGAGATCCCAACCATCAGCAAGGTTTGGTCTAAGCTGAAAGGCTAAACATAGGAAAAAATCAACTAAAGTTAGCTTTGGCCTGCTATGAGATCATTGGCAGTCCTAAGGACTGGGAAGTCTATTTTTGTTTTGTTTACAAGTAAAAACTGAAAAGCACTACAAATGCCCTCAGCATGACAACCAGTAAATTGGGAAGTATCTTTTTGTTGGGACTAAAGTTAATCTGAAACAAAATTTTCTGAAGATGTAGAAAATTTCAGTTATTAAAAAATCCCTAGAAACTATGAGAGAATAACTTAGTATCTTACTAACAAGCTACTACTTGCACTCTCTAAAGTTATGCACTAGAAAATCAACATCTTACAACAAAAATGTAATTTCTTCCACAGCTTTCCAGCCTTGCAATTCAATTTGTTAATAAAAATTGGCATCATATTCACTAAACCTTTAAACTAAACAGGAAAATACGCAAGGTGAATTTGGACTAAAGGACAAGGAACCTATAAAAGCAAGACGTTCATCTGACAAAAACAAGACTGAACGAGTACATGTGCTATGTGTATCAGATTTAATCCGAGAGAAAGGTTACCCCACATTAATTCAAGTAAGTATGGGGAAGAGAAGGGTGCTTTTGTGACATAAAAATACTCTTCTACCTTGTTTATAAGTAATGTGCCTATTTTAAGAATACTACCTGAAAAAGAGCTGAAAGAAGAGCAAAAAGGGTAGAGATACCTGGAAACAGAGGTACCTGTTAAAAAGTTGCTTCTCAGAAGAGAACATTTCAGTTGTTAACAGTAGATTAAGCCCACACAGCACAACAAGAGATACAGGTGTCAAAGATACAAGAATGGTTAAAGAATGGGACAATCTGAAAAGGAGACAAATTTGGGACTGGCTGGGAAAGACACAAAAATTAAGCTAGAAAATCAGATGGAAGATGGTAGAATTAGGGGCTGAGGTAGAGCAACTGAGTCACTGAAAAAGTATAGGCAATACAACTGATAAGAACTGAAGAGAGAGCTTTAACAGATCAAATACTGTGAGAAGAAGAGAAGAACCTGAGAAGTGGGAAAACTAATACAACCTAAACTACAACTGAAAGAGGAAATAAGCTGGGACTCAGACCGAGAAGTTCAAAATGAATTAGGAAAGAACTAGCAACGACAGAATCAGAAAATGGAGAAACTGGGAAAGAAAAGCATTTCCACCCAGCGCTTGTCAGAGGCTTTTGGTGGTGTTGGGTTGACGCAGGACTTCATGACCTTGAAGGTCTTTTCCAACCATAACAATTCCACAATTCTATGACCAGGATGATGTCTCTGCTGTCTACAGGCATTTGCAAAGCCTACCAGCAAACAATCACCCATCTTGTGCAAAACTGCACCTGACTCCATCCATGATGATCTCCAGTCATTTTAATGGCCCCATGCCATGCAATTTTACTGTGAGCCACTTTACTGACAAGGAAGGGTTCTTTTTTCTGTTTGCCTTATTTCAGTATCAAGAAGAAACAGAAAATTAGCACAGTTACAAAGTGGAACTAGAATAAAGCTTATAATCAGAAATAAACAACGTTATTTTAAGATTGCTTAAACAACCTTTATTCTTCCTTCACCCCTCTCCATATGCCCATATTATTTATAATAAGATAATAATGAACTGTTTTTCCCATTGGTTTCTCATCTCATGCAGGGACCAGAACAAACACACTCTGGGAAAGAATTATTATGCAATTGCAAAAGTCTATTTTTATGAGACATCCATTTCATTTTCTGCAAAAATTAAAAGACAATCAAGCTACTGAGTAGAGGAATATTGTAGAAAAGGGCAAAAAGTTCTTAAATTTATAACATTTGGATTTCATTTTAGAAATGAAGCCAGTGAGAACTATTCTTTACTGTATAAATTACACAAAAACTTTTGAAGTTGGGCTACAGGAGTCTGATCCTTCAAAATTCTCAGATGTGTTATTTTACTGTGTTTTGGTAGCCTTTTTCTGAAATAACCATATCACATCCTCAGTTCATGGCAGTACCTTCAAGATTAATGTGTCTGTCAACCACTCAGCAATGAGCTACACCATAGAAATGAGTTTTCCAAAGAGTGTATCTGAATTTTTCGCACCCTAACTAACAAGGCGTAGTCAAAGCACTGTAGTAAAGGTCTGGATATCACAGAACACAGGTGAGTAGCTCAGTTAAGCATTGTCAATCTTTGTCTGAATACAGGCTTTGCTGATACTGCAGATAAGTTGGACACTGAATAATACACAAAATGACACCCGAGGTCTCCTTTACTGCATGTAATATGTCAAGACCATTAGCATCTTGGCTGTTCTTTCTGACAAGAGCAACACATCCAGAATTCAGCAAAACTGAAATTAAGAACTCACTTTGAAGACAAGTCAAATGGTGGTCCTTGTCTAAGTAGTCAACAGATCAAAAACACCTCTAAAGTTAAAAGTCATTCTGTGGTGTTGCTTCTTACAGTAATTCAATTACTCAAGTGATACAATCCTTGCAAAATTTAGAGCTGACATCCCCAAAACTAACTGTGAAGCTGTAAGAATGAAGCAGAATTGAATATGAGACTCCTAGTGATGAATATGACATCAAAGCACTGGTTTTCCACTTTTACCACATAAACTAATCAGCAAACAAAATTATCATTTGTGTCCTCCTGGACTAAATACCTGTATGCAGAGCTACCAGCAGCAGCCACCTCCACAACTACCTCCTGCAACCATTCTAGGTTTGGCCCTAACACTGTTGTTTTTCCAGCCAAATCAACACTTCAGAGCAGTTTGTTCACCAGCATCTGAACCACAGCTGAAATCAACAAGTAACATTAAACAAGACCCCATCCCAACATCTGTCTCACCAACCTTCTATCAATGTATTACAACAGCTAGAGTGGCCTACAGTGTAATTTTCAAGCAAGTCTGGAAACCTTAGCAAATGTAGTGTAACACAAAACAAGTAGCCAGAAGCACTTTTGGGGAATATGGACCACTGTCCATCTTTAAGATCAAGCCATCTGCTATCTGAGAACCATTTCAATATAAACAACGTTTAGCAAAGATTGGTCATTAGTCTTCCCATTCCTAATTAGCCATAATAAATCTCCATTAAAGGATACCCAGGCAAGCAAATACAAACACTAAAACAATTGATCCCTACTGTAACTTCTAAAATCTGCATTTTTAGTGAGCCTGTTGTCATTATGGTGTAGTTATTCAGTAGAATACTAAAATGTACCCACATAAAGTCACTACCATTAACTGCCACATACAATTAATAAAGTTTAACACTTAAAGGCTACAAGAAAACACTTTATTTATGTAAATAAATTGGCAAGGTCACAGGCAACTTCTGAGTTGCTATTTCCTGACTTAATAATACAAAACAGCAGAGGAAAAAAACAGAGAGCTCTGACTGCATACTTGGAATGTATAAAAGAGAGTTTAAAGATCACTTTCCTTCTGCCTTCTTTGAAAAAGCATATTAAAAAAATTAGCAAACTTTAAAATCCCAAACAGAGATGCCTTCTTAGGTGACCTAATTTCATAATATTATTTGATCATTAGTTTGCAAACTTCTGGACATGTTAGAACTCACTAAAGGTAAACAGAAGTAGATCAAGCTACTGAGAAGATACTGAACTAAAATGATACAAAAAAAGGTGCATGACCACTTGAGACTCCTCAAAGACTTAACTTCTCTAGTCCGCCTCACTAAAATTCCCAGTACATAACCAAAAATAAACATAAAAGGAAAAATGCATGCTGGTATTTTAAGAAAAGTCTGAGAAATGTTTTGAAGACTTTTCAATACTTTCTAGGGACTGAAAGTGCATCATGTAAAAAAGGTCCAAAATAAGTATTTTTCCTACTTCCACTGGGTTCTTGTATTAAATCCATCCCAAACTTAACTTTCTTAGACTTGCTCAAGATTGATGTAGAAGCACCACATGAAAGTTATTAAAAAGTACAACTTTCGTGGAGTTCTGGCAAAAATTACTAACACCAAAGCACAGATCTACTACTTTCCATAAAAATAGCAGCCCTATTAACCTACCCAGTACAGCTGTGTGAAGAAACCAGTTTGCTGTCGTTTTTTTTTTAAATAATCTTTGAGCAAAGAATTTACTAATAATGTGAAATAAATCCACTGGATTAAGCTACATACCTGAATGTATTCTGAATATTCAACTAAAAGAAACCATCAACGTTAATTCCTGCATCTGTACATCTCTTAAACGGTAATGTTAGATCAGGTGATGAACTTTTTACAGGCACAATTTCTCGTGTGTCCTCATATTGCATGGGGCTTCCTTTGCAAAGTTGGATACATGTGCCATATCGAATACTCAGTAAGATTCATGAAAGTACCATGAAAAACTAAAGAGATACAGTAATTTTTATGCAAACTAGGGATCAAGAGAAAAATCCCTCATAAAATAATTCAAGCAAAAGATGACAGTAGAATATAATTTTTAAAAATAAATTTAAAAATTCAATTTTAGAAAAAGCAGTTCCAAAGCCAACAACACCATCAGTTACCTACGAAACAGTAACTCAAGAACAGCTCTCAAGAAAGATATTTCAGTCTGTGAGAAATTCTGAAGGCTAACAGTGGTGTGTCAGATTAAAAAGTTTTTTAAATTATTTTTCAACTTCAAGTTCTCTGTGCACAATTTATTTTTTAAATTACTTGAAGCAGTCCATCCACTAATGGCAAATAACTGAAACAATCATAAACAACAGGACTAGATAACAATATTTCATTTACACGATTCATCTATTCTGATAGGTGTAATTTTGGAGATCAGAGGGAACTGTACTCATTCCTTCTGTCTTGCTCCTTTCTCTTCAATATTCCCTGTAAGACCATGCATTAGACTATCCTCAGCAATGGACACAGTTCCTGCAAGTTGTTGCATTAAGAGTAAAGAAATACGGCAGAAAATAAACCCCACTGCTCCTGTTTCTTCTCTCCTTTGTAACACTGAGTCTCGGAGAAAAGATCCACAAGCTTCTCTTTCCTTATGGCTGCTTGAGAGGCCTCAACAGTTCACCAATCACAGAAGTAGCTGAGGGGAGAAGCATGGTAACCACAAGCTGGATCTTCAGCTATGCTACAGAAGCTGTCAATTTAGGAGTGGAAGGTACATTAACCAATGCTACTAGAAAAAGTATTTATTGTCGTAATTTACAGATGATTCTCAACATATAACTGAATATAAAAGTGGCTAGCAAGTAGTGCTCAGTCTTACATTGGAAGCTGGAAAAAAAATTGATCTATCAAATTTGGTTTCTTGCTACAATAATTCCTGTTACTTCATTCAATGCTGCATCCTGCCCAGTTTTAGGCATGCCAAGGATGGACAGTGACCATTTCACACAGGGAACTGCTCTCCCCCCAGACTACTACTCCCATGAATCCAGTGAGCAGCACAAGACAACTGAGGACCTCAGCGTGTACACTTGGCTCCTCCAACTCCTGCCTGGAAATGGTGCCACATTTGTAAGCAATGGAAGAGTTTACAGAAGACAAAGCAAACTCAGAGCAACACTGATTAACCAGAAAGAGGAATTCTGGCTAAGATGAAGTTTCTGGAGACTGCCCATATGCAGTGACCAAGAAATTTCCCACACAGTGCAAATGCAGGTGTAAAACTGTACCAAAAACTACTGACCTCAACTTGTCATCCAGACTCTGACAAGCAATGCAAAGATCCCACTCCCAAGGTATGCAAGTCCTTGAGATACGGCAATTGGTGTTCTCCTGTCCGCATGTTTTTCATTGTTTCTTTAAATTGCACAAAAAGTAAAAAGTCTTTCCAGGAACTAAGGTGTCCTGAATTGAATATGATATACCACATCTTCCTGATTCTGTCGGAATTGCTTCTCAGCTTCGCGCAGTGCTCACAAACTCAAAAATGGCTGTGCTTATTGCTATTACCAGATCTCACTGGAAAATGACTGCTCCTTTCTTCTGCATTTACCTTTACTGCATTCCAGATTCCGTACCCAAAACACAAATTGGTATACTCATGGATACTTTAATTTTCAGCTAGCATTTCTTTCTACATTACTGTTTTTCGAGTTACCCAGTTATAACATTGTGATTATGCTCTTAAACTCCACCTGCAGGCTCTTAATTAAGGTGTTACATATGAATGTGTCTTTTTTTCCCCTCACCTCACAGCTTCCCAATTACTGCCAAGGAAATCACAGTATTTTGCAAAAAAATCCAAAACACAAATTTTAAAAAATTTAAAAATCAATGCTTGTCTGCCTATTTTCTCTTGATTGTACACTCTGAAAGCATTAGATGGATACATTTTAATGTAATACTTCACAGAATTTAGACTTGGGTCAAATGTTCATAAGCATTATTTTGCCAGCTTACCTGATCAGTATTTCTGTAATTCTTTAATACTTTATAAAAACATTTCACTGGGTTTGCCAGTACTCTCCATCACACTCCCCATTTGTTCAATTATCCAGTAAAGTCTCACTTTGCAAACTCTTATAAGCATTTGACTTTTCTAACAGGCCTTATCAAATTATGGTTTTTATAAAGAGGCATCAGAAGAACTGGAAGGGAGCAATAGAAGGAAAAGTGCTGTCCTGCAGCAGGCAGGAAGAAGTATAAAGTAGCAGCATGTTCTGTTGCGGTGCACTGTCTCCAAATCTTCCCCTTCTGCAGGGCTCCCTGCTCCACTGTCACCACAGCAGCACAGGACAGCAGTGGGATGCACATCATGCCTGCACTCCCAGGCTGGAGCACTTGGAACATGCCTAGCCATTGAAATGCCACCTGAAGCCAGACTTAGGATTGTAGCAGCACAGCCCTTCCCACAGTTTAGCCATCTCAGCTCTGCTGAGAAAAAGGGAAGGAAGAGGCGGGAGCAATCATCAACTATGCCATCTTCTTCACCACTACATCTCACAGACAGTTAGAGCACTTGATAGGTGACATGGCAGAACCACAAGCCGTTCATCACAGCAATATTTTCACATCAGAATGTTTAAATTTACAGCAACACAGGTTTTCATAGACTCACTGTCCAGAAATTTAGTGATACTGTCTCTATCATGCTTAATTCCATTTTTCTGCTTGGAAAAGAACTTGGACTTCAAATAAAAATATGGAAATAATTCTCTTCCCTTCTAAAAATTAAAAAAATGTTATACCAATTAGCATCTCTATTTTATAGCATTAAACCACAGCTGATAGGGCCCATATTCAGACTTGGAAATTTAAAACTTCCCAGCATTCACTACACATTTTAGATATCTTGCAATGGTGGATATAGTCTGCAAAAAGGTAAGCAGCTCGCATTTCTTCCCTGAGGCAGGACTGAAGTATATGTAGATGTTTTTAAGAACAGGTTAGACAATATTCAGTTAAGATTTCATATCCTCTCTACCTACCCTATTCCAGTGCTCAGGTACACTTAAAATTTTACCTAAAACCTGACCTAGATTTTCATTTTTCCAAATTCATTTTAGATACTGAAAGCTATTTCTTTTCCCATCTGTATCACCTTCTTCCATTTCTTAAGTTTACTATGAAGTAGGTTATCCCTTCCTTTCTTCCTTAACTACTCTCCTTCCTAGAATAAACTAGTTCAAAAGTAAGGTTTGTTCTTAAATGTTTTATTCTCACTTAGATCTAGTAAGATATTCATCTGTATCTCCAGGTGCTAGCAACTCTTAACTAGGTTGATCGCTCTCCTAAACGATAATATTAAACAAATGTACTTTGGTATCTCAATTACTTTGAACTGTTTTAATTTCATCTCCCAGCCTAACACTCCACTTTCGTTTTCTTCCCGCTTATATGCCCTATCATTCCCTGAACTCTGCTATCTCTAATGTACTTGGCCGCCCTTATCTCTCCCAGGCAAGCTTTGAGTGACTACGTACGTCTGGTTGCTTCACCGCATATTAAGATGTTTTTCAGTTGAACTACTAAAATTCCCTACAAGACGAATTTTTTAAACCAATCACTCTTTCATGGAAATTTTCACTATTCTAAAGCTGCAACAGTCCACATTAGATTGCAACCTGCTGTTTAACAAGTGAGTTGTATCACTTTTTCTCAGCTTGCATGGTGTTGTTTTTGGGGTTTAGGGAGTTTTTTGAAGGGGAGATATATTCTAATTTGAATACAGACTACTATATTGTCTTATTTTCAATAAGAAAACATGAAAGCCCAATTATATTGGCTATTAAGAATGACTGAAATCTTAAAGGTAAAATAGATTGAACTTTTTTTTTAAGTACTGAAAGGGATAAAAAGCACATGTGCTTCATGAGGCAGGTCACAGAATCAAAGCCGCAAACCTTAACGCCAGCGGTAATGGAAATCTACAATGAAAGTTCCCAAAACCTGTTTTTACAGACACTAACACGCATCTTTTGGTAGACAGAAATAAACAATGAACACATATGGAGAATGAACCATCTTCCCTCAAATGTCTGATGCCTTCTTGAACTCAAGAAGGGCAATGCTAGTTGACAACAGTAGTCAACTACAGCCCTGCCATCTGAACAACACTTGCTGGGTTTTTTTAAAGCCAATCCAAACCCAAGCTGTTTCAGTGTTCAATATGAATACACATAATGACAACAGTCCAAGTGCTGTTATAAGCATGAGGAATTCTCAAGATTAATCACTCTGAAAAAATGGCGGCAGATCTGAAGCTGGTTTATGCTGTCTACAGGAAAACAGCCTAGGCTTGATGCACAGCATAGATAAAGTTCCACATATTCGTTAATGCCAGCTATTATAAAGCATGACCCCATCTGCTTTTGTTAATAAAAACAATTCTATGAGCTATGCTTCCACATTTTATGTGCTACAAATATACTTACATCTTTTGCCATGTTACCAAAGACTAGAAACCAGTCCTCTTAAAATCTTGATGGCTGCAGGACACAGGGACAATGTTATTTTCTAGAAAGCAAGCGAAGACAGCACCAGCTATAAAAAATGAAAGGAACGAAAGTTTTTACAATCGAAATTAACTACTACCAAGTACAATTTAGGTTTCTTTTTGAGAAAAACACGTTTTTAAAAAGGCAAAAGTTTCCCATCACCACCTTTTCGTCCCTTGAGCCCCACGCTCACGTGTGGGGGGCACTCCTTTCCCGACGGCGGGGGTGAGCTGCGCCCGGGCAGAGCCCTTCCCCCAGCCCGTGCCCGATCCCACGCGGGGCCGGTCCCTGTCCAGCTGCGCCCCTTCCACCACCGAGCGCTGGGCGCGGGCAGCGATCACGGCCTCCTCCTCCCCACCCCCATTTCCAGCAGCAGGCACAAGTAGGCCCCAGGGGCAGCTCCCCCCAGGGCCTTCCAGCCCCGCTTTTCTCCTCCTCCTCGCAGGCGGACGGGCCGCGGCCGCACCGGGCGGCACAGACCAGCGGCCGCCCCCGCGCCTCGGGCACCCCGCGCC
>VZRN01000659.1:212520-251335 GCA_013397935.1 Dasyornis broadbenti | reverse complement strand
ATATTAAAAAAAAAATTGAAACTTACACTTTTGTGCGTCCCCCTGACGCTGCGCGCTGACGTCACGGGCGCGGCGCGCCTCGCACGGGCACACGCGGAGCGGCCAAGCCAACCCGCCCGCCCGCCGCTCCAAGGCGCGGACGGAGCCGCCGATAGAGCATGCGCGGGATTTTCGCGCCTTCTTCCGACTACCCGCCCGCCCCGCGGTGCCGAGCGGTGCCCGCGGGCGCGGCCGCGCTGCCGGCGCGGAGCGGGAACCGGCGGGGCAGGGTCGTGCGGTTTCGTTGCCACAACATCCTGCTGCCGGTGCTTCCTCATCGCGTTTTATCCGGCCGTTACTCGAGTAAAGTTTCGCTTGCAGCGATCGTTGCTAAAATTAGGGATTTTGTGGTAATCCAAGCGAAAGTTGCCCTCTGGGCGTTGCAGCTCTAAACCTTGCGTCCAAAACCAATGCACCTCAGGACCGTGCAGTCTCTGTGCGCAATGACAACCGCAGGAACAGAGCATGTTAGCGAGGGTTGCGTGATGGAATTACATCATTGTCCTGTAAGTTTTGGCCAAAAAAACCCCAACAAACCTGCAGCATGGCTAGTGGAGGGCTAGAAAGGCAGAGCCGTAACAGTGGAAACTGCAGGAAAGCAAGGAAAGCTCAAGAGCTCTGTTGCTCATAGGGGTGGATGCAAGGCTGTTTGCTGGGGAGGAAGCTATACACACTTCTGCACGCAAGAACAAGCCCGCATGGTACAAGGTTGTTCATAACGCAATGAAGAGGGGAGCAGGAAGTAAAATGCTCGTTCTTTGGCTGAAATCATGGTGCTTCCTGGGAAAGAAGACTAGTTGGGAACAGACCACACGACCAGCAGAGCCACTACATTGCAACAGCAGACAAATCCAGCACAGAGAATGCTGGAGAAGACTCATTTCACGAGTCGATGAGATTTGCATTCACTTACTCCTTTTTCTTTCTTCTTTTTTTTTCTTATGACATTGGATAGTTTTCTCTACAATAATAATGAAACACTCCGTTCATTTTCTTGATAAATAGCAATATTCGGAGCCTTTAATTAACAATACCCCCCCCACACTTGCTGCTCTAGGGTTATGACTCCAGTTCTTCATTCCTCTTGATTAAGCTTGACAGCAGTGGACATCGAAGAAAGAAGGTGATAATGAAAACCTGTTTGTAACTTTATAACTTTACAAAAAGCAGCAAAAACTTTCACACACAAAACCCATGAAGTAGCACAAGCCAGCTGCAGAAAAAAATGCTTCCTGAAAGACATCTCCAGTTGATGGTGCTGCTCTCCACCCTCCAGGTCATATATACTGTGCCTGAGAGTTCAAACTGTCTATGTATCTCGCGTCCCTATCCACCCACCTCCCGCTCTTTTGTTTTACATTAATTCTTGGAGGAAAAAAACTTGCGAGTCAACTGAACAAGCACAAACACGGAGTGTCCTAGTTTGCTAGAATTTATTTTGATACATACTAACTGCCCAAGCACGCCCAACTCCTGGGTAGTGTTTTCTTTAGCCGAGGGTTGTTCACAACTAATTTGAAGTATTTGTACCAGCGAAAAAACTTTCAGCACTTCTCTAATCTCTGAGCACACCTGTTTCAGGTATTTTGGAGCTTCAAGATTTCGTTTGTGTTTGTAGTGGTGGAAGGCTATTCCACTTCACAACTGTTTTCTGGGGACTGCCTCCCCTTTTCAAGGGTGCTTGAAAAGCAGAACAGATCATAACTTTAAACACCATCAGTGCGGCAGGACTACATGAGAGACGTGAGGAAATTGTCTCAAGAGGTTATCTAGTCTATAGGCAGAATGCTATAACAGATGCCAGATGACATGCACATGACCTAGGAACCATGCAATCTGAACACTGTGACCTGTGCAAGCTCATGACTTAATTAAAGACCTAAAACCAGCTAACCAGCTTGTCAGCATCTAGCCTCATTGAGAGGCAGCATCTCCCAATTCTCAAATTTCTGCTCTATTTTAGGAAATAAAAGTACAGCTTGGTACCATAACTTTGAAAGGTTTTCTAATCCCTGATCTAGGTTTTGTCCCACAAGGCAGGATCAGTTATCCCTGAGTCACTCTTGTCACACCATTGTCCAGTTCGTTGTCTCCAGCAAGCAAGAGGTTTTCCTAGTCCCACTGTCCTTGAAGTGTCCGTAAATCCAACCCGGCAGTGGTAATTACTGAACGGCGGTGGTGGGAAAACCCAAAGAGCAAATCTCCTGGGCTATGAGTGAAGTTGGTAGAGGCATGCCTTTCCCTTCTGCCTGTAAGGGCTGAGTGGGTTACATATCTGTGAGCCCTTAGGACATCTCTCTGCTCTTCCTTCTCCCTTCACTAGTTGTGTTGGCTCCCTCGTTGCCAGGTCATCAACAGTGGATGTCTGGTACTTTGCTGCTCTTTACAAGCTATTGCGTTTCCCACAAAATAGTAAAGCTGTTAGTGTGGCTTGCTTCTTGTCATTCAGGGATCCCGTTTCTTCCACCGTTGGCACTGCCCACATGCTGGAACACTGCCAGGATTGGTTACAGAGCAGAACTATGGATTCCTTGCCTAGACAAACCCCAGGAGTGCTTTTGTGGTTAGATTGTTCCTGGGTTCATTCCAACAGGCAAGACCACACTAGATTTCTCACTCCCTCCATCAAGCATCATCGTACAGCTCTATTCTGTCATCCGAGGCACCCCCCACATCTCTCTGCCTGCAAAGTTGAGGATGTCCAGCCATAAAACACCTGAAGTACGAGGCATTGTGAGGATGCTTTTCCTCATATTTGAGAATTATAGGAAATAAGAATTCTTACGGCTTTTAAAGGCTACAAAGTCCTGTGGACTAGTC
The DNA here is from genome assembly GCA_013397935.1 of Dasyornis broadbenti. Taxonomy (NCBI): domain Eukaryota; kingdom Metazoa; phylum Chordata; class Aves; order Passeriformes; family Dasyornithidae; genus Dasyornis; species Dasyornis broadbenti. The sequence goes on along the minus strand of VZRN01000659.1, from coordinate 248,476 downwards.
CACCATTACTACATTCTTGAGCCATCCTAGATCTCCATCAGTCACAGCTGCAAGAAACCACCTCACAGCTCCCATGACATACCTTCCTACTGACGACCAGAAGCCACCTGCTCTATATGGGATAAGCCACAAGCAGGGTGGCTGTGGGTCCATATATATCAGTCTGACCCCAGGGTCAGGAAAATGGCACACAAAGGATAAACACAGCCCACACTACCAGCTTTTAAACTGCTTTGGTTCCTTTACCTTCACAGAATGATCAAGGATAGCAAGCAATTAAGGGGTAACATGCAAGAACTCAAATTTTCAGAAAGCCATGCAAAATAAGCAGTTACATCCACCTACAAAATAAATCAACAACAACAAAAAAAAAACCCTAAAAAATGAATCTCAACCCCAAAATAGGTTAGCTGAATGAACTGCAAGTCAAGCACAGAGCAGACCTTCCTTTTCACTCCTTTAACCTCAGTTTACCCAGAAATACCCTCTCATCATTTAATGAGGTTTCTGCTCTGTATCAGGTTTTCTGTATTCAAGTGATGCTGATCATCAGTTAATGAAAGAGCTAGAACCACTATCCAAGAAGGTGATCCAAGAATTTCCAGAAAAGGCCTTTTGTTCTTCGAGAAACCTTCAACAAATCAGTAGATTTTCCTTTCAAGGCTGCTGGAACTCTGCTTTAGTTTTATCTGCTTGACACAGAAAGAGAATATTCCACAGTACAAGCATAAGGTTTCCAAAAAGCTGCAATTATATCTAAGTGGGCTGGTTATGCAATATTCTCCCCATCTTTCATACAGGAATGAGTGATCATTCGGGAATAGGGTCTGTTGTTTCTATCCTAAGATTGTATCATGAGACTACCCCATTTGGACATGGAATTATGCATGGAGTGATTATTTGCATTTCAGGAAACATTTACAATATCTCAATAAACCTCCAGATTTCTATGAGACAATCTCAAATATCTGATTTGAGCTAAGTTGTCCTGGTTTTGGCCAAGACAGTTAATTTTTTCACAACTGCTGTGAGAAGGTGGAGCCTAGAGTGGTATAGATATGTCTGCCTTGTTATTCTCCATCATCTTACATCATTGCCAGAGGCAGGGAGAAGGGGCTCCCTCTCTCACTTCCAGGAAGAAAGGTGGCCCCTTCCCCTAGAAGAAAGAGTGTGGCAGGGTGGGGAATCAGTCGGCCACTGTTCATTGTCTGGGGATCTGAGGTGAGCATTTTGCATGTAAATCACCTTCTCTTTGTACACTTTTGTTATTAATATTGTTGCTGTTTCTTATCTCATTGCTGTTTCCAGTAAATGGTGTGTATCTCAACCCACAATCCTTGTCTTTTGTGCTTCCAGCTGGGGGGAGAAGGGAATTGACTGACAACTGACAGTGTGGTTTTGGTGAAAGCACTAAACTGGGGAATACCGTTCCTAAACCATGACACAAGTTTATTTGGGAAAGAACTGAGACAGATGAGGCAACCCGTAAGGTACCCTAATGCTCGCTTTCCTTTTCAAACATGGTACCAAAAGGACTTCTCACCCGACTCTTTTAAAAGATAATCAGGAAAATATTTTCTTTCAAGAGACACAAGTCATCAGTATTTCCTAGTCTCCTAACTGGAGTTTTCTAGAGAACTACAATTACCCACAGCAACTTATTTAGATACAAGGTTTACTCATTACGTGTAGTATGTCATATAACTGCTTCAAGGGCTAAGTGACAAAATGGAAACGATACAGAAGTCTCTACCATGACCTATCATACCTTTTTTCCCCTGAAACAGGTGGCAAACTACATGTGAAATAAGCATCTTTCAAAGCCAAAATGAAGCATTCAGGAGAGATGCTTGCATGTCATGCAGAAACTAAGAGCTAGTCAGTGGATAGAGTAAGATTTCTCTCCTTATAGCTGTTAAGAAACAAATTATTTCAGTGAGGCACCTGGAAAAGAGTAAAAGTCTGAGGTAGTAGATTTTTAAATGGAACCATAAAACTTGAATTGCTCCTCTATTTTGAACAAAAATATTGAAATACACCAACAAGTCAGTTTTGAGTTTCTTTTCTGTTATAGATTCATTTTATAAAAAAATATTTTATTTATAGAGCAGCTTTTTCCTCTGCATTGGTCTGTTTTGTGATAACTTTTGAAACCTTTTGAGGGGAGGTGGAATTGTCAGACATTCCTGCAATCTTTATGAAGCATCAGTGCCTTGGGAGAAAGTCCAGAATCCAGTGAAGAAGAAATCAAATATGATGATCTCTACCCTGTTTCACCAGTACATACACACTCCAGACTGCTCCAAGCTGCACTTGAACTAGCCCAGCAGATGTCAGAGAAAACACAGAAGAAACTGAGGCTGCTACAGGGTAGAAGAAAGAGGTATAGAGCACACAAATCCATCCAAAGCTTTGTTTTGCTACTTGGAGGACAATTTTCATTTTAATTGGTAATTTAAACCTAAGTAACATGCATTTTTTAACCCATTTTGTGGGTATCAAAATTATTTCAGATGACACTACAATACTGACTTGAAGTGTTAATGTATCTTAAATAGTATTGGTTTTAGCAGATAAACTTGAAGATGATTCTTAAATGCTTTGTCACAGAGTAGACTACAGCCTATGAGTAAGCTTTCTCTATGACACTTAAAGAATGGGCTTTTACAAGACCTATCTCACTACATACAACGTTTTAAAGAAAAAACACATTTAAGATCACATTCAAAACACCGTTTTCTAAAATATCATAGTATTTTAAAAAGACTAACAATTTATTCAATGTAAATATAACTTAAAAGGTCATGGAGTTGCAAATACACATTCAGTATGCCATTTCTAGTTTTCTGCAAGTTAATTTACTTAAAATAATTTCAAATCTAGAATAGTGTCAATTAAGATCCAACCTCCAAGGTTACAGAAGTGCTATTTTTCAAATCTAACTGAAACTGGACTTCCCAGTTTTACTACATTTCTTTTGGATTTAAAACAAAAGGAAACACCCCTGTAAACCATTACTGTAGCAGCAGTTAGCAACAAGAATGAGTAACAACTGTCAATCTGCAAACATAAGTTATGCCCTTTCTTACTGTCAATTTTTAGTCAAATACGTAAATAAATACAAGAGCTAACACAAAATTTATTTGTAAAAAAGTACTTTATATGCTGAAATTTGGAATAAAATAACATGCAGTACTGACTGCATGCTTTGGAGTATGTAATTAACTGCTTGGAATTGATGCTGAACAGTTAAACCTTTTCTTTGTGTAGAAGACCACTCTTTTATTAACCATTAGAAATTTGTTTTGTAATTAATTTTATACTGCTATATTAAAATCCTAAATGTGAAAATGACTCAAGTCATTTAGTGAAATAAGATACCATAGGCACCATAAAATATATATATATATATATATATGTCTTTTTTTTTCTTTTTGAACAAAATCTGGTGATGAACCAGCATTAACAGGATGAAAATTAAAAGGCACATTCAGGCAAAAAAATAATCAACATAGTTTGCATGATGCTATATTTTAAAAAAATAATTTATGCTCTGAATAACAGACTGGATCAGAAACAAATATTCTAGCAGATTCCAATCTGTCAGAGTTAAAGTAAATTTTGTAAAAGGTGTGCAATTCAAACAACGCAATTATTTTTTAGTATTGAATTTTGTTTTGTTTCAAGGTCAGTATAAGGTTTATAACCAAGTGCTTGTTAAGAGGACTGACTACTCAACAGGTCTTGTTTTCTGAGTGCATAGAAATACAACGAGCAATGACGATGTTTTCCTTGCAAGAGGACATATTCTTCTATTTGTGCAAATCTTGATCAAGTACTTGAGCGTCTTTCAGGTCTTGGAACACATTTCATAATCGCAGCTCTCCACAGGGCAGGGGCAAGTAAAAGGCTTAGAGTAGTCACACTCAATATAAGAAGATACACCTGCAAAAGACAAATAAAAGCCCTTACTTCTCTTGGTTACATGGTAGCACAAAGAAGTAAACTAGAAGTTTGAAGAGATGAGACTCTTCTAGACAGTATTTTCAAGAGACTTCACCTGTCTTCCTAAGCAACTTTGTATATTGCTATAAAAGCAAGGAAGTGCATGCTCGAATCATCTCAATACTTGTTTACCTGGTGTGAAGATACAATTGCAAAAACACCATTATGAGCTTATAGAAAAACAATTCTTTATAGGTATAGTTAGGAGATCAATTTTGAAAATTCAGTATTTGTTAAAAAGTCAATGGCCAATTATCACTTTATTTGAATAAACAAAACAAAAAAACCCAAACCAACAAACCAAACCAAAAAGACCCCCAACCAATCAAATTTAAAAAAAAACCCACCACCACCCTAAAATATTCTGGTTTAATGATATAATGGCAAAGTTCACTGCTAGTTCACTTATCAACAGAAAAAAGCAAACAAAAATTCCTTTAAGCCATACTGTACCTCTTCTGAAGAAAAAGGGTTCTAAACACATTGTCTGAAGGAGTCTTAGAAAACAGTGGCAGAAAGTAGTTTTGAGGTCTCAAGCAAAAGAACGAGTGTAGGAAATTTCAGAGCTATATAAACCCATATGGTAAATAATCATGTGAGAGCAGAAAAACATGAAAGCCTAAAAGCCTCCAAGCTCAGTGGGTGGGCCCCTCAACTGGTTCTGTGATCAGATACAGATATCTTGAAACTCTATGCAAATATGCAATATTTGTAGCTCTTAATTATATGAAGAGGTGAACATAGAAATGAATCACCTTTACCCACAAGTGAACAGCACTGTGTAAGTGTTTCAGATGTGCTTTATTTGGAATTGGTTCCAACACTATACAGTCCACTTGCTCATATAATGAAAAGCTCACAGCACCAGGAGAGCATTTTTTGTGAGCAGAAGCACAGATTACAAAGCAGCTAGTAACAGAGAGTGAGGTCAGTTGTTGTATGTCTATAGCTATAATTTACTTAATTTCATAACTTAGACTTCATCTTAAAAAAAGTGACATTCCCACAGCTTCAATATAAAACTAAGTTTAAGGCTTCTTTCCTGGGGGACATTTTCATGACCACCAAAACCACTGGTTGTTTCTTCTGTGGAAGATTTAAAATGAACAAGCAATACAGGTTGAAGTGATCACAGGTTTATTTGCTTGTTTAAATGTTAAGGCGATTTTCACAATATCTGCTCTCTAGTTCTTATTTACTGGTATTTCCTTTAAATCTTATACTCTCTCATTATTGTATACTCCTGTAACTTTTCAACAGCTGTATCAAGCAAAGGCTTCTCAGTCTTTGTGACTTGGGTGCTACCTGCAACTAACTGCTCAGATAATAAAGAACTTGTGAGAGAAGTTACGGTAAAGTGTTTATAACTAAGCTATTTAAAATATTAAAGCACAATGTGAAACAAGTTAAAACCAGCACTAAGAACCCCATCAAGGACATACAAGTATACATTCATGTGAGTTGATTCTACTTTTTTACAGTTGAGAAGTGCCACAAAATTGGAGTGTATTGGTATTTCGAATACTGGGATTTTGTATTACAGTGTAAGTTATTCAGGTGCAAAAAATGAAGTTAATAACCACAGAACAGCTTACCTCCCGAGATATGATCCCTGCTCTGCGTGCTCTACTTCCCAGAACAAAAGAGAATTCACTGACTTGTGCCAGTCCTGCTGAGACAATCCACTTGATATACTGGCTGGTCTTTGGAAGAATCAAAGAAAGGACAAGCACTGCCAAGACAAACTTTAAAAAAAGGGTTTTTTAAGTTATTGTGGGTTTGTTTGTTTAAATAAAAGAAGTGCAATAAATAAAATAGTACTACCTCTGCAAGATATATAGCATCAAATACAAAAATTTTGGACATAACACAAAATAATGGACTTCCAAGTGTGGCTTCTGTATTAATGTCAAAAAAGATAAATGTACATTGCACAGTAAAAAGTAATATCTTCTTTACTACAATAAAAACACTTTATAAGGATCACAAATACCAAGCTAGAGAAATAGATGCTTTGCCATGTGTAACTTACTTTTAACATTAAATAATTTTCTTTTTAAACACCTGAAGAATATTGTATCAAACTGTATTCTAATCAGCAAGAGTTCTCCAAATACAGATTTACAGTAATATTCTCTGTTATATCAGATGTTCAGTTCTTGCACAGAATTTTCTTTACGGCATGCAGCACAAAGATTACTTATATTATTGAAGATTAAAATATTTTTTAAAAGCATAAAAGAAAATACCTTCATTATGACGACAGACAATGTAAGGAATAGCAAGACTGTGAGCTCATATATTACAAATGTGGGAAAAACATGAAGTCCTAGAAGGAAAGAAAACAACATTGCAAAGTCTGAGGCCAATATCTTACTATGGTAATTTTCTGGGTTAATAATATATTTAATTGCAAGACTTTTCTCAAAACCAATCAAACAAAAAGCCTTAACTTACCTACCAACCACTTGATCACTAAAGCCCTAACTACCTACTTGATCACAAAAACATTTCCTGCATTATCCAGTCCTTTTTTCCTTTGGGGGATTTAGCACAAGCAATATTCCCAATTGAATTAAGCAGCATACAACTGGTGCATGAGCACTCTTAATTTCTAAAGCCTTCTGCCTTACATGTCAGTCAACAACACAAAATCTGAACCGAAACACACCTCTAATGAAAGCTATAAAAATCCTGCAGGAAAATAATTCCATTGTTATGCACAGTCATTGTAAAATTTTGCTAGTCATTTAACTTTTTTGTACAATAAGGTAATAGTGGGAAGAACATGATACTCAGTATTTGCATAGACTGTAGCTACAAGAGAAATTCAAACTATTTTCATTCTATGATCCTCACTTCCAAACACTGAAAAGTTACCTGAACTTGAAAAGTCACTTAGACTGGAATCAGGTAAAGCCATAAACCCCTGAGCATGGGCTAACTATAGAAAAACCCATTGCTATGATATTGGTGGGGTTTCTTTTGTTGGAGTGGATTGTCTTTTTTGGTTTTTTTGGAATATTTGGTCATTGTAATTTAGTAATTATACGAAGCAAGGTAACAAGAACCACAAAGAACACAGAAATGTAAAACTAAATCCTGCTAATATTAAACATAAGAAAAAGAAGTATTTGTTGGAGAAGTCCTAGAGTCATTGAGGAATAATCTTACAACTAAGTCCATTTTTATCTCCTGAAGTATGAGGAACTTGTGCAGGCAAACATAACTGTATATCTTTGGAAGCTCATTCCTTTTTCATAAAAGCTTGTAAAAAGTGAAACCAAAATAGTGGTGGTGTTCCCAACAAATTCGCAATAGTTGGCATTTCTCCAACCTAATTATTTCTGGTGAAGGACAAGAATTTAGCTTTCCAAAGCATAAAGCATGTAAATCGATGCTGTAACTTCTTATTTGAATGTAGGAGAAGGTTTTGCTAATTTTCCCTGCCCTATAGTGCTGCAGAGCCAGACGAACTGTAAAGAACCAAGAGTTCTTTACATCTCTTCCAGAGTTACAGTAACTTCACAATGATTTGGCTGTATGCACATTCAATTGTTGATGGAAATGTTCTTCAAACACATCAGAGATCTTTATACAAGTACCACCCAGTCAGCACAAACACACCCTGTTTTATTTCTTAATTTTCTTCCAACTATTAAAGTGCAGATGCAAAAGACTATTGAAATAAGAGGAGAGATGGCAGAGTAAGAGATGAACACCATACCAAAAAAAGAAATCCACATATATGCACAGAGACATGTGGAAGGGCAAGTAGCTTCTCTGTTTTCACTGTCTATCACATGCACAGTGCTCCTTCACCTTTAGGCCGACCTCAGAAAACACATAAAAAGCAATTACAGAAATACAGCCCAAAGCAATGGCATGTTTGATAAGAGGGCCAACTCTGCCACGTCCAGAACTGAAGATTTCCGAGGGAGGCTATAAATAAAGCCTAGTGCTCTCTTCACTACTGGTGGAATGATGTTTTCAGTTCTGGAGTGCACAGGCAGTCTGAAGTCCATTTGAACTGCTGCCCAATGTGGAGATTATTGCCATATTCCAAAGAGCTGAAGCACAAACTACGGAAGATTTCTATCCTAATCCTTTGGGGGCGAGTGTCTACAAGGTGAAAACAAGCCTAAACCAGTCACATGCACTATTTGGAGCAAACAAATCAACACCCCAGAAACCAGGGGGTTTTTTAGAGGAAATAAATCCCATCATAAGGGATTTTTATGGTCACTACAGACCTTTGCCCCTGTCCTAGATGAAAACCCAGGATAAGGCCAGAAGTCATATCAGACTCCTATACAAGCACATGAAGCCTTCCTGATAATATAAACACCATTTCATAGGCAGAAGCTGAATGAATAAGGCCAATTATTGCAATGGTTTTGATCAGATTTTGATGAAGCCCAGGAGTAATTTTGAAATAATTCCCTAACATGGAAGAAACACTTCAAATAAGTCAAAAACTTCAGCAGTGTCATCAAGTAGTACATGCCACATTGGCCAGCAGTCAATAGGATTACACTCAGGTACACTTTTACAGAGCTGACCATAAGCTACCGGACTTTAGCTCTAAGCAGTGTTCTGAAAGAGCTGGAACAGAGACCTTGGGGTGCACCCAGTGTCAAGCCAAAAAGCACAGTTCACTCATATAAGTTGGTCTGTATTCTGTGGACTATTAGAGGCAAGATTTCTTTTTATAAGTACTTTTCTCTTAACAAGTAAACTCCCTCTTTCCTCAATTAGACAGATTCTACCAGTCTGCTGGATGGCTTCTAAACAGCATGCGAAGATCCAAACGTCTTGACCATATCCTAGTTAGATCCAACATCAAGAAATGCAGTCTTGGAGATCCTCAATGGCAAACAAGATTACAAAATCCAGAACTCTGTGGGTCAAATTCTACTGGAGCCAGTAGAATTAATTCTGGCATCCTCAAGCCAGGACATCACTCAGAAAAATCACGTTAGCAATGCATTGAGATGCTGTAACTATTAAGAGTCTTAATGAACCTAAGACCATAGCCAGCAAACGCAATAAATGCTGGCAGTAGAGTTGGATGGATAAAGAGAAGATGATGCATGCCACCTAATGAATTCCAGTTGGGATCTTCCTTTTTCTTAGACTCAACAGAAATAGTAAGAGGCTCATTGTGTGAGAATCCTTGAGTACATGCTTTTTCTGGGTGGTGGTGGTGCTGGCAGTGTCAGCATCACCCATCTTATGAAGAAAAAGACCAAGCTGTTAAAGGGTTTTAGCATCTTGCATTCAACGTCCAACACTGACCTCAAGATTTACCCAGAAGGGAAACATGGAACCTAGCAGGTGGGTACATCTGTATAGCACATTGAGAACACACGACTTGTCAGTCACTGGAAGTAATCTGTCACCTCACCAGTGGCAGAGAGGGTCCTGACGCCCAATTTTAAACTCCATACTCCACATGTAGACTAAAAAAATTGGAGCTTTTTTAAAACAGTCAAGCAGTCCACACAAAGATGCCTTCCATCTTTCCAAAGAGTAATCAAAACAAAACCAAAAGATGTATGGATTAAGATTTGTGTTCTGGGTACCAAAACAGAAATGAGAAAGAAAGTTTCCAAAATGTGGCTCTAAGAGATTGGTTGAGATGTTCTCTCAAAACTACTAGTGAAGACAGAGACTAACAGGAACTTTCTAACCTCAGCGGGCTGCACAAAGAGCGCCAGGATCCTTGAAGAACACCCAGAGACCCGAATGAATGTACAGATAGAGAGTAACTCAAAGTGCAGCTGTTAATGCCTAACTGCAAAGGTGCATTATTCCCACAAATGCACCCAAGCGCAAATTTGAAAGCAGTACCATTACGTAGGTCAAGCTAAGGGCAGGTCCACTGCTATGGACAGTACATGAACAAGCGCTTTTCAGCTCAGCTTTTAGGCACCAGAAGGATTTCTGTAGTGAGAACAGAAAGGCAGGCATTCAAGACAAGCAAAATAGAAATGAACTTTTCCAAATGACATATTTACAGTCATTTTGCAATTAACATAAATTATTTTATTTGTGCCTCTATTTTAAAAGGACCAGAAATGATACTATTGCAGTGGTGTTCTACCCCACCTCAGGATCTTAAATGTTTCTGCTCTATATAATAAGGTGCTTGCTGCATATAGTAACGGCTTCTCTTTAGGAAGGGGGCAAGAATCTTTCCCTGTGGCTTTTACAAAATTTTACATAGTAAATCTCTATATATTTATAGATACATATAATTTCCATGTGCACATATGTAAGTAGAGAGCAAGCAAGAAGTCTTTAGAAAGAAATCTGGCAAGAAGAAAAATTAAGGAATACTTTTTATTCTACTCAGGTTTTCTTTGCAACATCACATCACTCTTTTTAAATATTATCTCCTTGCCATCCCACAGAATTTCCTATTAAGCACAAAATTTAAAAGTAACTGAAAGTAAAGGGGGGAGGGTGGGCTAATTTTCATTTGGGGATGGAGGCTTTTTATGGTTATGAGTTTCCTTTATTTATTGGTTTTGGAGGTTTTTTTGTTTTAGTTTGGTTGGGGATTTTTTTATCATGCAAGCCTTGTCCCATTTTATCAGAGACCTATAGCACAGATCTTCTGATTCTTTAGCTAATTTTCTTCTGAGGCAGGAGTAACACCATTTTCTGTAAAATCATACTAACTCGTTAGGCAATTTTCTTTTCTTTCCCTTCTTGCAAATATAATGGCAACAACTGTTAAAAAGATTTTTTTTTTTTTTATTCTGTAACAGAATGACTAAAATAATTTCCTTAGAGTACAATGTAGGCTGTACAGAGTGCTGCTAGCATGCCAACTGAGGTCTTGCTATTTTCTTGTACTCTAGCAAAGTCTTATCTCTAGTCTTAATTTATGCAGCCACAAGAGTGTATGACAGTATTTTTGTTCAGTCCCTTGTAAAATTAACTTTGGGCTTATAATCACTTGTCACGCTTTGTATCCCTGATAACACTATCCACTGCATCACCATCTTTACTGAAACACAAACAACTTACATCTGTGAGCATTTAGCAATTACTCATCCAAACTTGTCAGCTATATGGGCCCAAGTTTCACCAAAGCTCACCACTTTCCTACTTTTATTAAAAAATAAGTTATTCAAATAAACATATCTATTACTAAGTAATCTGACTCATCACCAGAAGCTATTATCATGGGCTGGATAAAAAAAAAAATTAAAATAAAATTAAGACTGGCAAGCATAGCTATTTCCTTTTTGACAGCCACCAGTTTTAAGTTTCTGCTATGAAACAATGAGTATCGAACAGGTATATAAGGAACAACATTAAAATTATGCCGATGATGGGACTTTACTGTTATCTGAATAAATATACAGAGATAAAAAGAATAATAAAAAACTTAAAATAAAATGAGAAGAAAAACCAAGGGTGGTGTTGAAAAAACCCAAACCCTAAGGCTTTCTGAGTAAACAAGGGTTGAAGGAGGTTGGATTTGTGCACCGGTACATATCCAAACCCCCTCTTAGACACTGCAACGTCCCCAACATAGGGATATGCATCTCTTATACAATTCACAGGGAGAGGCAAATGCTTTCCCAGGGCCTGTCTCCTCATCCACTGTACCTGAGCACTTCAGTAACATGTTCCAGTTTTCTTTAGACAAAGCGCATTTGGGCATGCACAGACAGGTAGAGAATATAGCAGTTCAAAAGGAAGCTACTGATTGACTGAAAATATTCCGAGTTAACTCCTTTTGGATATCAAGCATAATGAGTTACTCCCTTGTCCCTTGTCTTATAACTGCTGTATTTCAGTTGGCATTCAAGTAGTGTCTGAGATACGTCCTGTTCAATTATTTTTCCCTGCATTAAGAACACATGGATCACATCCTCGCAACTAACTTTCTAAAGAAATAAGCTATAAAAAATTGTGATACGATGATTTCATGCTTCTAGCATAAACCAAGGCAAAAGAACCTGAAATCTACTCTACCAATTGACTCAAAAAAGTAATACAATTTCAGTATAAATTACAAATACAGCTGCTGGGAAGAAGGAAGACCATTCAAAAAAACCCCAACAAATCAACACCCAAACCAAGGTCTTTTTCCCTTAAAATTTTTAGTTACATGTTTTAAATAGGATGATTTCAGAATTAACATTGAAAAACTGAGATTAAAACAAGACTTGAGAGTACAACATGGAAATGGCTTCTGAAACTGAATGTTACACTTAAAAGTAGTAGCAAAGGCAAACCAATATTGTGGTCAGTTAAGACTATAGTACTTTAACAAAATAAAATCTATCTCCTCCCCTCACATTATATTATTTTTCTCTTCATCCACAGTGTAAGCTATGCTTTCATATATTTATATATTTTATATAGCATAGATATAACATTATTTAATATTACATATAAATACTAAATATATTAAAGTGAGTTTTCTTAGAAGTTACCTATAGATGCAAAGAAAATGATGGCAAGAAAGTCACGTATTGGTTCAATACAGCACATAATCTCCTCAGTAACCATGTGACCCTGAGAAGAGATCAGAGCTCCGGCTAAGAAGCATCCCAGCTCCATTGAAACATCCAACAGCTCTGTGATCTGTTAAGGAACAATAGAGAATCTATTGTTGAGTGACTTTATATATCATTTCACAGTGAAAGTATAAAACTTTACATTATACCAAATGCGGGAAATTACTATGTTTTCATGCAAATTCAACAACAAACAGAATTCAATGTATTTATTTCACTGTTCTGCAGTACTGTATTTATACAGAAGACTCAAAAAACTACTTTCTCCCTTTATGTTACCTCCTTTCACACAAAAACAAAAATTTCTTAATCTACACCGTAACACTTTGTATCGCTCTTAAGGACAGCATCTGATTTCACAAGTCCGAGAGCGACTTTAACAGCTTCGGAGCTGGGATTACATAACACATCGAGGCTGTGAAATAAAGCAGTAAGAACAGGATATTTTCCAGCTGTCAAACAAGAGGGAAAAAATGAAAATCAAAGTTTATATTTGGGAGAAGAGTCTCAATCTAGCAGAAGTCCCAAGCATAGATTACATTTTATTATTGTAAATTTGGCTCAAATGTGCCTGTATGCTTTATTGAATAGGGATTCATTTAAGTGTGTGAAGTAAACTGCTGAAATGAAGCACAATGTCTGCTTGAAAGAATTCAGACTGCTTCATCCTTTTTTAATATTTTAATGCAGTACTAGAAGAAGAGATGAAACACATGTAAAGAGACTAAACAAAACACAAAGCAACTGCTTAAGGCAATGCTTGGAACATTAGAAGAAAAAAGCAAGCAGCACTTCCAATATATGCTAGGATATGATGTATGGTAGGGTATGAAGTATGGTTTGAAATAATTACTTCAAAATCATGCAGCTGCAGATGGTCACCTTGCTGAGAAAGGACAATGCTATTAATATTAATAGAACATTTAAAACCAAAGACTTCACTCTAATTTAGATTACACAAGAATACACTATAGTACATTTATGGACACCATTCATCATATCTTGAATGGCATTATACTGTAAGATATGAAACAAAAAATATCAGGCGATGTGAAACTAATGGAGGAGGGCAAAAGACAGAAGAAAGGAGTCTCCAAGCTACACGTAAACTGTCACCTAAAAATAATCCCAAGACTTTTGTGTATTGAAGTATTAATGTCTGAATGCTCATCACATAACTGGATTTGTGTAAGAGTCTGCAATTTATTGCAAGATATTTAAGGTAACAAATTGGTTTTGTCAACTAATATAAATAGCTGCTGATCAGGTAAAACAAACAAAATAATTGTTATTCTCATTTTAAAACAAAAAGAATTTCAGTGCTTTTCACAACTTGAAATTATAACAGGGAAGAAGGCAATATATACATGAAGGACTTCAAAATCACCAAGAGATGATAAAGGAAATAGTTATGAATATGAAACATTCAAGTTCTTCTCAATCATACATCAGTTGTTTTAAAAGTCACAGCCTCTTGCAGATGATTAAGATCCAACATAGCCTATTTAAATAAAGTTGAAATTATTTTTAGTACTCAGCTATAATCCTCCCATGCTTAACTGTTATCAGCTGTAGCAGAGCTCCACATCAAAACCTTTATAGCAAATATTTTAAACATTCCCTTGGCCATGATTAGGTTAGCATATAAGAAGAGATATAGCATATCTTGTACCAGAATTGCATGATACCACAATGTTGTGAGAATCACTCTTCAAGCAAGGAACAACTTGAGTGTGAAAGAAATATGTTTGTTCAGAAAGCAACAGACATAACTGGAGCAAGCTGCATGTCTAACTGGGAATTTGGTCCCACAGCATAAAAACTGAATTACATTCCTTCAGTCTATGGCAAGCCAAGTATGAGCTCAAGGGGCTGGTAAAAAAATAGGCAAATTTTGCTGTTTCTTGTCTAGTCTCTGCGTTCTACACAACTTCAGGTCTACAAAATCTATAGGTCACTCTACACACAGGAAAGTGTAAAGTGTATCAGGGACTAAGAAAACAAGCAAAAACTACACAATTTTCTTGACTCCCTCTCCCCTCCTCCAATTTGTTCTTCAGATTTACAGAATCAACCAGGTTGGAAAAGACCTTTGAGATCTCTGAGTCCAACCTTTTATATGTAGCTTTATACAGAGATTCGTTTTACAATTCTCATCTTGGTCTCTGGTTGCTCCTTGTATTACCTACAAGAGGACACATTTCTTCAGCTAAAACTGTAGTATCAGGGTTTATTATATATAATGTGTATATATACATTATATATAATGTGCGTGCACATGAGCACACATGTAATGAAGAGGAGTTGTTTAACTGGCAGGAAGGCAATCTCTGCAGAATTTCTTATATAAGCACAACTTGGAAAGTATTGTGCATTTAGTATTCCCTCTCTACTTGCATCACTTCTAATGTTCTGCCTATACCAAACAGGGCTTTAGCGATTACTAATCCCTGGGCTTTGCACTGTCCTCTTCTCAACTCTTACGTTACAGAAAGCTTTTTCAGTTAAAATTACATGAAAAATGTTGTCAATTTACATGTTTTTTCCCAGTGCAACTTCGTTTTCAGTTGTATTCAAGAGTCCCATTTTACTCTAATGCAAAAAGGATTGCTTTGCTTTCACTAGAATATTGGATTTTTATGTTCATATGTCCTACCACAGCAATAAATAAAGAAATAAACATTACTGCTATAACATGTTCTGGCTGAATATCAACCATCTGTTCAGCAGTTGTTTTGCTTATATTCTTTAATAGTGTCTATCTTATTGCTACTCTTTAATCATCACAGAAGCTTGATTAATATGGTAAGCCAGCAAAATTAAATAAAATTTTGGTGGAAATAAAGGTATTAGAATTTCAGGCTTTAGCAGCTTAAATCTGCTAAAGTGTAAAGAGGTGAATTTTAAACTTGCATTTCAAAAAAGTAAAGCTATAATGGAAATGGAAACAATTTTTAGTGAACCTTGTAAAAACTCTATCTCAACTTACTTTATGAAGTAATTAACTAGAATATTTGAGGTTACAATTCTTCCTTTACCTTCTTTTAATTGATAGAAAAGAGCTCATAAGCAGGTTATAAGGCATTGAGAAGTACTTTAAGGCAAGCAAAGAATGATATTCAAATACTAGTGACGATATTCATAAGACATTGCAGAAAAAACTCGGTACATTTTCATATGTAAAGTACTGCAAGAAAAAAACTGTATTTTCTTTTTGGTGTATAAAACAAACTGGCAATTTCCTTACATTTGCTGCCACCATACCAGGTCAACCATAAGGTGCTGAAACTAGAAGCCACTTTTCTCCCATGTGTATGCACAGTCCCATAAACATGTAAATGTAACTGCTGTCCTTCTTGTCAGGTCAGGTTTTATATTTTTCCATTTCCCTAATAACATTCAGCAACCTCAGTTTTAAACCACAATAAAACTGACTCTTGTTTTCCTGCAGGTATCCAATACAGCAGTTCATTATCCGGACAGTGCTTAAAACAATTTTCCTTGCAATGTTTCTGTACATATAGAACATTAGAAAGCAACACTACACCAGTGAAAGTTCAGGCTGACATATTCCTCACCTCATCCTGGTAAATATCTTGACTTAAAACTACCAGTTTGGCCATGGGTCCTGAATGGTCATGTTTAAAACCATAAGCTAGATTTTTTCCTTATGGTGAACAGTGCTCCTGAATTGCAACAATTCAAACAAACAAACAAACAAATCAACCAACCAACCACTATCTGCATAACTCAAAGCCTGAAAAGGAGTTGCTGAAAGTGCAATAATGATCTACTGAACCTTTGTTACTGAAGACAAGGTACATGATTCAAAGATGCACAACTTTGTCTCAATGTCATCTATGCTATTACAGGATTGGCACTTGACACAATCCCCACCTCCCAAGCCCTGATCTGCCTAACTAGTTGAAAGATAAAAGGGAGGGGAAGTTCAATTATTTCTGAGACTACTGGGAGCAGAAAGGGTATCTTAAACTCCAAGTCTTATTAAAATACCTGTTTCAAGTCTAATGAATTGCAATTTTATCCAAGTGAGCCAAGCAGATCAGAAATGCTCAAAACTCACTACCATACAGGAAGTCCTCAACTGACAGGATAATCCTTAGATGAAAATTGCTTGCAATGTAGGAACCTCTTCTGTCTCATCTTCCCTCTTGTTCTCCCATACAGAATTTGCCTTTATTGGCCAGGAAATGGCAATTCTAGTTTAATTAATCCTTTGAGATTTTTCAAACACAGGAACCAAGTAAAATAAATTAAGTTTATATATAATGAGCATTACATGTGCTGGTGTTACACATTAATCCAAATACAGAATAAGCATAGCTGGACACCAGAAACCCAGCCAACACTGATGCACATAATAAGTAACTGTATGCATGAGGCAGGAACACCATATCATTCCTACTCTCTTCGTCACGTGTGGGAAAGGATGTGTCCTGCAGAGTAACTCACAATGCTAGACAGTGAGTTAAAATATTTTATTTTAAAAAGTATCTCAAATTTTCTAAATAGAGCCACAGAGTTGTCTTTGGTTAAGAGCACTAAAATAGGCAGTTCTCCTATTGCTTCTCTACAAATTCAAAAGCTTTTTTAGAATTGCACCAGTATAGAAAATTCTGTGTTTGCAGATTAGTTATACCATCTCCTTCAATATTTAGGCTTGGCTTTCCAAGGAGAAAGAACTTTGCAGAATCCATGACAGTTTAATTGTTTTGCTACCTGGCATCCAAAACCTTAATTTAACCTTTCCAAAGACATGCAACATTTTTTTCAGATTAGATCGCCATCACCCATCCTATCTTTGTATTCCTGACATAGTACAGCACCTATACGAATTAAGATCAGTTTTCCAGAAGATTTGTTCGTTTACCTATTCAACTCAACAAGCAAATATTTTCACTTTTCTTACTGTTTAAGTTTGTGTGTTAAAACTACAGCTTGTACCATAACTATAAAGAATCTATCAGTGTCAGTGAATATCAAGCATCTCAAATGGTTCACTGAAGTTACCTGCAGTATCCTTTGTACCATTCCCTTTGATAAATTATTTATCAACTTTAAAAGGAAAGAATTTTGAAAATGTGAAGAAGCCTTCTGGTTTTAAGGCATAAATCCAACAAAATCAAACATATTCTCCCCGTCTGCTACCCCTCCATGTTTCTGTACACACACGTATTGTGTAAAGTCACGAAAACAAACTCCCTGTACATCTGAAATACAATTTGGGTACAATAAGCCCAATTCTATGTAGGCCATGATTTTAATTAAAGTAAAACTGTTTCTAGATACCATAATATTTTACACAACTTCTGGGGTTTCTTTGCTGTTTTTTATTAAAGTTGTTCTACAAGTGTAATGTTTGCTCGTTAGAAAGTAAAAAGGAGAAACTAGTTTTGTTCCTTCTCTTATTAGATGATACATTTGAAATATGAATAGCTGTTTAGAGCAATGGCATTTTAAACTTATACAATAGAAGTCTAACTGTAAAGCTATGGTCTCACTAACTTCTTCCTGAAGAAGGTCAGCTTTCCCTACTGGACTATAGTAACTAAGCAAACACCCCTAGAAAACAGGCACAGGAACTTTCAGGCTTAATTATTCTCTGGGGAGGTAACAATCTGCACTCTCAGGATAACGGGGTGCCAAACCCACAACATAATCAAGCAACTGTCACATTCTGCTCTCCCAGCAGCATAGTTTTTCAGAGGGCTGAAACGTGAGAAGAAACAAATAAGGAAAATTCAGGGGAAAATGAAACACACCCAAGAGGGTTAATCAAAATCTATGAACCTTAAGGCATTTCTCTACTTTCTTAACTTCACCCCAAACTGTGTCTCCCACACAGAAAGAAAATTATTTTGTAATAAAAACCATGTTGAGAATTTGCTAGTGAGAAGAAACTTGTGAGCAAATGTCACAAGCAGACATTATCAGTATCTCAAAACCCATCCTAAATTATTTTCAAATGCATGAAGTAGCCTATAATTAAAACTCGGATTATGATTCTTAAACTGGTTGTATTAAAAGCAGAGCAGAATTTCAGCTGATTCACATTCAAATTGTATCTCTTCTTATTCATCTGTGCTATAACGCAGGAAACATCTGCACATTTGGGGGTTGTTTAAAAACATTTTAAAACCAAATAATTACAGAGGTATGTGTATATGCAATAACAGTGTGATGGCTTTTGTGATACTGACGCAGTAAACTACCACATGTATTAAAATGTTTTATTAATTTAAAAGATTACCGTTAACATAAGGAAGGTGAATGCAGTTATTCCTAGAATGAGGATTTCTTTATTCCCTTTGCTTTCTGAGTGCAACTTGCGGTAGTATGGTCCTATGAGATAAGTCTTTATAACAAGACATAGAAGAAAAACAGCAGCCAGAGAAAACAGAATTTGGCCAATCAGTATCAGTATTCTCAGTATTTCCTTGAAAAGGCTGGAAGAGAAGAACAAACAAAAAGTTTCTTTCAAGTGTTCTTGTACTTCCCAACCACTTCCCCGTAAATGAAAACATCTAATTCCATAAATGTTCAAAACTGAGTAGTTACAGGAAGGTATTTAGATACATTAGTAAACAAGATTAAGACTAAATCTGCAGAATGCCCAAAGTGCTCTTTTACAGCCTAGAATTTACTTCCATGTTGACTCAAAAAGATTTTTGTTGACTGATCTCCAAGGTAAGCCATTAGACACAATAATACTATCACTTAGTCTTTGACAAAAACATGCCCTGATGGAATAAAGTAAATGAAGAAATTCAGTTATTTTTTTACAATAACAAACTTATCACTACAAACTTTAATTACCACGCAGGACTAAAGCAGCTAGAGCAAAAAACATTATTTTCATACAACTACCTTTGTATGACTACTACAAGTTTCTACTTCATGACAAGCAGGAACAGTAAAGGAAATCTCACAGAACAGAGTGCCCATTTTCCATGGAACTGACATTAATTGTAGTGCTCTCACATTCATACTGGCAATCTACATACTAATTGCAAGGGGCAGGGGGAAGATCCATACAATATTTGTTTTTTTACCTGGAATATGTGCTCACTCCTGCTTGAATAAGTGTAGGCATGACAGCTATAAACAAACCAAGCTGCACATCCTGCATCACCAACATGCCGAGCAGTACGCTGCTGTAGTCAATATCCCCTGTACAACAGCAAATGGGTCATGGAAACAGTCATCAGAAACTACGAATGCTTGCAAATGCTCAGAAATCTAGAAAAGGCTTAATCCAATGGAAGCTCAGTATAGCTTTTAATGGGGTGAAGGTCATTCAAAGCAGTCTAGGGTTTTTTTCCCCACTAGTAGGTAAATTAAAATGTATCTATAAAGACATACTAAAATACAAACAAAATATTCATATGAAACTTCTGTTACACAAGAAAAACATAGACACTGCTTAGCACTTTAGCACTAGTCATTCACTTAATGAAACTCCTCTACTGAGAGTATACAGGCTTTATTCTGAATATAAACGTACAAGCAAGCACGCATAAAATATACACCTTGAATTTTGGCATTAGGATGCTTATTCTAAAGAGTGAAGAGTACTTTAACACAATTTGTATGAGGGAGATTTAAGTGGAAGAAAGCAGGATGTAAAAACTTTCAAAAGGAAACATTTAAAAGTCTTTAAGAAGCTAGAAATATGGCCCTTGAAGGTACTTATTTGAAGAGCTGTTAGCTACGAAAAACCATCTGAACTGGTTTCTGTTTCCTGAAGAAGGATGTGAATTATTTAAATTAGCCTTTCTGCCCTGATGACAGGTAGCAGTGGGCTAAACTGGTAACTTCTTAAAAAGTTCAAGAATTCCAGATCTTCAGTAAAGTCAGTTCTTAGTGGAGAGCACTGGTTGTATTACGCTGTCTCTCCTCACAGAGGACTGGCTATGGACAAATCAAGTACACTTCCTAGCAAGAATACACACAACATTGGCCAGTGTTAAACAAGGATGACTGCTTGCAAACCAGGCTTAACAATGGGTTTGGGTTTTTTTAACTAGCTTCTAATATTAAAAAGTCAACTTCTTTCAAATTTTATTAGATACTACAATAGTCCATATTTAAAGTCATATTTACCTTCTTTATCTCCTCGAACACTACCTGCAAGAAATCTGGACACCAGTGGTGTGCTTGACAAAGACAAACAAGTGGAAATGAAGACGCTCTGTGTTGGTCTAATTTGGAGCAAGTGCCCCCACAGTAAACCAAAGGCAATCATCAGAATCGTCATGTAGCAGGGTCCTTGCAAAGATATTTTCCATACCTTGGGAAGAAAACATCTTCTTATGATAAAGTCTGACACTTTTCTCACTGCTAAGTTACAATGTTTTTCATTGTAAATAAGCAGTTAAAGATGTGTGATTTGAGGCTGTAGTACTGGGCCACAAAGTAATGGGCTGCCACACTATACCACCTAAAACTCCCAAGTTATAATGCTGAGTAGATATTCTACGCCAAAAGACTCCCTACCAGAAAGCAGGTAAATTTCTCAAAGCTCAAGGACAAATTAAGGGCCAAAGGTCCTGGGTTGAAATACATTAAAATCATCAAATGGAAGACCAGTTACTTGATGTTATTCTAAGATGAGAAAAAAATGTGTGTGGCAAAAGCATTCACCAATACCAGTAACCTGCTCCAAACTAGTGCACACACAATTCTGAAGCAGCAAATTACCTACCATAGTTTAAGAACCCTTGAATTATTGATTTCTATCTTGGACTTTAGATGGCCTAGAAAGAGCAGATTAATCTGAATGGTCATAAATTGTACCATTTCAATTAAAGCTTTTACAGTATCATTAATTCACAACCGTTAGTTTAGGAACAGATCACACAGTGCAATTCTTTACATACATACAGTCTTCCCATATTTTGTAGCCATATTTTCCATTATTAAAATTCTAGCTGGTTTGTAACTTTTTAAATTAAGACTAAAAGAAACTTGTAGTTTTTGCTGAATTCTGATGGCCACATCATTTAATATTCCAGATTGTGTTAACATACTTTCTTAATCAGTTTATTAGCCAGTAGAGTACGTATTATCAATTCAGTATGCAGTACTTAAACCTTCTGATTTTTTAATAACAAGAATGGCAAACATCACTAACACGCCATAACAGCAACATTACTGTATGTTAAAATAAAGCAGAGATGGATTGTCAAACTGTGAGAGATTTTTCTAGTAATCAAACTGTTTTACTAAAATCAAAAGTAAATGTAGGTCTTTTTGAGACACTGAATAAATAATGCATTCTGTTCTTTCCAAAGTGTAGAAGCAAATGTCACATTTGTCTTTTCAAAAATGTACAGTTATACCAGTGTATTATAGGAGTAAAATCTAAAATATAACTGAAACCTGCAGTTTCAGGAATTAGCAATTAAATCCTTTAATGCATAGATATTATACAGAAATACCTTTCTTAATCTTTCAGGAGAAAATTCCAGACCAACTAGAAAGAGAGTGAAGAATACACCAAACTCTCCTAAAGTCTCCACCTGTACAATAGACTTAGAAAAAAAATAAAAAATCAGTGCACAGCAGTCTACTTATAAAACAAAATTGTAAGTACACAATAAAACTAATTGATTCTCATTATGTTTCCACAGGTAGTTCACTGGCTGCTCATACGACATCAGAAGTTCCCACAGCACTTTTAGGGTGCAATTATTTTTCCCATCACCTGGCTGATACTAGGAGATAATTTGGTTGGGCAGTGCTGGTCACCCAACAGACACATGTGCATTAATCTGGGTAAATGCTGAGGAATACTTCTGGTCCAGGTAGCCTGGCTGACAAGATGCAGATTGAGATGGAGATTGAACTCTCAGTGGGAGCCTGCAACAAGTGTAACTGAACTGGCAATTGATAACAAAGGGCATGAAGGTGAATGGACCCTGGAAGGTCAGAGAGTGTCATCAATGGTCAGACTGGGAAGTTTCCTTAACAGTAAGCTTGCTGGTTAAAAAAAATAGATTTATGTTTTATGCATGTACTATTAAATACCCAAGACTTGTATTCCAGAAGCTACTTCTTGCTAGTTATTTTATTGGTCTGTTGGTATAATCTTTCTGCTAGACTGTGGTTGCTGTCCTGCTCTTCATCCTACAGTGTCCAAACATCTGTCAGACCAGCACAACTACCAGCCTTTGTACTTTACAGAAAAGGGTCCAGCAGCAAGAAAGGTGGTCGTCTTCCTCATCACAACAGAAAAATGGGAATACTTCTGGCTGGCAGTTGGTGTACCCTTAGGGTTCAGTTTTAGGGCCAGTTCTGTTCATATATATATATACACATACATATCAATGATCTGGATGGCGGAGTTGAATGCTGCACTAGCAAGTCTGCTGGTGATATCAGACTGGGAGGTGCCGTTGATTCTTGAGGGACAAGATGCCTTGCAGAGGGATGTAGATATACTGAAGCATTAGGCAATGATTAATGGGAGGAAATTAATTAACAATTCAAAATGCTGGGTTCTGATCCACCTAGAATGGGGCAATGCCAGGCACAAGAATGGATTATGAGACAAGTGGCTGAAGAGCAGCCCTGCAGAAAGAAATCTGGGGGTGCTGGTGGACAGCAGGCTCAGTGTGAATCCGCAGAGAGCTCCGGCAGCCTAGGGGGCAAACTCTGTCCTGGGGTGCATCAAACAGAGCATCACCAGTCACTCAAAACAGGTGATTATCGTGCTGTATTCAGTGTTGGTGTGGCCTCACCTGGAGTACTCTGTGCAATTCTGGGCTCCACCATGTAAGGAGGATGTGAAGGTCCTTGAATACATCCAGAAAAGGACAGGGCTAGAAGGAATGTCCCATGAGGAACAGCTAACGACTCTGGGTTTGCCTAGCTTGGAGAAATGCAGGATGAGGGGCAACTCTCTATAGCTTCCTGAGGAGGGAAAGTGGAGAGGGAGGTGCTGAGCTCTTCTCACTGGTATCCCATTGACAGGATGGCACGGGAATGGTTCAAAACTGCACCAGGAGAGGTTCAGACTGGACATTAGGAACCATTTCTTTACCAAGAGGGTGGTCAAATCTTGGAATCTGCTTCCTAAAGAGCTGACTGATGCTCCAAGACTATCATTGTTTAAGAGGCATTTGGACAATGCCTTTAACAACATGTTTTAACTTTTGGTCAGCCCTGAAGTGTTCGGGCAGTTGACTGAAATAGCCAAGCCTATTTTAAAAACATAGTATTTCTTTTCTGTGTATTTACAGGCCAGAGTAGAAGAAAACAAGGTTTATCATCATTTACAGCAGGGGGGATAGAAACTATCTTTTCTGCCAGATTAGAATCTGCCTGCCTTCTCAGTTCCTTGGACATTCAACTGTTTTTTAGGAAATACAGAAAAGACCACACACAAAAGAGATCCAGTCAACATGAACATTATTCAGATGAAAAATGTTTAATCACAGCTCCACAAGAAACAACCAAGTTGCTTACACTGTCCTAAAGAAACCTCTCTCATATCTGTTCTGACCACATCATCATCTTCAGTGTAAGACTGAAAATTCATTGCTGGATCTTTTTCTAATGCCAAGCTTACAAACCTGTTTTTCAGTCTAAGTGGTCAAACTTTCCAGTCATTCTCAACCCAGAAATCATAAAC
The DNA here is from genome assembly GCA_013397935.1 of Dasyornis broadbenti. Lineage (NCBI taxonomy): Eukaryota > Metazoa > Chordata > Aves > Passeriformes > Dasyornithidae > Dasyornis > Dasyornis broadbenti. The sequence continues at coordinate 224,272 of VZRN01000659.1, read as the reverse complement.
ATAAAGTTGAGATTAAATAATCTCAGCCTCTGTTATAAATGTAATTTTGAAACTGTAGTATTTGCACCCTTCTCTTCCAATATAAGACTGACAAAATCCTACAATTTCTACTAATCTCTATTTACTTTTGAGCCCAACAGTCACTTTCAACAGAAGCCCACATAAGAGCAGATGTTGCAAAGACAGTAAGTTCCATGTGGTTTCATGGATATCAATGCAACAGACATATGCAACTTAAGCAGACATTACTGTGCAGCCCTAACATGTTTTGCCTGCTGGCTAAACAATCTGTTAATGCACACCAGAGCACTAATCAAAACATGTCCAGCCAACCACAGCTCACGGTTTCACAGGAGCCAGTAATCAGTGTACACGTGATAGAGTGAAAAAAGTTCAAAAGACTTCAGGAATGTGGGCAGGATACTGGGAAAGGAATGGGGTGACTAGGATGGATGAAAGAGCTACAGAGGTGCAAGATAACTCTCTAGAAAGTCAAGCTGTGTTACTTAGGGAACTGTTTGTTTTAAATGTTTCCTCCACTGTCAACAGTGACTTGTTGCAAGTTTCTGTATATTTTATGTCATTTAAATAAATTCGCTCTTAATTGCGATGCTTTGTGATTAACGACAAAAAGAAAGGAAATAAAAAATCTGTTTTAAAACTCCCACAGCAATCAGCCTTCAGTTTTCACTTTCAAAAGTTGCTTGTGTCATAATTTTACAGGAGAAAAAAAGATTGAAAACAAAATGATTCAAAGACATAAAATCTGAAGGTCTCCTTTTACAAATGTACAGGTGTGGGGATTTCTTTTTTTTAAAATACATTTGAAGTTGACAGTACCATATTCTTTTAAAAGTACTTTTAAAAATTTCAACAAATTAAATCAGTCACGAAGTAACTTGCATGCTTACCTTGATACTATTTAGTCCTGAGGGTCCTAAGAGTACTCCACAGATGATATATCCAAACATGGTTGGCAATCCTATTGTTGTGCACAGCCAGCCACATGGCAAAGACAACATTCCTATTGTCACAATATCCTAAATACGTAAGATTTACAAATGCATTAATATAAAGGACACACAAATTTGGGATGAAATTCAAGACTATTATCCTTCAAAAGATAAACAGCACTGTAAAATTAAATGTAGACTACTTCCTGTGAAAAGAAAACAAAACTTCAGTACACTAACTTCAATGCTGTTGCAGGTGTAAGCACAGTGGTTTTTCAGATGAAGCAGATGAGGTACTGACCTTAAGTAATTGGGGGACTTTTGATCAATTTATAAATATTTTAGATACATTATACAAAGCAGGCAATTTCCTGGGGAGTTTCCTGGATGGAATGACACTTTACATTAAAACAAGATGGTGAAATAGAACTGTTTGGGGGTTTTACAATTAAAAAAAAAAAAAATTCAAAACCAGTTATTCCACATGAAACACAAATACAATAAAAACACTACCATGTTTATGTATTTTCCAGTATCCCTTTTTTCATCACAAGGCACAACCAGATAAATTCTCTCTATTGACAACATGCAAGTGGCTTATCTTGCCACTATCAGCAGTAGTTTTCAGTCCAAGAAAAGGGATTGTACCCCAAAGGTGCAACAAGATAAACCAAATAAAAACAGAGAGGATTCATGTGGCATCATGATCAGTCGTGTGAAGACTATCCTAAGAGTAGGAAACACATGGCCAAATCACCATAGATGTGGGAGTCAGGAATGCTGCGGTAACTTTAGACGAACAAATGGTGAAACTATACTCACTCCAACCAAGTAGTACTGACATGCAAACTAGTGGGACTAAATCCAAAAGTGAATGACAAGAATGTCTCTAAAACTATTACCTTTATGAAATGATGATCAGCACGAGGAATGGTAGAATCTCTGGGTTTAGTAAGGATATACTGATTGTTCTGAGAATCAATAAGCATACTAAGACCTAAGTCATCTTCTACTTCTCTTTTTGAAGCATTTATTTTGGAGTTGGCTTCATCTTCTTCCACCCTTAAAACTGCTTCAAAGTTTACACCTCTTACCTTTAAGAAAAAGAAAACAAATAATCAAACAAGCAAAAAAAGGGGAGTCAATTAAGCATATCATAAAAAGGGAAAGACTATTAGCTGTGTTTGAAGTTTCTACGGAACTTGTTGATACCAACTAAAAATACTGCAGGTTTCTTCTCTAGAAGTCTTTCAATCTCTTTATCAAAACTTAATATCTTTAAAAGTAACGTTTTATTAGCTTGAGCAAAACCAATTGGAGATAACAAAGTGATACTCAATTCACAAAAATCTGAACTAAAGACTGCATTCCAAGTCAAGAAAAGGTCACTATCCTATAAATTTGAAGGAGCAATCATAAGAACTGTTTCTACCTAGTTATTTTCAGGATTTTATTTACCTAAACAGCAATTCTTGAAAGCAGGTTGTAGCATAGACTTTTTTTTTTTTCATTTTTACCAGCTACACTTCTCTATTTGACTATATTTTAATAGAAGCTAGCGTATCTTTATCAGAATATTGATTAATGCATTAAAGCGTCTCTATTCTAAAACTCCACTGTTTTAGTTTAAAAGAATGTTCCTTGCAATGATGGATCTGTAAATAGTCCTCCAGGTTGCATTTCATGATTCCTTTTCTTTAATGGATGGAACTTCAAGCAGAAAAGCAGAGAGATGCCCCGGAGAACCAGGCCGCGCTGGCATTCTGCCAGTTCCCAGGTGCCGCAGGAGAAAGCCTGTCCCGGCCTCCCGCCAGGGCCGTTCTCCCGCGGCGGGACAGGAGAGGGCGCTCCCGCCGGCCCGGCCCTGCCCACGCCGGGCGCTGCCAGGTCCGGCACCCACGGGGCACAGGCGCTCTCAGCTGCCGTGCACCAAATAAAAAAGCTGCTTTCACTTTCTCTCGATTCGTGCACAAAAAAAAAAAAAAAAACCTAAAACAACACACGGCTTGGCTCTCTGCTACAGAGAAACTGGTTTTACCTCCTCAGTAGAAATCAAGAGCTATGCTCACCTCGGGAGTCAACAAAAACCTCCCAAGAGCAGAAACAAAATAAACTGTAACCCATGTTTATGCAAACAGGGCCAATTCAGGGAGTCAGTTTGAGGATGGCAAAATGGGACACTAGAATAAACTGACATACTCCCAGTTCCAGAAACACACAGCCTTACCTGAAGCATACTGTCCCATCATGCAACATAAAACCAAGGATTAATGCAGGTAGGCCAAGGTACAAAAGGCAGACGAAGTCAGACATGGAAGAACGTAGCAGCAGAAACACATTTCAGGTCTTTCCTTTGAACAATATATCTTTTCCCAGACTATGAAAACCAACTGCAAGGATTCTTGTTCTCCCATAACTTTCTCAAGAAAATGAAAAAGTAGAGACAATGCTTAACATGGTAACTCTATATCCTGCCAAGACCAACCATCACAGTCCACACCACCACAGAGATGCCGTATCTCTCATGGGCTGTAGTGAGATGGACTACACTTGTCAAAGTGTCAACTGTAGGGAGGACTTTCAAACCAAAACCACAGAAATCACTAGCACAAAGGAGCAACTACTCCTGTTTGCTCACTCTTAAACAGTCACTAAAATCCTAACAACTACATAACACAAGCAAAACATACAGCATAAACACCAACTACAAATAAATGTACTCCAATGAAATTACTCAGTCTAAAGCATCACTTACAGATTTGTTGTCATCAAAGGCATGTTCTTCTATTTCCTCTTCCAATCTATCAGCTGCCTTCCTGACATCTTCCAGAATTTCATCAAGCATCGACAGGCTTTTGTTTTGGTGCTGCATGTTCTTAAGGGCTTCAACCTGGTGTTTTTCTGCTGCTAAGAGTTCAACATATTCCATTTCTTCCTGTTGAATTTTACAACAGACAGATAAAGTGTTGGCCAGGCCTTTGAGCAGAAAAAACATTCAACATAAATGTCAAATTTTTGTGTCTTTTGATAGAAAATATTTTATCAATGCAATTGCGAAAGCAATATAGACATTATGATGATATTTAAAGACTGCTTTCTCTTTTGCCTATTTTCATTGGGACAATTGGGCAAGAAAAACAACAACCAAACAAAATATCCACCAATCGCCTTTTCTAATCCATTAGAGTTGCCCCAAGGTTATGATCCAGAAAATCCAAGAAAGTATTTACTTTGAGAAACTCTAGGAAACATTTCAGAGTCAAATGAACTTAGTAGAACTTGGTGCTTTAGAAGGGAAGTATAATACCTTGAAAGTATAGCTATACTATCTACAACAAACAAACAAATTAGACATAAAGCACGGCAAATCTTAACTTTGTAATCCTTTTTATAAACATAGGAAGAGGTGTGTTTATGATTTTCAAAAATTACAGTAATTGTGGAAACGGGAGAAAAAAAAAAGCTGGGAGAGAGATGAGCAGCCAATCACTCTAGCCAAACTTTCTGTTTATGTTTCCCAAAAAGCACTTTTTCTATCAGAATTAAAACACATGCCTTTTCCCCCTATTTCAGTTCAGGACTCTTACAAACTTGCGCTGACAACTTCTGAAATTACTAGGTTTCAGAAGTTAAAAGAGAAAATAAGCTAACATGATTTGATATGGTATGAAAATATTTCAGTATCAAGTATCACTTCCCTGATAAAGTTATGATATTTCATTTCTCTTTGGATGTTTCAGGTTCAAAAAGAGAACTAAAAAGCTTAATTTACTGATCACGACTGGACCTAACACTGCACCTACTACATAATTACTACGACAATAACCCAACAGAATACTTTGAGTATTAACAGAGAACAACTTGAGGTTTTTGGGGAAAAAAGATTCTTTTACACGCCGCCTCCATGCTTTTAAAGATTGTTGAGAGAACGGCTATGAGTAAGGAAACATACACAACAGCAGCACTCCTTCTTTTCACTTAGATTCAGGATGCTGAGAATACTTGGATGAGAGAGACCCTACTTCTGGTCTTTTAGAGAGCCAATATTATTAAAAAGGCAAAAAAACAGGCAAAAAACGCAAGCAATCTCTAGGCCTGACTCAATTCCCAGAAAACACAAGTTTCTATCTCCACTTCACCCAGTTAGAAACCAGAGAATATAGGTCTCCCACAGGTTATGTGTTTTATCTGCCTACCCTCCACAGATACCTTCAATATCCTGAGTGTATAAAACGGCCCTAAACACCAATGCTAAAATAACTGGAGTGTCTCCTCCTTCACACATTTGCAGATGGATATTTTCCCCCTTGAAACCAGCAAGAACATGCACCTAATTTAATCAATTCCTTGATGCCAAGACAAAAATATGTTCAGTACAACCAGAAACTGTAGCTGAACGCTTTTAAAATCCTACAGTCAGGTGAATGCCTCTGATTGTGATGAAACCACAGTGTTGGTGTCTGTTGGTGTTTAGAATTATCATAGTTATACTGTCAGGGTGAAAGTTACCCAGATCCCAAAATAGCTGGAGCTAGGAAGAACGTAACTATTAATGTGTTTGGCCCAATGTCAACCACTAGTTCTTATGCAACACATAAGTAGGAGACACAGTCACTCTCATACAGCCTCAAGGAAAAACATTTCCTATCTGTTGCTCTGTGCTAGCAGACATGGTTCGAAAGCTGTAAGAAACAGCTCCTGTATGAGCTGCAGATTCTCTGATCATTCAGCAACACCTTAGAACACAAGATGAAATTGACAATGGTTAGATTCTTTCCCCTCAAAAGTGGAAGAGGTTTGGGTGCAAAGAGCCCATCTCAGTCCTTTCTGTCAGCGAAGACAAACAGGCTGAACAGAGCTAGAGGCAAACTACATAAAAAGTAATTCTCTGATTTCAAAGAAGTTAACATTTCCTAAATAGCACGGTAGAAAAGCTTTGAAAAAATCAGCTTAGCTGCAAGTTCCTTCAATTAAAGAAGACAAGGGTTTTTGTAGTCTATTAAGTGGTATCTGTTTCCACCAACAGACTAGTGTGCCAGCAGTAGACTGGGACAACCACAGGGAATGCAGTCCATAAAAAGGACAAGTTAATTCAAACAACGTGCTACATGCTAAGCAGAAGTGCATCACAGTACAAACACTGTTCTGCAGCTGGCACTGGGATTGGAGACACCTGATCACGAGGCACATACCAAGCAACCTCTTAAGCAAAGTAATACAGATAAGGATTGTGCAGTTAACAGCAACACCTAGAAACACATGAGCAAAATGAAGTAAGATGAAGACTTTGGGGCAATGCTGATTCAGAATGCAGTGTTGCTGTTGCTTTCTACTATTTAATTAGAGATGACAAAAGCACGTTTAGAAGAGGTTACATCTTTGCACTACTTGCAAGTTTTTTTTTTCCACACGTCTAACTAGTAGGCACCCAAGAAATTTGAAGCTAATTTAAAAGTAGGTAAGATTTTGTTGCATTTTTCCTGAACTTCCGAACAGGATCCTGGAGCAAAAGAAGGCAGAAACCGTCTTCGGTGTTTCTTTCTTACTTCCCCCTGCCCTGTATCATGAATGATTCCATTAAATCTTTTCACAGCAACAGAACCAGAAAGAAATGCATCATACATACATATCCCAGCACTAAAGACTTCCAAGCACTTCAACTCAACAGAAATAAAGAGTCCAGCACCCTCTACAGTTATTTGTATTTTCCATTCACTCACTGTTTAAAAAATAGATGTTCTATGACCATACCAACAAAATAATCATTGCAGTAAAATAAAACTGGGACAAAATTGGACCTAATGTGTGTCTCATTAAGTAAGAACAAGTCCAAAACAAATGTATCCCATGCAATTTTCATCTTTTTGGCATGCATTTTTCCTTACCTTTTGCTTCCCTTTATGCAACAACTATAAAGGTTAGAACAACAAATATTCTGTTTAAATAACCCCGTGCATGGTGTAAGAATGAAGGTGCAAAGGATTGCTCACTCAAATATTTTGATAATAACAAAAAAAGCCTCCACAATGCACTTCTGCACAAATAAAGTTTAGACCAGACACACCTCTGAAACACATTATCATACATACAGCTCTGCTTCTAGAAGTACCATTCTCAAGTTCAAAGATAAATTACTTCATTATTTTATGGTAACATTACCAAGAATTAGGTAAATGGGAAACAAAGCTCTGGACAGCTTCACTGCTGCTATTTTATGAGCTCTCAGAAAAAAAAAAAAAAGGTGGAAAATCAAGTAAAGCTCATGACAATTTCTGTGCTGCAGAGGCTGCCACTACCACAAAGTATCAATATACAAGTCATATAAAGCAGTTCACTGGAATACACCTAGATCCAAATTGCTCCTATTCAAATTTGTTGTAATTCAGTCTTCATTTCCACTGCACAGAACCACTCCAGTCTCCCAAGTTTGCATCCTAATTTCTACTTCCACCAGCCTTTCTTGGCACAATTCACTGGACACCTTTCCTGCACATAATTTCTATCTTCATCTGTCAAGATCTACACATCTCTTAGCACAAATACCCTTCAGAGACTCTCTCAATTCAGATGCTAAAATACCAATTACATTTTGGTTCCTTGTCTTGTCCCCTTGTGCAGGGCAACCTCTTCTTTAGGAATACAGAAAACAAAGAAAACTCTTAATATATTCCTCCAGTGGTTGAGGGGTACAGCAAGGAAAAGAGCAATTTAAATACCAAATAAATTTAATTACATTTTCTCTCAATGGGAGACTTTGAGTATGCACATTCTGAGCACTACCAAGTCCAGAAGACAGTGGCAGATTGTGCACAACCGAATGGGTCTGCACTGACCTGAGAACTCAAATTTTCCATTAAGTACTTGTGTTCAACTGTTACTCATCTGTGTTTTTTCTTGGCAAAGTTATCTCAGCTGGCTCTTTCTTGGAAGCCCTGCTTTTCAGACCTGCACTTCTTAGGCTAGGAGTGCAATACTGAGTTTAAAAATCTAGTCACCTACTATTTTGCATGTCCATTTTACCCATACCTATACAAACACGGAAATGAACGGCAGTGTCATTCTGTTTTAACTGTAGACTTTGGTTGAGCAATTCTCATTTAAAATAGAAAAGTTAGTTAGTATTTGATGGCATTATTTCCACTCTGATTGTGCCACTGGCTTGTCTAGTGCAACTGTGCTATGTGCACTGACTCACCACTTGTATTCCTCTCCCTTTAACAAAATATTTGCCATAGGTCTTATGATTATGCTTAGCTTTGTTTTGATATAAGAACTATTGACTGCTAATAAGTTTTAACCTCTACATCAGAGTTACTTGTAAATTTACTAATGAGAACACATACTTCGTTCAAAATTCATTTTAAACAGTAAACATCGCAAGTTTTATGTAAATACCCTCTTTTATTAAAATAGACTGAAACTGTGCCATAATAAAATTAAAATCACAAGTAGTAACAAACATGGGGAAACCAACCTTAATTGCAGCTTCTCTCAAGGCCTCCAGTCTCTGTCTACTGCTTTCTTTCATATTTACGACATCTTTGTAATCACCCTGTAGAGCTCTCTGGAGGCCATGGATTGCCTGAAAGACCGAGTTTTCACTTTCATTTAGCTCCTTTTGGAAAATTTCAAAGGTGTGCACCTGAAAAAGTTTCTCTTCATCAGACAGTCCTGCATCCTTCTCAACTGCTCTTATGGCATTTTTTAGTTTGTTGAGAACAACATTCTTTTGGCGAAGAAGACCAGACAGTTTTCTGCAGCTCTCCAACACCCACTGCTTCCTCTGAGCGATAACAGCTCCTTTCCCACGGTGCAGCTTTATTGCATGCTTTACTACATCTTCATGTTCTGCAGGGTTTCCTAACTGACCACAAGGCAGCGAAACCAACGTCCACAGGGAAATAAATCCAGTCACCTTCATTCTTCACTTTATACTGCTCTTGGAAGAAACTGATAATCCACAAGTGCTCAAAGCTTTCTGCTACATGGTTTCTGCATCTCCAGTATGCACACCAGGCTGCAAGATAGTACCAATCAGTTATCAAACGTAGTAATGTTGGGCCATTAGATCAACCAAACGTAGAAAATAAACCCAAGACTGCATCCTGCACCATGATCTCTAACAGAACAGCTATGGTCTTCTTCACTCAACATTTATGAAAACTCAGAAACAGTCCAAGGTTATTGATAGATTTCTGGTTTCCCTTTGATAATTTCCTAGATAACATCTTGCTTTAAAAACAGTGACTGGAAAACTTAGTCACTTCACATGGTACTCATCTGCACTTCTTACATGAAAGAAAAGCCTATAAAAATATCAGGCCATGATGTCATAGGCTACATTTCAACCTAGCACTAGAATTCATTTTTCTTAGCTATCAATAAACTTCCTGTCTCTTCTCAAACCTATCCTAAAACAAATCCATCATAACCATTTGTTATTTACAAAGTGTCAGAAGCATTAACAAACTCAACTACACACGTTCAACATAACATAATGAAAAAAAAAGCTTAACTAAATTGGATTACATTATAAATCACAATTGTGAAAGAAAGAACAGCAAAACTTCCTGGACTTCTGGGTGCTACCCGTTTGAATAAAAGACCTTCTTCACCTGAAAGGCCGTGGGTCCTTGAGGTACTTTACTTCAAAGCTTATTATTGATCTTCAAGATTTTAAAGAAAATTATAAAAGCATTAAATCAATTCATTCATAAGTTCATTTCCCAGCAACTACTTAAAGATCTATATTTAAACTGCTGTATTTAACTTGAACACCAAGCAGGATAGAATCTAAAAACTAATTTTCTTCTCTCAGAACCTAGAAGAAAATACTGACATTATTGTAAAATAACAAAGCTACATTTTCTTTTTAAAAAATCCAAACAAACATAACCATAAAAAAATCTTCACATCACAAAGCCATACATAATATATGAAGCTCTGTACATGGCATTCTAAAAATGCACAACACACAAAACATGTTAGTAGATCATCAATACAGCAGATATTTCCCTGACAATTTAGTTACAGTCTTGATCATGGGGCCAGCAGCCTTAATCAGGAACCAACATACTGACATGGGCATCTGGAAGCAGTTTGCCTAAGAGAGAATCTTCTTTTCCTACAATGCAGTAGCAGTCACAATTCCAAGTATTCAAGCCAGCCATCATCAATTCATAGAACGAGCTATGAGCAACGTGGTCTAGTAGAAGACATTCCTGCCCATGGCAGATTGGTTGGAGCCAGAGGGTCTTTAAGGCCCCTTCCAACCCAGGCCATTCTATGATTCCATGGGAAGGGAAGATGGCAAGAACAGTCATGCACTACCTTTATTTTTTAAACACCCTCCCATCTCTGTTTCAGAGATAAACGAGAAAATCTGTCTATGGATTGGTTTATTTCTTTTTTCAATGCATGAAATGCAAGTCCAAGTATTTAATTACTAATAGTTGACTGTGGGCTAGGGATTAACAACATGGAGAGCTAAACCATTTAAAATTAAGAACTGAAAGTGCAATCAAAGTAGCAAAAGCATATCACATCAGTCTAATACCAATAAATTAATACAGGAAAAACATTTCAGAACTTTCATAAAGCTGTGGGGTTTACTATTTTTAAGGAATCAGGAAAATAACAATCCCCATCACCAGGCAAAGCTCTAGAGTGAAATTTAACGAAATATTTCCTCATATATACAAACTAATACCCTTCCTGTTTAGTAGGCTTGGGACAGAGATTTTGCGATATATGACAACCTATTCCTGCAAGAAAAGAGGAAGAAGAAAACACCCAGTGTATGTCCAAGTTTCTGTTTGCAGAGTGGTGAGAAAAAGACTCTACTGTATTTCTTACGTTGTACATCAAACCACATAAATAAATTTTGAGCAGAGGCTTATACCAACGAAGTTCACTCACTGGTGCGCTGTGCAAACTGAGCACTCTGATTCAGACACGGGACAGTTTTCTTTCAGTGCTTTTCACTTGGCTAGCAAAAGCTGTTTAAAGCAGCGACACCTGGGGCAATGCTCAAAAGCTCTTAAGGGAATAAAGACCTCACGTATCCATATAAATGATGCGATGCCGAGTAAAAAAAAAAGGCAAAAAAACTCAACACTCCATTCACCACCGCTAAGTATCAAATCAGAGGCAACTACTGTCGTTTGGAGTCCTTATTTAAGCAGCGCTTGCTTCCTGCTGGATTACAGCTCATCTTCCCCCCCTTTTCCTTCCTGAACACGACACTGTAGCACCAGATTTCATCAAGCTGTTATATTGGACCCTGCCGCCAGACCCCTCTTGCGGGTCCTTCCACATCTGTCGGTTCACCTCCACGCGCCCCTTTTCCCAGTCCCAGGTCCTCCCCGGGAGCCGCAGGGGAGCCGGGGCCGTGCCCGCCCGGCACCTCCGCTCCGGCGCGGCCCCACCTGAGCGCGATGGCAGCTCCCGGCGCCGCTCCCTGGGGAAGGCCGGGAGGACGGCGGGGCTCTACGGGAGCACAGAAGGAGATGAGAGGAGCGCGGGGCCGACCGGCCCGGCTCCCTCTCCCTCATGGCGGCGGAGGAACGCAGGCAAAGAGGCGGCCGCCCCGACTGGCGCTCTTGGCAGTGACGCTCACCTGAGGGACGGAGGAAAGCCGGCAGCGGCCGGGCAGGAAGGGCGGGGTCGCAGGGCAGCGAGCACAGGCGGTGAGGGGGCGGCGGCGGCTGGCAGAGGGCACCGAGGAGCCCCGTCCTTGCGGCCGCCCCTCGCCCGGCGCCGGTGCCCGAGCGCCGGGGCGGCGCCTTGGAGCGCAGCCG
>VZRN01000659.1:181112-211950 GCA_013397935.1 Dasyornis broadbenti | reverse complement strand
AGCTGGCGCGGCGCGTCCCTTTCCCTTTTTTGGGATTCGGGCTGGCGGGGCAGGTCGCCGGAGCTGCGAGTTCCTCGTTCTCACCGACCCCTTCCCCGCCGCGGGACGCGGCAGGTGCAGCCTGAGGCGGTGGGAAAGGTGCGGTACAAATTCCCTTCCCGGGTCGGGATGGTGGGGTTGGCCGGGGCTGTTCCGGGAAGGAAGGGTTCTCCCGGTGCCTCTGCAGCAGCTTTAGCTTCCCTGGGGGATGCGGTACGGTGTCATCAGCGCTGGGAGAGGGCTCCAGAAATGTGACTGAGCTATGCCTCAGTATGAGGTGCGCATCCTTGTTCGGGTGCCGTCAGAGAGGAGTCGTGCTGGAGACAGGAGTTGTAGCCTTGCCCCGGCTCTCAGGGAAGGTGCGCGGGTGCCGCTGCCCGCTGCGCAGGGCACTGGCCGCGGATGAGCGGTAGGAACCGTGCTACGTGGCAGGGGAGTGGGCTGGAGAGTCGAGCGTGTTTCTTATCACTTCAAATAATTCAGTGTTTCATTGCGCTAGAAAGGAAGCTGGGATATATCCCTAAATGCCTGGCGTTAACTAGGCTTGAAAGAGGACATGGGTTTTGCTTTGGCGTTGTTGGCAGAGTCCTCTGTTTTGCAGTGATTATCACTAAGTTTGTTGCCCAAAAGAAGTTTATGTAACTGAGGAAGATCTAGGTGCAGAGACTCCCATAGCTAAGCCTTCATGAAAATTTGGAGGCAGGGTGGAGCTTGCAGCCAAAAGGATCATTGGTTATTTACTTACCAAAGTATGTTGTAGTTATTTTTTGCACCTTTTCCCTTCCACTGTACACTTTTCTGGTATAAAAGGAAGCCCTGTGTGTTTCTTCCTATATTAAATTAAAAAACCTTGTAGGAAGGACCAAATTCCTTATCTTGTTTATGTGATGTGGTTCTTGTCTCAGGACCATCTATAGTCGAGATGTCACTGTCCATATGGGTACAAGAGATAAAAAGTGAACTCAAAGATGGTCCCGTGTTTACTGCTCACTGAGTCAGGATTCAGTTCTCTTCTAAAAGACCAGTAAATTTTCCATTATACCTGATGATTTAAGCTGTAGTGGGGAATTTAGACAAATTTCTCAGCTTAATTGTTGGCCCAAAACATGTGTTAAGTATGGATTAACAAAATTGGAAAGTACAGAGTATAATAAAAATGGAGTTTGATTTAAGCTATCTCCTTCCTTTTCCAAATTCATGTAAAGAATAATGTTGGAATATGTTACTAGCAAATTTTCTCCCTATAAAATGCCCATTCCTACCTCTTGGGTGTTCCAGGAGTTTAGGGGTATTGTGCTAATATGGTTGCTGCAATTGAGAGAAACATCATATTAATTCCAATATACCACTGTAACAGGCTTTTTTGTTGTTTAATGAATTAATAGTATAAACATATTTTTCAGAGTTTAATTAAAGTTTTTGATCACATTTACAGCAATCTTACAGTCTCATTGTAACATTTAGCAGTCTCTGATATGTCCACTTTATCTATTTTATTTTTGTCTTATGTCTTCTGTTGGCAATGTTTTATAACATAATTATGTGAGAAATGCTTCTGCCTTTTTCAGCTAATGACTTAAAATGATTAAACTTTGCATTGTTAACTGTTGCTAAGAAAATATTAGGAAAAGTCTTGGGTATTTTTTCTCTATGTATGAAGGACTTACACAGAATTTGAGAATCTGTAAGTTGCACCTTTTTAATTTCTTTTTTTTATAACCACTAGGCATATCTTTGAGAAGATAACCATATTGTAATATGATGAAACTTGTGTTTGCTGCTGTTACAGAATAGAAAAAACATCAGCATATGTGCGCAATAAAGCAGAAATACAAGTTTGTTACTGACAGAATATGTGCTGCTAAAAATGTACATATAGATGCTGTTATTTCAATTTTCAGAAGAAAATGCTGTCTATTTAACTGCAGAAGAACAAGGCTTTGTCTTCCGGTAATTCTGAAGTGAAAGTTGACATCAACAAGAAAACTAAAACCTTTAAAAGATAGGCGTTAGTAGTAGAATGCTGAAACAAACTTCTGGATTAGCTTCATTGGCTTTCCTGCTTCTTTTGCATCCCAAAGCATAAGCTTAAATCATCCCAGAAGGACAAGGTCCGCCAGTTTATGGCATTTACCCAGGCTGGTGAAAGGACTGCTATATACTGCTTAACACAGAATGAATGGAAACTAGAAGTGGCAACAGACAACTACTTCCAGAATCCAGACTTGTACTACAAAGAATCCATGAAAAATTCAGTAGACAAGAAGAAATTAGAACAATTGTATAATAGATACAAAGGTAAGGTTTGGTTTTTGGGGTTTTATTGGTTAGTTATCATGGTTTTGTTGTTGTTGCTGTGGGTTTTGTTTTGTTTTTTTTCTAAATTACATTGTTTGAGGGGTCTTCTGCTTTTCTCTCTACTGTTTTTAAGGAGTTTTAAGTAAAACTCACTAGCTTTTGCTTCTCATTGTGTTTGCAGTAGTAAGATAAGAATGAGAAAAGGTTCTAAATGTTCTTAATGGTCTGTACAGAACTTCTGTAGAGATTACTGTAGATGTTAAAAGTAGGACATTAAACTTACAGTGAGGATAAAGTGTCAGCTGTCAAATAGGGTAGCAAAGTTTATTATGCAACTTCCATTTATTGCCAGTGGCTGCTATTAAATATGTGTATGATGTTTCTTCTATGGCAAAAGAATACATACTGTTCCTATGCTAACATTTGAGGGAATTAATTCTGTTCAGAGACAGTAGTATTTCTATACATTAAATCAAAAACGTTTCAGATAACATTACAGCTAGGAGTGTGACCAAACAGTCCAATAAGAAAACTCAGAAACATTCTTACTTAATTCCTTCATGTTGGCATATTACAGTGGAAGTGATGTGCCTGTTCAGAGAGGCTTGGAGGGATAACCACAGGAAGGTGGATTAAAGGCAGAGTTACTTCTTTTCCAAGTTTTATTTTACAGGATTGTTACAAAAAACAGAAAAAAAAAAAAGGGAAAAGTAGGCATGTAAGTATAAGAATGTACCTGATCCAGGTGACAGCGCTTGCTGAACTGTGTCCATCTGACATGAGTGTGTGCATTGTTCATTCCATGCTGGAGCAGTGCAGGCTGGAATCATAGCTCCTGTTGAAATCCATTCATCTCATGTTTTAAAACATGAACTCTTAACCACTACTCAGCAATGATTTTGTGCGCTTTTCTAATTGAAATATATGGCATGCATTGTATACACTTTATCCTGTTTTTATGATATTGTTTCCACCATTTTTTTCCTCTTTACATAATCTGTTCTGTTTTATCATAGGGGCTCTTTAATACTTCGTTATTATGTGGTAATGAATTGTGTAGGGACAAAGAGCCAGCAATGCTGTAGCATTTTCTTAATGAAAACAAAAACAGAGACAAAACCCTCAGAACCATGTTTTGGTTTATATATACATATATGTATATTTACATAAATGTGTGTGTGTATACATATACATATAGCATATACATATATCTGAATATTGTTTGCTTCTTGAATGTCAGTCTTGGAGATTACTGGGTCAAAAATATAGATACAAATATATAAATGCTGTTAATAATATCTAAAATGGAAAAAATTATCACAAATGTTATTCATTATTAATAAATTTCTAGCAGTGGCAAACTGCACCATCTGACTTTTGTGAACGGAATTCTAACCAGTTTATGTCAGTGTTTTAGTTAGAAGCAGTTCTGGTGCTTAAACGCTGAAGTCAAGTTGTAAACCTTAAAGACTTCCACAAGATTTGACAGAAGAGTATAAAAGTTTTGGTTAAGTACCTTTCCTTTTTTTCATATCTGGCTTAAACCTGAGTCATGTGCCCCATAAGAGTAAGGAATTTCTTTGCTTGACAAGGCCTGTAGAATATTGCACTATACTTGAAATCTGAGATGAAATGTCTTTTTCTGTGCTGTTTTTTTGGTTAGTTTTCTTACCTGTTTATCCAGAAACTCTGTCAAAACAACAATTGCATTTTTGTTCCAAGTTGCCTGGATGATGTGAAATATGATAGGGATGAAAAGTACTTGTTGAAATCATCAGAATTTTTCCACTGATTTCAGGACAGTGCACATCTCACCTTCAGTTCTTCAATTACTCCCCAAATACACAAGAACTGTGCTTTACATATCTTAGAACTAGTTGAATAGATATGTTTATTTGTTATTTGGGATCAAAGGTCCCTGAATTATACCATGGGTGTAGTTCTTTGTTTAAGGGGTATGAGCCTGTTTGCCTAATTAACATCCTCTCTGGAATCTACCATTTCTTTAGTATCAGTTGGAAAAGTGGAAGAGATCTTAGCTTAAGAATTAAAATATAAATCAAGCCCAGATAAAACTTTTTTTTTTAAAATCAACTCGTTTGATCAGGACTTCAAAATAGCATAGTTGAAAATCATAGCAGTTTAAGAAGTTAGTCTTAAATCTACTTAAGGTATGCTTTTCTACGTAGCCCAATTTGTGATACTGAAATGTCTTCCTATCAAAAGCTGGGACAGACAGTTTTGTGGTTTGTAAAGTCTCATGCTTTGAAAACTAAAGTCATGATTTTTATTTTCTTTGGTTGTCATTTGTTTTTTTCTTCTCCAATTATTTAAGTTTATGTGCAGGGGGTTGTTTGTTTGGGTTTTTTTCTTTGTTTTGTTTTTTTTTATTGTTTTTGGTTTTTTGCTTTTTTTTTTTGAGAAAATTTTGTTGCAGATTTATTATGAGGCATCTACTCTGAGGTAGGTAGGTAGGTTAGGACATACACTTCTGACATTCAAAAAGGTACTACTGGGGAAATTCTATGTTTCCCTTGTACTAAATTGCATTAATTAGCTTAAGACTCTGTTATGCCAAGGCATTTTTTGAACAATGTATTGGTGATTTCCCTGACTTATAATTAAACCCAAAATGTTTAAATGTGGTCTTTAAACAGATAATAGTGGCTATCCGTATATCACTATCAGGAAAAAAAAATCAGTGGTATTATGTGGTAGGTGTGGTTTTGTTTGGCTTGATTTTGGGTTGCTTTTTTTTTTAAGGTTTGCTACATGCTGACCAGTAGAGATATATTGCACATTTTGATGTGTTTATCACTGTTACTGTTTCTAAATGTAGGCAGCATCTCCTGAGTTAATTCAAATATATTGTAGAAGAAAAACAAGACTATTTTGTTGACGTTAGCTGATAAGTTCAGAAAAAAGTTGCAAACCAATTTTAATATAAGTTTACAGAATACTTAATCTGTTTACTGATTTTTCTTTTGAAATTATCTAGACTTCAAGTGAAGACATTTGTGAAGGTTATGAAAAAATGAAAACCTGTATTACTCAATACATCAGAGTTGTCACATGATTATTTGTTAGTATTTTTAATAAATCATTGTAATTCTCCTCTTTGTATTTTGAACTGTAGACCCACAAGATGAAAATAAAATTGGCATTGATGGGATTCAGCAATTCTGTGATGATTTAAGCCTGGACCCAGCCAGTATCAGTGTTCTGGTTGTGGCGTGGAAATTCAGGGCAGCTACTCAGTGTGAATTCAGTAAAAAGGAATTTGTTGATGGCATGACAGAGTTGGGGTAAGTATCCACTTCTGCATAGTTCATAATGTAAGGCCTGAACTCTGTTTCTGTTCAAAATATTTTCAATTAGATTGTGTGAAGCTTTAAAAACTGGTGAGGCTGGTGCCAAGCCTGACAGGTGCTAAATGCCTGTAGTGTCTTGCCTTCCTTGAAGTGGTGCTTAACTGCAAAGCCTTTATAATGACCACAGCAGGGAGGAAGCAAAAACAATTTCCACCTGTACAGCATGGGAGTCAGATGGATACAGATACCTTTTTATGTAGTTCATGGTAAGCATATGCATGGTTGTGTTAAGGATTTGAGTTAGACTGCCTGTTGTTGAAAACTGAAAGTTACTGGAGGTGTATGAAAGGAAAAAAAATTCAGTGTTGAAGCAGAAAAGAAATAGGAAAACAAAGAGAACCTTTAGTTCTTTCCTTTTATCTTGCCACCAGCAAATGGACCCATCTTTCTTTTTGTCCATTTTACCACTCATACATTTCTCTCTTTATCCTAGATACTTAATTTCTACAAAATATCTATGAAAAATTGAAATAAAAATGAGGATGTTGGTAGTAGAAAAGATTAGTTCAGCAGTGATGAAACTGATAAAAATTCCTTCCTGGATTATGGAGCTGTTCTGGATAATAAACTTTGAATGTTGCTTCTGTTTACCAATAAAGTCATGCATTTATCATCATAAAATAATACTTTGTGTAGAATTTTTCCTTGCAAGAGGAGTAGCATTTCTAACATATAGAGATGTCAAAATTATTTATTAACAGATTGCATTAAATAGGTATATAATTACAGTATATTACTTGTTTGTGTTTTCTGTAGCTAAACAATTTAATTTGATCTTAGAATGGCACCTTCTCAATACATTTCTATGACAGAACAACTTCTAGGAAATGTGATAGTTGTTTCTTGAGCAGGGATCTTAGCAGTGTGCTGTTACTGACCTCATCAGTTATTGATTTCTTTTTAAGCTTTCCTTTTTAGGTAAGGGCATTCATAAATTGTAGTGAAATAACTTTTGATATCATCTGAAGTTCACTGCTTTATTTTGACCCATTGGGTAGTTTTGGGTAGAAATTACAAGAATAATTACAATTTTCTAACCAAGGACAGAAATCAAGTGATCATGCTATTACATTAAAGGTTGCCAGCATTTTTTTTTTATCATGTAAGTGATTAAAAAGGTTTTGCTAAACCGCCTGTGACTTTTGGCTTGGATTTTGTTTTTTAACTTGATTGTCACATTTCTGCTGTGTTCTTTCGACTGTCTCTGACACAGTTCCATGGAGGTCTGTGATTTTTATCTCTTTCTGCTCAACACATGCTAAACTGTTCTTGGGGGCATAATATGATTGTGCCCGCTTGCCACAGTGCTTACTGAAAATTTGGAATAATTTTGTTACATACTTGAGGTACAGAGCCTGGTTTTTAGCAATGAACACAAGTGAGCATTCAAATGGAAAGAAATTCCCTGACGCTTAGATCACATAGTTTCTTTAGGATGCATATGGGAAGGTATATTTGTTTTCTGGATCAAGTCTCAATAAAATTGAAGTTCTCAGTTGAAGACTGTTGGCAGAATTCATCCTTTTCTCCACCAGGTACTGCGGGAGGCCGGAAAGGTACTTATTTTTATCTGTACCATGCAAGACAGTTAAAACTGCATTTGCATTTTTGGATGTTGTTATAGTTACCTGTTCTTTAATAGAATTTTTGTTGAGTCTTTAGAATAAACACAAACGTTTAACTACAGAGAACTTTCGAATACAGTGTTAGTTGTGATAGCTGCTTCTTTTGAAGCCTGTTTGCTTCACTTTGACTGCACTTTGCTTCACTAGGTACAATTCAAGATACTGGTAATGTCCTGTAAACCCTGAATGTTCATTTGATGCCTTGTTGTGGCAGAAACACTTCCTTTTAAAAGCGTGTCTTGTCAGCTCAGGTACTTTCACTGAAAATGCTTCCATCATGTTATTCAGGGATGTGTTTCTGTTAGAATTTCAGTAACTTGATTCTCTTAACTTACCTATGCCAGGCTGTTAGACAGTTTGCCAGCCTTCAGGCTATCATTCAAGGCTTATTTTGTTCCTAGGTTTCATTCTCAAGCGTTCTATGACGGGGAGAGAACGACTGCAAATAATAGTTAATTTAGTTGTTAAGTCCTCTAATGCCAAGATGAACTGTAAAAACATAGTGTGAAGGTCTTTGTTCAGGAGAGCAGGGAATGAGCAATGCCTATCTAGATTAAAGCAAAATGCCACACAGTTTTGTTACAACATCGATCTAATGGGAAGGAATTACAGAGTTCAGTGAGGGGTGTGCTTTAGGAACAGAATAGCATCTGTTCAGAAATTCATAAAGAGACAGAAAAGAAGTTTAACCATTGAAACCTGTTTGCATTTGTACCTAATGGATGCCTGTATACAATGTTCCACTTAAAATTCTTTAGTAAAGGCACATGAGCATTTATGTTTTTCAGAATGCTATCCACAAAGATACTTTGTTTTTATTTTAACTGCTGTTTTGTTTTGCTCTGAAACTAAACCATGAAAAAGGCAGGGGGAAAGTAGAAAGAAATTTTAAATATATGCAAATAATGTAACCTCTTTTGAACAGGTGTGACACCACAGAAAAACTAAAAGCTCTATTGCCAAGACTGGAACAAGAGCTAAAGGATCCAGCAAAGTTCAAAGATTTTTATCAGTTTACTTTTAACTTCGCTAAAAACCCTGGACAAAAAGGTCTAGGTAAGTAGAAAGAAATTAAGAAACTGTCTTCAGTCAGAGAAGTCTTCCAAACGCTTCCAGTACTACAATATTGACATTGTGATTGTATAGTAAATTCATTATTGATTTCTTTCACTGACTTCTCTTGTCCATCTTCTTTCATTTAGTCTCTTCTTAATGTCTGCTTGGTACAGGCAATTTAATGGGTTTTTCTGCCAGTATTAACATTCTCTCACCTTTTGTCAAAAGAAGTTCCTGCATTTCTTAGACACCTGTCAAATTTTACATTTTATTAAATACTGAGCTAGTGAGGTCTTTGTGTTAGGAACTACTGAAACAAGATGTCCATATCAGCTCAGGAAGACAGAGAAAACTGGGCAAAAGTTTCTGTTCTTCTAATAATTTTTAGTTTTAGCTCAATTTTTATGTAAAGTTTAGAAAAAGAGTATTATGGACTTGGTTCAAAACTAGTGAATAAAACTAGGCATAGTTTATAAAGCATTAAACTATTATTCTTCATACGAGTTGAGATTTTTCGCAATCCATGCCTTGTATTGGTGGAGTAAAACTGATAAATGTTTTAAATTCTAGTGTGTTTTTTTTCTTCAAATCAAAAATCTCAAGTTTGTGAATAGATGAAAAAAGTAGTAAGATGGAATCCACTATCTTTTCCAATCTATATCCACTTTCAGAAGGTACTATGTAGGAAGGAATTCATGGTTTTGCATATAGAATAGCACTGTACCATCATCACTGTTCTTTGTGCTGTGGGTGAGAGGAAGTGGTTTGTTGTTTTTTTAGGGGTTTGGGGTTTTTTCTTTTTTAGCAGAGCTACTTTAAATCTGTGTCTTATGTTACTAGGAAAGTTGATAAATGTTTTTCTCAAGAAGTATTGGGAGAGCGGAATATTGATTTAGAGCTCAACCAGGGGCATCTGTTCCACATTCTTTACTTTGAATAATGTCTCTTGTCTTTCCTGGTGTTTCTTTTTTTTTAAACTATGGACAACTTCTAACCAGTTTATATTTTTTTCATTTTTTTTTTTCAGAAGTTTCATTTTTCATTTCATGTGTCTCTCTCTCATGCCACTTTGCCTGACACAAAAATGAAGTCATCTTGTAGTGGCTCTGTGAGATTGGTTGAAATTCTAGTCCCTTAGCTAGTCTTCATTAACAAAGCTTAGTACTTTTAATTCGTAGAAAAAGTAAGTCTGTTACAGCTGAGGTTGGAATTTATGGGATACCTAAAGAAATACTACAAATAGCTTCCTGTTTTAATTGGATCAGTTCCAACATGAAACACATGAACTTGGGCAGTATATTTCAAAAGCTTTTCACCTAAGCCTGTACCATGAGTGCAGGAGGGAAGGCAGCCCAACCCAGATTTGGAACTGAATGTACTGTTTATTTGACATGAGGAAGAAATTTACTTGTTTTCCATTACTTTTTATTCAGTGTTGGGGGCCTTTTCATTTGTAAGTCTGCTTTCTCTTTTGTGTAAGAAAGGTGTTTTATTGCCAGAGAAGTACCAAAGTTCCTTCTTGCATGAAGAGTTGAAGTATTAACAGGAGAAAGTAAGAAGTGCAAAAACTGAAGTAAAACTTGGACTGTAGAATTAATTGATTGGACTTGTTGCTGATTTCAGTTTTCAGGAAACTTAGTAATTTCTATAATATTTACAGTCTCCTAATTTCTAGTACTTAGTTCTTACATGGCAGCATCTTGGTGTCATTTTTCATCAGACTTTTTCTGGTTTTGCCAAGATGATTCTAGATAGTAAAGAAATATGAGCAGATGTCACTGTTCTTACTTCAGTGGAGATACACCATATTTCTTGGATCACTATAGATCAAGTAGAAGGAGATTACTGAGCAACCATATGGACTAATGTGACATTTTTGAGTGATTGAGGCCAGTGATAGCTTACCCAAATAAAATTTAACATTGTATAGGTTTGGAGCTGGAATCTTCACAGAGAATGCCATCATAGTGGAGCAAAGAGGTGAAGGAAAAAAGTAAGTGTTCATGTTGGTGTTTGTAGTAACCACAGAAGAAAGCAGTATGTTGTAAGCAAGGAAAAAAATTCAACCAATTATGTTACTGGAGTGTCCGTATGAGCTGAGAATTCTAGTTGCTTCAGCTACATTTAATACAGATTTAGGAGTTCCTTTTTATTTTTTATCTTCTTTTCTATATACATTTACATATGTTCTCCTGGAATGAGAAACTGTCCGTCTTTGCTCCCTTGTCTCCAGGGGTGTTTGGTATTTGTGTCCAATGACTGTGTGCCCTATTGTCAACGAGATGTGGGAATTGATATCAGCCACATACAAAGTCTATTTCTCTCTTAACTTGGTTTGGAACCTTTACTTTCATTAAGTCCAGATAGTTAAAACAGAGTGAATAATCTGTGCCTAGCTCTGTCTAGGTCATCTTACAGTGCTGACCTCTCCCTTTTCCCCACATGCACATTGGATAACGTTCAGTCAGTATAGGATGCTGCTTAGCTCCAGCCCAAGCTGCTTGCCTTAAAGTCTTTCTGGTGAATTGTAACTTGGAGACTAAGAGGTCAGTAAGTTTATGTCAAGTAAAGGATAAAAGGGAATGGTTTTAATTAATGAAGCGGACCTAATCTAGAAATTCTTTCCTAAATTTCAATTTTAGAATGTTTTAATGTAATTTTTCTAGGGTCTGAAGTATTCAGTGCTTTTTCTTACTAGGCTGGGAGCTTAAATCATCAAGTCTGGCAATTGTACTTATTGTTTAGGGGACTGATGTGTAGGCTAAAAGAATGTTGTTTGATTCTTGGATATACACATGACCTATAAATGTGCCTGTTTGAAAACTAAGCAAATTTGACATAGTGCCAGTGACAAATGAGGAATTTGTATTCTTAGCAGATTGTTATCAATAGATACCTTTTATAAAAGAAGACATAATAAAATTCCTTCTGTTGGGTCCTTCAGGTTAAGTGCTAGCGCATTTTTTTTAAACAAAAATAACTCTTGAGAATAGCGCTTACCAGAAATGTGTCTGTGATAGGCAGACTGACTTACACAATTATTTTTCATGTTTGTTGTTTTAGCATATTGAAACCATAAGAAATGAGTGAAATATCTCTAAAATGTTCAAGCAGCAATGCTTTGGTTATGAGTCATGTTCATTGTTCCATAAGTACATTAACACATTTCAGATTACTTTTTTGTAAATCTGTATCTGATCTTTTAAGAAGTGATATGCAACAGTTATTACTTTTTGTTCCCTCTCCTCTGAAAAACATCAGGAAATAGTGATCTGTGAGTCCTTTTTTAATATTCCAGGTGGTCTTTAAATTTAAAAGGTAGAGAAATACTAATATAGTGTATTCCCTTATGCCAGACAGGATCCACATCTACCAAAACCATTCCTTGCAGATGCTTTTCTAACCAAATGCTCAGTGGTATGTTACAATATATACTAATTTGCCTTTTCAGTTTCAGTAGGTATCAGGATTTGAGGTCTGATTTGTACTGGTCCTCTGGCTGAACAAGTTTGAGAGCCACTGCCTTCACAAAATAGTACCTTAAATTTTTGATGGCAGATTTCATACATCTTTGTCCATTTTTGCTTAAACCTATTGTTAGATTTTTTTTTTATTTTTCTAGCATATAACTTAAATCTCTGCTTCTGAATTTTCCAGTTTAATACTTTAACCAGCCAAAGTAAATATGCAGAATACGTTTCCTTAGAGTGAATAACAACTTTTTATATTTTTGGCGATTATGTATGTGTCTTCCCTTTAGTCTCTGGACTGAGTAAAACCAACTACCCTGACAAAATTTATCTTCTAGCTCTGTGATACTGGGATTTTATCTTCCAACTCTCTTTTTGTTTGCAATAAAATTGATTTCATTTTCTCTTGTCTTGTAGTATTCAAACAAGCCAGATACTCTCCATGTGTCTTAGATATTTTGCTTATTTTTTGCATTCCTTTAAATTTGTTTATGCTTGATACTGTCTGCAGTTTGCAATCTGTTTTACTGTTGGGTTTCTGCAGCACTGCAGTGTACCCAGTTAAGTCTGATCTTGTCTTTCTGCAGTTGATCACTCTCAGTAGCTGTATGACCTTGCCCTTCCCTTTGATGAAATCTTCCTTATTTACTTCCAAGTGGTTTTCCAATTTGTCCAAATAATTTTGAATTCTAATCCTGTCTTCTATCATGTTAGATGTTTTTCAGGTTTTGTATAAGTTGCAAATTTAATAAAAGTTTTCTTTGTTGTATCATCTGAGTTACTTAAGTATTGGGCAGTGTTAGATACAGGACTGACCCACTTGGATGAGTTACTTTCTCCCAGTTTGGCAGAGAATTACTGAGGTTCTTCCAGAATTTCTTTGACCTTTATGAAGTTTCAAACATGGTAGGTAGCAGTTTGAGATTGCTTCAGCATACTGAGGTGAGTTTTACCATATTTGACATCACTTTAGCAGCAGTGCTTGAAGTCTGAATTTCTAAAAGTTGTTTCTGAAATAGTTGTCAGTTTTCATTGAATCTTTGTGCTTGGAGTGTGCATATATTTGGAAAAAAGCTCTATGTGTCCCAGACTTTTTTTCTTTCCAGAGTTGTTATCAGCAGGACACAGTATCTTTTATCACACCAGCTGCCATATGTGAGATGGGGAGTGGGAAGGCACAGAAGCCGTTCTTAGAAGCTTTTTTGGTGATAGAAGAATTTTGATGATACCTGACACAGCTGTCTTCATAATTCAGTGGGGATTTTGCTCCAAGAAAGTGATCTTGGAGGGTAGGAGTGTGTGTGTAGTTCTGTGTTTTATTTATTTTTGGAAAAGCCTGTCTTCCCTTAATTTTTAATTTCTTCTTCTTCTCCAGTTCCCCTCAAAACCAATGCAAGAAATTCTGCCTTTATGTAATTAGATGGGAAGAATCCTCTCCAATAAACTAAGTTACATCTGTTCTGTCATTCCCTAAAATAGACACAGAATTCAGTACACCAATACTCATTCCTAGAAATAGGACTGCCTTTTATAGGAGTCTGTTTTCCACAGTTCATGTGGTCACAGTAGGGAATTTTTATTTCCCTTTGTATCTGTAGGACTTCTGTCATTGTAGTCTCATCCAACTCAAATGTTTGCATTTACTTTTGTTAGCTCAGTATTATGAAGTAGAATGCTTCAGTGCTGTTTGAAGAAGCGAAAGCAGTAGCAGTTCCCTAAGGTAGTATCTCCTGTAAGGAGTGAGATACAGGAGGCAAAAGCAGTGCCTAAGATCTGCCATGATGATCTTTAAGCAGAAAATGATGTTCTAATTAATGTTACTCAGTGCCCAACTATCAAGTGTCTTTCAAATACATCTGAATAGATTTGATCATTATCAAAGAAGACAACGGATGTTTATAACTGTTAAGACTGTGACTCTCCAAGTGGTGGACAGAATGCAGGAAAAAAAACAGCCAAGTTTCAACACAGCGGTGCCATCTCAATGGCTGTATGTTGGACCTGGCAGACATAATATTTAGATATATAAAACTTGATCTGCATGTTGTATATGTATTTTGAGGGTGCAGTTTATCAAGTTACCTGGTTGGCCAGGAGACTTCAAGAAGAATTTTTATGGATAACCATGGTTCTGTCTTTAATCTGCTTTCTGATGTTCTTACTACTGCTTATAGTAGAGTAAATGTTTAATTTTTGCATGGTGCAGATTTTGAGAGGTTTATCTTGCCTTCTGCTGCCAAGGTTTAGCTTTTCTACTGCAGTATGAGTGAAATTTTGTATCCTAGCTCTTGTTGGTAAGTGTACTAAGAATAGGATTATAGGTTTTTTGTCACGTTATGTACGGAGCAGTTCAGATTTGTAAGGGCACTTTCAAATTCAAAACATGGCCTTAGCTCTATCTTTTATTTTTTTCCTTCGTTTTTTGAATCTGATACTTGCTGTGATTCTCTTACTGGGCCTCCCTTTGAGCCCCAAAAAGACATGCTTAGGAGTTTGTTACAGTTTGTTTCAGCCTCAGGGAGGAGCTTAATGCATTCTTTCATGGTCTTCACCTTCCAACATGGAAACAAAAAGACGGTTTGGTCCTTCATCACTTCTTTGTGATCCCTTCGTCTACTTGCTGGCTCAAAAGGTTGTGCTTCCTTCTCTCTGCCAGTTGCCTGGGATCACGCAAGAGATGAAAGATGAGGAGGGCATTCAGACTTGAATCAAATATTACCTCAAGACCAGAAGAATGACTATCTTTGCATCCGGTATGTGGACTTCAAGGAGGTTACCTCTCCTATAAGCAGATGAGTATAATGTACTCTTTTTAATTGAAGCAACATCAGCTTTGGCTTTTATCATAGCAGTATCTCAAGATTCTTTGAAGAGTTCCTCAGACATTAGGGAAGGATATTTTTTCTTTCTATTTTGTTTTCTTCTTTTACTGCCCCCCACCTAGGTATCAAGATTTCCTTCCCTTTCAATGAAGAATTAGATTCATAGGCTATTTGTAGTGGTGAGTGTGTTGAAGAAGTTGAGCGAGGTCTCTGAATGCTGTATTTTAGGTGTTCCAGTGACCTTGGGCTGTGTGTATGTTTCTTGCTTTATTTTTGTTCACATTTTTCATGCTGAAACTGCCAGCAGTTAAGAGAAATTTGGTATAGAAGAGGTGCTCTGATCAGTAAATTGTGACATAACTGCCAGTTCTAGTAATGCCTCATTGATTCTTTTACTTGTGTTTGGGCCTTGTTTGGGAAATATATATCCAGTGAACTTTAAGTCATCTGTTGTAGTTTATCTGAATTGTACATGGAGAGATTTGCAGAGGCAAAAGGATTTTGGAACTGGCTGCAATCAGGTTCATTAGGCTACACTCAAAACTGACGGTTCAGATAGCCATCTCCTAAGTCTAACTTCTATTCCAAAGCAGTTCATCTGCTTTTGTGCTGTTAATGCTTTAGGTGATAAACATGAAAGGTTCTGCATGGAGTGAGGCCACTTCAGCGTGGCAGATGCTTAGACAGAGCTAATGAGTACAGTCAGACCCTACTCGGTTCCTGCAGTGATTTCTGCAGTGCTCCTCTGAAATCCAAGTGCTGTGCTTTACCATTCCTCCCTGTCCACCACGGACACTTAAGTCTGACACTGTGCATTATCTGTCCCCTAACATAAGGCACTGGGAAGCTCTTTGCTTACGTCTTTGCAGGGCTGAGTGGATCCAGCTCAGCTGGATCCCAGGTTTAGCCATGATCTGTATTTGTATCATCCCCCTTACTTATTTTTTTCCCTTCTGTCTACCTGCTGTGGGGAAGCTTCTAGTTGCAACTACAGGCTATTTTGCTCTAAGCTTTCGGCAATTCAATGAAGTGTTTTTAGCTTCAATCCTGATGGTATTTTCTTGTTATTTTGCGGATTAGGAAAAGAAGAAACTAATTCTTCTGTCTGTGTTCTTAGCTATTTGGAGGCCAAAGAAGACTCTTAAAATCATTCGGAAATGAAGAAACAAATTTATTAACTTACTGAATCTTTCAAATATTCATTTGATGCTTACTGGTTAGGCAGTGTGATAGTCCTGTTGTTGAGACAGACTGACACCAGATTCCACTGTTCTTACATCTGTATCAGTTTCAACACAGTGTTGAAAAGTTATATCACTAATTCACCTGAATTACTGATAATATTCCGTCAGTTTCAAACATGACTGCATGAACAGATTTTATTGGTAGGGCAGACTGAGAGCTGGAAAGCTGTGTTTGGCAGAGGATGACAAGTTAGTGCTGCAATCTCAGAGGGCGGTTTTGGCACAGCAGGTCTAAATGAACTGTGTTTCATGTTCCTCAGAAAGCCTCCTCTCTAGCCAATTCCTTGCTATCTGTTGATTTCTCTTTTTCTTTACACACTTCCTTGGTTTCTAGTGTGCAGTGACTTCATTGCCCTTGTCTAAAATCATGGCAAAGGAATGAGGAACTTAATTTGATTCTTATTTTTTTCATGCAGCAGTCTTTTTTTCTTTCTGATTTTTTTTTTCTTTCTTAACAAGATAAGCATTTGATCAATTCTTGAAAGTAGACACAGGCTGTACTTCTTCTGCATTAATTGTGCTATTTGTTTATCACTTCAAGCTTTCTGTACAGTCAGGATAGAAGAGGCTGAGGTTTTTAAAAAACAATTAGAGGTTTTAATGTTTGAGGATAGATCATACTGCATGCAAAATACTGTTTCTGATTGGAAAAAACATTGTTTAAGGGTCTGCATACAACTCTCACTAGATATTGACACTGAAAATATTATTGGGATGAAAGGAAAGATCAAACTACTGTCTAATGTACAGTATATGGTGTGATATTTTTATGATGCTCTTTAACCATTTAGCAATTTTTTCCTTTGGGTATGAACATGGAAGTTAACAATGAAGTCTCTTTTAAACTGGTCCTTGTCTAGGTGTTTTCAGAGATCCGTGCATGTCTTTTTCTGTTTATAAAACCTACGTTAATAGTCTATAATGTGAGTAGCATATATTTTGGTACAAAAAACCCAGCATATTTTATAGTTGTTTGAATTTTATTGTAATGTTGCCTTTGTATCTATATAGCACTGAAATAGGTATTCCCAAGACTGCCTAAGGAATTCTGGCCTTGCAAAAGCATCTTCCTGTGGGGATACAGAGCTCTGATGGTATAAGGGCTTTTCTTTTTTTTTAATATCTATCAGTGCAACACTAAATGTAGCAGATACAGTCTCCACAGCATTACTGTTTATTGATACTACTGCCAGCATGCTAATGGAGAATTTGAACTCTATCTAGGTCTCCCCTTTAAAGCAGAAAAATCTTTTTTGTCCTCCAGTGTCAAGTTTTTCAACCTAGGTAGGGAATTGTCTTCAAATAAGTGTTGCCATATCCACTGAGATTGTGGCAAACCTGAAGGTCTGGTTTTCTCATGTACTTTAAGACTTCATAAACTGGCACCATTACCAAGAGTGGTAGTCCCATCTAGTCCTTTTGTTCAAATAACACTTGTGTTAGTTGATGGGTTTGTGGGATTACAGTGAACCAGATACAGAAGATGGACTTTTTTAGTTTTTACCTTTAGCAAATTTTACCAAGATCAGAACTTTCTTCCTTGTGCCTAATGGGAAGAGCAGCTCTAGTGTGGACCTGTTTCAGCCACTACAGAGCAGCATCCTCAGTGGGATATGCATTTGTCATATGTTACAGCAAATAACTTCTGTGTCTTTGTGCAGGAGAATTCATGGGCAGACACATGTACAGTGTCCCTTAAGTATCAACTTAAGATTGTATTTAACACAACACATGTGAAATACTATTTTGCAATAATCAAGTTCAGCTTAACATAATACTGACTTTGACAAAAACCAAGGAAGTCTTGTCTCTTCTTTCCCTTTTACCTCTTCTTTTTTACCTCTTCTTTTGTGGCACCTTTAATTGTCTTTATTTCCCTACCTGTATTTTCTTCCTTTCTCTAAGGAATATTTCCATCAGAAGTATAAACTTTCCAACTGGTACGGTGCTATTTCTCCAAAGTGCATTTTGCTTAAAGTTGTCACATGATAGATTTGTCAGGTTTGCTTGGAGAGGTTGAGTCTTCATAAAGGAGTCTGAGTGAATGGGATTAAAGACAGTTACTTCACAGTGAAGTGTAGAAACTGTTAAGATTTTTGAAGTTTCTCCTTTTTCATTCTTTTTTGCTTTTCATTTGGGATAACAGATAAGAATAATTAATCTGCATATCTAAGCAGCAAGTAAATGCTACTAATTACTCTCTTCTACTTCTTTGTGAAAAGTGAGCATGGTGACAAAGACAGGAAGAACTGAAGGAAGTTTATTAGAGCATAATTCAAGTTCTGTACTGAATAGTACTGGTCATATTAGGACAAAGACTGGCAGCACTGTCCCTGTAGAGATAGGTAGAGGCATATTGCATTTCTCTACATCTTAACTGCTGCACTTCATCTGGGCCCCAGCCCTGTCTGAAACAGGGACTCAAGGGACATGGCTATGTTAAAATCTGGAACATCTCTTTCAGATGTGAAACTTGATTTTAGGTGTCAAATTGTCTTTGGTTTGTAGCGTGGTATGTAGTTTCAAAAACTATTCTTCCTTCTTGTAGGTGCAGGTCAAGCTTCTGTCTTATCTGCTATTACAGTACTTTCTCTTAAGCTTCATGTTCTGTTTACACTTCCTTTACACTGAAAGCACAAGCTGACATATGTTTGTGGTTTAAGAAAGGCTGTGCCTTATTTTGTGGCTGCTCAGCAGTAATCATGTACTTAGTGCTGTTACCTGCGGGAGCAAGCATCAAAGCCATTAGGTATTGTGAGCTGCTGAGGATGAAAATAGGCCTTCAAGGAAACATCCTTTCTACCCTTAAGCTGCATCTGATGTTGCTCCTGCCTTTCTGTTGGAATATGTGGCAGTGCTGCATCTTCCTTGAACCCTGCTTGAAGATCACTGGTCATGATGCAGAGTAAGGGCTGCTTTCTTGGGCTTGTATTTTTAGTATTGGGTGTAGATGCTTGTCTATTGAATGATGCCAGAAGAAGACAATTACTGCTGTAAGGGGTTTTGTAGAATCATAATGCCTCAGACAAAAGACTTTTTTCATCCCCTCATGTCCTTAAATTCCTTTCGAAGTCAGGTATGTCCAAAATGTGAAAATTAAGTGGAATTGACATCTGTGGATTTAAATGTGTATGTTTTTATCAATATTTGCCGTGTTTGTGCATGTGTATGTATTTTTCTTTTTTGATGTGCAGACAGTTATCAATAACTATTTTGTTCTGTTTCTGTAGATTGAAAATAGCTTTAATCTGGCACTGGTGGATGATGACAAAAACATTTCAGTCTTAATGACTTGTTCAATACAAAATTTATGCTGTTGCTGCTTGCCTTCTGCCTTTTGGGTTAGGGAGAGTAGAAAATTCCTTATAGGTTTTTTTTTTAGTGATTTTAAAAGAATTTTATTCATTTGTATCTTAATGTACTAGATGTGGCATTAATAGTTTAACTATGAGGGGCTTACTGCTTTTAATGTGCTGTAATATCTACATGTTGCTTTATGTCTTGCAGATCTAGAAATGGCAATTGCATATTGGAATTTAGTCTTGTCAGGAAGGTTTAAGTTTTTAGATCTTTGGAATAAATTTTTGTTGGTAAGTACGTACTTTATTCCTTACTGCCTATCTTATTCCACCTTTTGTAAGCTGTGTGCTTCCAATAAGATAGGATATTTTAATACTTCCTTCAAATTTTCCTTTTTGGAAACTGATGTAAAATAGTCTCAAATCAAGTTGAATTAAATCTTCTCTATATGATTTTCTAATTGAGAAGAATGCAAAAAGATGCAGCAGAGCAATAGAGTGTTCTTCTTGCTTAATCCTGTATCCTCCTACTTAGGAAAGTTCCTGCATGGAAGGAAGCAATGATTGTAAATGGAACTGGTGCCGCTAATTCTCAAGACAGCTGTGATTATTGTCAACCATGTATTTTTATCATCCTCTGCCTTTTGTAGTACTAATGCATAAACTCAGCCTTTTTTAATCAGTCACAACAGAATTTAACTTTAGAAACTTTCCATTTTCAGCAAAAATTCTTGCCTGAGTAATTTGATTAATTTTTTAGCTAATAGTTGTGAACTGATCTTGACAGGTTTTTTTTATTACTAGTGCAATTCTGTGGGCAGTGGACTAAAGATGCATAAATTAAACCTTAGAAATTGAAAAATATTCTTATAAAAGACCCAATTCACTCATCCATGCTTCTACATTTGCATATCTATATAACTGCAAAAATCAAAGTTACATAATATATAATTTATCTAATTTTCTTTTTCAATTTATCTTTTAATCTGTAGTTTAAGAGAAATACAAAGTCTTTCTGCATTTTTATCCCCCAGTGCTTAATAGGGAAGGTGTACTTTGTTTGAAATATTTTTGTGAAGTTTTTTCTAAATTTTTAGGCAGTATATTGATTTGAATCTCTGAATAATGTACCTGTTTCATCAAGAGGACTTCTGAAATCATTTGATGTTTTAACGTGAAAAAGTTAAAGTGTATTGCGTTAATACACTTTAAGACATCCAAATTCAGATCACTAGACATAACTGAAGAAAAATTTGCAAGTTATGACCTGGTTTAAAGTGTGTTACTTCAGAACCTTTAGTTCAGAAGAAATACTTAAAAGATTTCAGCCTAAGAAAGAAGCAAGTTGGAACACCCAGATTTTTTTTTGTTGTTGTTATTGGTTTTTTAGGATAAAGAAGATGAAGAAATGTTTGTAAAATGTGTATTTCTGTATATATAAATATACAATACTATTGTAGAATTTGAAAGTAGTTTGGACTGAACAGTACTGTTTTTCTTCTGTACAGGAACATCATAAAAGATCAATTCCAAAAGATACTTGGAACCTTTTGTTAGACTTCGGAAATATGATTGCAGATGATATGTCCAACTATGATGAAGAAGGTAAGCAGTACCTGAATATCTTCAAAAATTGGTACAGCAGAATTAAAATACTGCTATAAATGAACAAGAGAGCATCTTGGTACCTTGTGTCTTAATTTGTTTACCTTTAAAGTTTTATTTGCAAATACAGTGTCATACTTATTGCCAGAATAGTAGCGATAGGAAAGTTAACTAGTTTGCTGTCATTTGAAAACAGAAGATACAGTCACACCATGATGGAGCACATTATTTGAATGTGTTATGCTGCAGACCTCTCAGTGAAACAGTGTTCTGTACAAAATTTTTGCCAACCTAAATGCAGTTTGCTCTCTGCTAAGAGAGTTTTGGAATGTATGCAGAAATAAGTTGTAAGATATGAATAGCACTAATAAGAATGCCATGGTTTTGCTATTAGCTGATGTTTATATTTGTAGTGTGGAGTTTTATGCTTTAAATACCTTTTGGTTGTCTTAAGAACTATTTGCTGCAAGAAGAGATTCAAATGTGGAATTTGTTAGTTAGGTGGTTTTTTTAGTATTTTATCATGTGCGCATATTAAAGCTAGACTAGGCCAGACATGTCAAGGTGAGCTTCTAATCCTTTGCATTTATAGACTATACCAATTTATTGTTGATAACAGTGGACTAATTTCTCAATTGCTGGACTTCTCTGTAGGAGCGTGGCCTGTTCTAATTGATGATTTCGTGGAATATGCACGACCAGTAGTCACAGGAGGAAAACATAAAACTTCCTAACCCCAGATTTGTCGATACGGACTAAATGAACTGCACTGGGTAATGAAGATTGGTCAGCTGATAATTGGGTACATTGGTGCTGGTTTCAGTGGTTGTGATGACATCCTGCAGACAAAACTGAAATTCCTCCTTTCTGCCTAAAGAAAACAATGACTGACTTGTGGATACTTCAAGAACAAACTCGGAAGATAGTCCAGGCTGTTTGTAGGCTATTGGCTTCAATTATTGTACTGGTTGTATCATATAGGATGTAGATTTTGCATGATTTTATACTTTGGAGAAGTTTAACTAGAGGCCATTTTATTGAAGTTTGACAGCACAGCATGCCATTCAGTTCATAATCCAAAGTGAACACCAGCAGTTACATAAATAAAACTGTATTATATTGTACTTATATTAAAAGCAGTATTTGTGGTATATAAATTAAATCCCTAAATAAAACTAATGCAGTATGTTGTATTTTTATAAAAGTTAGTTTTGTGACTCTGTCCTAATACAGAATTGTAAAAACTCAAACAAACAAACTTAGGCTTTTTTTTTAAAGTTGTTGCCAAAATTTTAAATTTGTATTTTGACACCCTAGATGTATACAGTGATTACAGCCAGCCTTTTGCTTTCTCCCAATGAGTTTGACTTCCTCATTTTTCTTCTAAGTGCTTGGGCATGTAACAGTAGCGTTGCTGAGGACAGGCTGCTGCACTATGCTGTGTTGCAACTCCAGCTTTTTTTAGTAACCATTTTAAAGTAGACATTAAACAACCAAAGATGCTTTTAAAATTCATGTTTAATTATCATAATTAAGTTAGTCTCCAATTATGTGTTTTATTTATTTTTAAGAAACTCATGGAATATGGACTTCATTTGTAGCTTGAAACATATCATAAATTCTAGCTAAACGCAACATAATTGTAAACTCAGTTCCTGACACTTCTCAGGATAAATAGATGTGAATAAGCCCAAAGATTTAACTAGTTGGCTTCTGTGTTGGAGAAATAGTGAGGGGTAAGGAGACTTTATATTAATGACTATAAGTATTCATGCCTGTGGATGTGTTGTACATTCAAATTGTATTTATTTAAAGGAAGAAAAAATTAAAGCAAATTAATGCAGTTTCAGTGATCTCAAGGCTGGTGAAATTGGACCAGTTTTCACCAAATCGGAGTTTGTTCAGTCACTTGTTTCTCCCCTTTTTCCAGCCACTGATTGTCAAGTGCACAGACGTGTCAGTTGTGTTTCTCATCAGTGTCTTCCAATGTCTAAGCACAAAGAATCTTTACAAGAAACTATTCAGCATGTCTTCGCACAGGGCTCTTGCAAATGCTACCTCATCAAAATAAGTTTGTCACAGCCACTGTAAAAGTTTGTTAAAATGAAGAGTTGCTAAAGAGTATGTACAGTTATGATCAATATATTTTCTGTATTTAAGACTGAATAGATGTGAGAATTTTGGAGAAAATAGTGCATTAATTAAGTTATATAAATTATATCTGTTTGGATCATTGAAGTGTTGCATGACAGCATACTATTTTATTTTGTAGTTGCCAGGGTATAAAAGCTTTCAATATTCTCTTAAACTCTAATATTTAGAGTTTCACACAAGCAGTCAGCTTTCATTATGTCAACAGAACCTGCAAGGACAAGTGTACATGCTGCATACAGAGACTGCCTTCATTCTTCCACTTGATAGAATTTCAGTTGTGCATGATGTTTAAAAAGCAGGACAAGGGAAAATTTGAACAAATTAGCAAATTTTCTCTTAGTAAGAGCTTTGCAAGCAAGTTACAAATACCATGTGAGTGTTTTGTTATGAATATTTGTCTTATTTTTTGTGAGCGTCAGCCCAGCCCAAGCAGCCGCCAGGTGTCAGCGTCTGAGCCGCTGCTGCCTCGCACCGTTACCCACTGAGGTTATGCCCAGTTACTGCTCTCTGACTGCATCTTTTTAGAAGAGCATTTGTGTACATAACTCCAGGTATTCTCCAGAAGTCAACAGAGATCTAGAAGCAGTGTTATGCTCTTTTTACTGCATTTGATTTATCTACGCTTCCTCTCCCAAACAAGCCATTTCTATATCTGCCCCGCAGGCTTCGCAGAATGTGTAACATCTTACAGCATCAAGTGCATTCATCTAGCCAGAAGCAGTGGAATGCTTGTTACTCACACAATTACCACTTATAATATATAGATATAATATAACTGACCAGAAGTAACTTAATCTTTTGGTATGTGATGTAATTGAAGTTTCATAGCACTGGAGTGTGTGAAACATTTGCTCATGATGAGAACTCCATCAACTCATTCTGATGAACCTGCTACCTTTTAAAATAAATAGAGCATAAAAAATCCATGTGGATTGAGGGTTTTTTCCCTTGTTAATCTGAGCAAGAAGGAAGGTGCTTAGCCCAGTATTCAGAGTGTGTGTGTCTGTGTGTGTGTATATATATATATACACGTGTCTATATATATACATATACATTTATTCATTTACTCTTAAACCACTTTTCTGTGGGGATCCTTCACAGGCAACACCTTCCAGTAGAGGGAGACTGGGCAAGATACTCCAAAGATTGTAGTTGCTCCTTGTCAGCTAGCTTTTGAGGTTTGCTATGCTTTTCCTTTTTTTTTCTTCCTGGTCTTCTACCTATTTTAAACCACATGTGCTTTTTACATTCCCATACGTAATAGCAAGGAGTAACACCTTCAAACTTGAACAATCATAAAAAATGCTAATACACTGCTTTCACCTTACAAGTTTTTTATGTATTTTAATAATTTGCTGCTGTCCACAGTTCCACTTTACAGGGTACTCTGGCTTCCATTTTAAGTAAGCTGATACAGTGGTAACACCTAGGCTGTTCAATTTATAATCCTGAATGGTACAGATGTCTTCAAGTTGTTCAGTGCATACAGTATTACTTCACAGATATGCTGTATGTATTTTTAAACTTGGTGCCAAGTTGTTTGGTTTGAAATTGAGCCACAGGATTTGTACTTGCCAATTCTAAATTTAAATGTAATTTATCATGTGTGTCATGCCAAGGAGAGCAAACCTGCAGGCATCTGCTCATTCAATGCACCTGGGAGATTTGCTGCTGAGTAAGCTGTATGTGTGTGTATGTTTTGTAGCAATGGAAAAAGGAATAAATGGACTGTCAACATAAAGGATTGAAGTCAGTCATGTGAGATGTCTGTATGGTTTTTGTCAGCTTTGTGCTTTGGAAGTCTTGGTCTTGTGGGGTTTTTTCTTATTGTTGTTTTCTGGTTCATTTATTAGGTTCTTGCAATATTATGCCATCAGCCAGAAGAGGGTAAGGATGTAACTCATTAATTTTTAAATGGCCATAATAAATGTTTGGTTTGCTCGTCTGTCACCTTTAAGTTTTTAAGAAGCTTAACATGTTTAGCTGCAGTACTGCAAGTATCTGCTGGTGACCAAACTTTCTGCAATTTATGTTATTAGTTTGTACGGGCAATGAGAAGTGTAATTATAGGAAGGTGTTGCTCAATCCTGAGCTCTGTAGGAGATGCAGCATGCTCGGATATCTGTGCAAAGACCTTCAGAGCTATACATTCACCTGTCTTTAATTCTCTTCTGAAAGTTTAAATCAAAATAAGTAAATTGTCTTCTATCCTCACCCAGCTGCCATCCTTCTCCAGTGCTTTCACCAACCACAGGCTGCTTTGGTGTTGCACAAGTGTTATCTTCCTTTTCCTGTGACAGTGAAACTGCTGGTGCTGATGCTTGAGCTATGGCAAGCTCTTTTTCTTTCAGGTGTCAGCACCAGTAAGTTCCCTCAGCGGATGCCAATCAGCATCTCACTCACCAAAAGGCACAGCCCTTCTGAAAAAGTGTAATGTTTTCACAACCACGAATCTGTTCAGCAAAATGTATTTTCTAATATTTTCATTATCTACAGCATGCTGGGTAGAACTAGGTGACACACTGCAAAAATTAACCTTTTTTGTTCCAAACTGTTGACAGGGTCTGCAACTGCAGCTGCCTTTACAACCACATGCAGAAAATCCTGTATTTCAGATAAGTGGCTGCAGTGTTCACCTCTTAATGAGAAAGGCTGGGGAAGCTTAGGGGCATTCAAATTTTGATTGAGTATTGAGATACTTCCTCTTGTTGGTGCTTATTCTTGACCAATTCCCATGGGGGGTTTTTTGTGCCTCCTTTTCCAAGCAGTGAACTACTCTTGTACAGCAAACCCTATAGGTTTCATGTCATGACCTCAGCTTTCTCTCAAGAGGGTAAAGAAGAAAAAAGTCCCATCTTGTGGTGTTAAATGGTTCTTTTTCCTTCAAGGCAGTGGTGTAAAGCTGTATGAAAATAATTCATCTTCATTGTTAAAGAATTGAGTAAAACCAGTTTATTTTTTCCTGGATCTCACTGAATGTGTTTTAAAGGAATGATCCTGATGCTCAAGTAAAATCCTTCACTTCAAAAGTTGTAAAAATGCTGCTGTGACAGAAGTCTGGCACCCATCTG
This sequence comes from Dasyornis broadbenti, assembly GCA_013397935.1. Taxonomy (NCBI): domain Eukaryota; kingdom Metazoa; phylum Chordata; class Aves; order Passeriformes; family Dasyornithidae; genus Dasyornis; species Dasyornis broadbenti. The sequence continues at coordinate 185,896 of VZRN01000659.1, read as the reverse complement.
GTATCAACCCTACTTTTCCAGGATATGGTTCTGTGTCCTTTGGATGGGTAAACTTGGAATCGAGCATTTCTCTGCTGAGTGTGTTTGAATGGCAAAGGATCACTCACTCATGGGTGAAGCATTTGGGGTGTAGTCTTCTTTTAACTTAGAAAGGGCTTGTGTGGACACAAGTGTCAGGCCAGCTCCATTTGCCAGTTCCTTGATTCAGAGCAGAGCTCAGCGCCTGTACCACGCACCGGCTCTGTGCTGGGCCTGGAGACTATCCATGCACATCCCTCTGCTGGAGGAGGCAGCAGCAGCCACGTTTGCCAAAGGCTGCTTTCATGTTCTCACCTCGGGTTTCAAATGCAGTTGAGCTGAAACAACTGTGTTGCCACCAACATGGACAAGGCTGTTCTCTGTCCTGCCTTCCCATTCCTTTTTTTTCTGGATTCTCCCCGTCTGAAAGCAGTTGTATGTGCACTAATGAAAAGACACCAAAGCTGTGTTTTTATATGATTACTAAATATTTTTGCCAGCACTGATGGTTGGGTTTTTTTCATATTGTGAATACTTATCCATCTTAATGGAGTTACTGTCTTTTGTCTCTGTTTAAGACATGTAGGTATGATATTTTACAAGTAATTGTCTCCTTTGTGAGGAGTAGGGGTAGTTACCAGCACGTCTAGCCTACCTCTGCCCAGAAAGCTCACAGTAGCTGGAAGTACTACATGAAAAGGAGATCATGTGTAATTAACAAATTAAATAAAAATGTCTTTGTTGCATGTTCTATTTTACAGAATTGAAAAATAGAACATTTCTGAAATTTTCTCTGGGTTTTTATGATAGCCTTATTCCTAATTCGGGCTGTGTTCTGAGCAGCTGAGTGTGTGTGTGCAACAGAGTGAAGTCCACGGGAGGCAAAAGGGCAACGCAACTGCCAGCCACGTTCAGAAGGAAAAGATAAATGGAAAACTAAGAATAGCTTTGCCCATTTTCAGGGAAGAACCTTCCATCTGATGAGGCCCTTACTAGCTCACCACACTGCCTCCACAGGTGATTCCTCCTGTCCTCACTTTGCAAGTTCAAATTTCCCCGTGCCTCCAGATCGTGATGCTATGCAGGAATAGAGAACAGGTGTGTGCCACAGAGGGGCGGATGGACCCCTGTCTGTAACAGAGACGTCAACGCTAGTGCTTCTGCCTGGTGTGTTTCTGTAAGCTGTCCTGGCCTTGGTTTTCCATTTTTGGTGTTTATTTTCAGACACGTGGAACGTGAGGTAATGCGCAGTGCAGGGGTGACTCTAATATTACCTTTGTGTTGCATAAATGCCCTGGTTGTGGGAGATGATGCTTGTTCTTCCTGCCCCAATCTGGGCAGCAGGGCTGGCATCCTCACCACTTGTGGCAAGCCAGCCCTAGAGCAGGCTGGCTGTGCCCCACTGATACTTGTCCTTGCATGTCCTCTGGTCCCTACAACATGATTGTTTTCCTCTTTCTTTTTTTTTTTTTTTTTTTTGGCTTTTTCAGTGTAGAGCTGTTGCTTTCTAGCAATGAAAACACACTCTCAGTGGCCTTTTCAGCACTTCTGTTAACCAATCCCAGCCTTTAAAACAGGAGTGTACGAACAGAGGCTACTTTCACCATTTGGACACTATTTCTTGTAATGTAGGACAGGCATGGCAATGCTTCTCTGTGTCCTGAAATTGCATTAAGTACAGTGATATTTCTACATAGGTCAGTAACTCAGGCCATGATTAACTTATTGCTTGTTGACTTGTTGCTTTGGGTGCTAGGATGCTGCATCCTTTACACTGCTGGCCTTTTCCATCTGAATAGCAATCAGTATTGCCATCTGAAAAAGATCAAAGAAGACAAAGACCTTTCCCCTGGTATCTGTAATCAAAATTACAGTCAAGTCAATCAAAACTTTCTGTTTATCTACCTAAGTTTATATTTACATTTCTATTTCTATCTGTAAAGTAGTAGTAATTTGGGAGTCTTTAGGATTTTCTTAGATTTACAGGATGCCGTTTAAATACATCTTTCAAAATAGTTTCCTTCCAAGTGTGGACTGACCTCAGCTTTAGGAAAAAGTCACTCTTTGCCAGGGAGTAAGAGGCATGGAATTGAAGTTGGTGTTTTGCTTAGTGTTTATCCAGGGGTGCAGTGAATTAGCGGAACATTCTTGTCCTAGGTGGAACAGAACAAGAAAGCTGTCAACTAAATATCTCCATAGGGTGTAATTAGAAATGGGAGAGGTCATCTACGTTTCACTAGATTTCTTACAGCTTAATCCCTCATTCTAGTGTGTACAGGGCCTGGAAAACTGCTTTTATAATAGCCTTTATTTCTGAGTGGTCCCTGAGAGGGAGGCTGACTTCAGCATATCAGAAATGGGCAGAAGAAAAAATATTAATTTACAAGTTGTTGAATAAATAAGCACCCCTGTGGAGGCATCTGTTTTTCTGGGTGTAGAGTTACTTATGCTGGGTAGGGCTAAGGATCTCTTGGCTTGCTTTAAGCCACGTTGCAGAAACGAGGCTTTTGCAGGTCTGCTCTTACAGTTTCATTGAACAAAGCCCCTGCAAAATCCCTGGGTTATGAAATATTTCCTCGCTGTCGGGTCCCAGACAAGAGATGGCATCTGCAGAGCCAGAAAAGGAAGTCCTTGCCTTATAGAGAAAGCTCTTGGTGTGACACAATGGCTGATATAAAGTGTCAGGGGAGCTGAGTTGAAGGCAAAGGAACAAAGGAAGACCAAGATTCAGAGGCTGTCTCAGGCAAAAGGAAAGTGGAAAGCGTCGTGGGGATGGATAAATTTAAGGCTGCGCTTGTGCTGGCTGGGGTAGGGGATGCTCTTGGTTATCGCAACTTCTCCAGGGAAAACAATGCCTTAGGTGCAAAAATCCAGCAGGAGCTGAAGGAAATTGGAGGGCTTGAGAACCTGGTGCTCTCTCCCGACAAGTGGCCAGTAAGTGACAACACGCTCATGCACATGGCTACAGCTGAGGCTGTCATCACAGGTAGGTACGGTGTGAATAGTGAACGCAGTCTGCAGAGGAGCACAACTGTCGAGCTGCTGCCTTTCTTACAATGAGGCTGATTGCTGGGGAAGTCATGAGAAAGCGAGGCAGAAATGCTGCTTATATGAATGATAATGTGCATTAGTTTGGCTGCTGCATGAGCACAATCCTGTGACCATCTCACAAACTGGGGAGTCTTGGTTTCTGGACTGTGGAGGGGCTCTCCCTATATTTTCCCTAGATATATACAGTTGGTTAAAGCTTAAAGACTAAAATATCACACGTCCAGCACAGTAAAACTAATTGCCAAATAGATTATCTGTATGCTGGAATACATCAGGGAATAATATAGCTGCTAGAGATTCTTCTGTAAAAGATAAGAACTCTAAGTGCATTTTTTACATGTTTGTGTCCAGAACTCCAGACTGGAGTAGTGTCACCTTAGTACCTCTTTCAGGCTAAAAGCACTAATGATGTCTCCTCTTTGCTGCTCCTCAGACAGAGGGTTGCATCTGGAAAGACAGAAAAAAAATCCTATTTGTTTTATAAGGAGAGCTCCATGTCTTTAGTCCAAAACATATCCTAACATACTGTGTTTATAATAAAGTCTGTCAGAATAGTGGAAGTTATTAAGATACATCTTCTAAAATCACAGTGGTTTGAGAGAGAACGTTTGTTTTTTCTTAAGGTGGAGTAGTCTTTTTAAGATAAGACAGTGTTTGTATCAACATCTTACCCATCAAACTAGAGCTTTCTCAGACTGGCAAGATCACAGAAAGTACACCAGAAGATGGTGACCTCTCAACACTATTTTGCCTCTTCAGAATGGCTCAATTTTTTTTAATCTCTGTGAAAGTATTCTTGATTTTTCTTAAAACTCATAACACTGCATAACTACCGGTAGCAGAAGCTCACAGTGTAGCTAAGTATCCCTCACATCAATGAGATTTCCCTTATGCTAGTGTTTCACTGCTTTATCTGCTTGTTTGCAATCTGCTCTAAATTTAGTATGTAGAGATCAGTTGAAGAGTGTGTAGGACACTTCATACTTGGCTATTAGCTAACCAATGGTTTAAGGGATAGCTAATACACTAAAGATAAGGGCAAGGTGTCAGCCTATCAAGAAAAAAGATGACTAGAATATTTCTGAATATAGGCTATGATTAAATACGTATCATATGTTTCTTGCTTATTGAATTCTCTAAAACTGTAACTTCTGGGTAATCAAGTCAGTTAGACCAACAGTAACATAGTAATTTTTTTTTTTTTTTCTTAAATATAGCAGCCTGTAAATTGCTCTAAAGGAAAAAAATTAAGCTATCATTTTCATTGGCTGTGTTTATCTTACATTCTCATTTCTTTGGCCTGATCAGACAAGCATTTTAAAAAGGTGCTTTCATGGGCTGGAGAGGAAACAGCAAGATGGAGTGGGGAATTTTAGTAAGAAATCTTCATTTCACAGCAACATTGGTGAGTGGGAGAAAACAAGTCCTTCTCCCTGCTTCCCACAAGTGAAACAAGAACCACTCCTGCCTTCAGCAGTGTCTCCTCCTGACATGGGGAATGCAAAAACGCCCCTGGGCTTGCTCATGGTGCAGCCTAGGTGCCAAATCACCCACATCAACAGAGTGAAGCTGAAGAAAGTGAATGTGGGTCTGTGAGGCTGAAGGCACCTGCCACCAGCCCTGGGGACCTGCCTTTACTGCTGTGTGGAAACAGATTTTAAAGAATATATTGGGTGACTGGAACATTACCAGCGCCCACCCCCCACCCCCCCCAC
>VZRN01000659.1:165293-181082 GCA_013397935.1 Dasyornis broadbenti | reverse complement strand
AAAAAAAAGAGAGAGAAAAAAGCAGGGGAAATAAGCAATAACAATATCTCTGTCGCTCACTGCCCTGCTCCCTCCACATCCTGTTTTCCTGTTTGCCTGGCTAGCTGCCTGCTGGCCACAGCATTCCCCAGGTGCTCTCCTGCAGGCAATTGCGGGATACTTGCAGGCTGGGACAAACCAGCCCACGGCCTTTTTAAAGCCACGGAGTCCCGTTGTCATTGTCGGGGCACTGCCCTCAGGGGAGCTCCCAGCCTGAGGCTGAGGCAGCAGCCGAGCGTGAGGTACAGGCTTGTGTTAAAGGCGAAGGCAGTTCTCACCTGGGAAAGGGATTTTGGCGGCTGCTCGGAGAACATCCCAGGAGGGGTATGACCTCCTGGGATGCAGCTGGGGGTGTGGGCACCACTGCAGACTGAGCTGGTGCTCCCCAAATCCACCATGTGCACTGACTGAAAGGTTGATCTGACCATGAAGGATAAACAAAACATCTTCTTCCAGGAGGAATCTGTCCTGTAAGGGAGGAATGAGAACAGCATCATTGAACCCAGGGAAACTATCCCTGTAACGATGAAAGCCTTTTCCTCTCTTACTTAAACGTGGGTTTAAAAAAATAAGAGTTAATTTCTAAAGAAGGAACCTGTTCTATTGATGGCTGAGACAGCAATCTGGCTCCAGGCCTGGGAACTATGGTGGGCTTGAACATCCCGGAGGTGCTGGACCACAGGGACTGTGGCTCTGGGGACAAGGTTTCTGCAGGAACCGCCAGGCAGTAAACCCTGCTCCTGGCTCCCATCTGAAAAAACTGTGACACCTGCCTCCTAAATCTGGAAAGAGCTGGCAGCTTGAAAGGGTCTCATTTCTTTAGGATTAGATGTGGGATGGACAGTGTGACTGGTAGGGTGTTATTTTATGTGAAAGAAGAGGAATCTTTGTTCTACCCTTCATCTTCTTTATTTGCCTGCCTCCATAACTGGTACTTCAGAGTATCTCTGGCTTCTAGGACTCCAAACTTTAAATTAAACTGCAAATTTCCAGAATTCACCATTGCTGACAAAATCAAGATATTTTTAGAAGAACTTCCCCTGCTGTGTCATTCAACCTGTGCAACTAACCAGGTATTAAATGGAGTTTTTCTGAGAATACAGAAAATATATAAGTGGAAAAATCCCTTTGGCCTCTGTTCCCACTGATTACACAGCTGTAATAGATGCCAGTGGATGGTCTTCCTTGACAAGAGTCAAGGGGAGGACCCTTCAAGATCAACAACAGACAATACCAGCCGAAAGAAGCAGCAATACTGAAGAAACAGTATATGTTTAACAGGGGAAAGGTTCCTCATAAGGCAAGACTGTAGGACTTGGTAAAAATAATCTATAAACTGATATTGTTAGTGAACCTATTACAGAGAGAAATTTATGTGCTGCAAACTGCCTACAGGCAGTAGGGATTTACTACTCTTACCGGTTTTTATATTTTTTTTTATAAAAGCTCACTGTTCCTGATATTATAAGATATTTAGATCCCTGCATGAAAGACCTACAAATTTTAGACAAAATACATATTACCTACAGATTAAAAAAGGAGGTTGCTAATTTGCTTTTGTATCTAGTCATACACCTCTTAAGTAATTCCATAATGTGGTAATTAAAAAAAAAAAAAAAAAGAAAAAGGCTTTCATTTTTAAATTGGATTCACATCTGTAAAGGCAGAGGCTGAGCCAGGCACAGATGGCTTTACCCAGACCCTACGGCAGCCTGGGGTCACTGTCACCTGACAGTTGAGCATGTCTGTAATGACTTCACACCACAGAGCTTAAATAAAGGCCCTGAGCAGTTACTGTTGATAAACAGAATGCTTTCATCTTTTCAATGAAGCAATTAAACATGGAAAGGAACAGAGGGAAAGATGAGAACTGAGTGTCAAGACTGTTCTCCCTCCAGCCCGCTCTCATGTTGTGTAAAAATGTGTTGACAGTGGCACCAGAAATATGACTGGGTGTATTGGAAGTGGAAACAGGAATATTTCTCAAATGCATAGTGAGCTTGCATGCATGTTTTCTGTGGATTTTTGCTCTTCTGCTTTCACACAATAACCTTCTCTTCCTCCCCTGAGCAGATTACTGGTGTTTAGAGGACCTGTACCGGGAGCTGGTGAAGCGCTATGTGGATGCTGTGGACAAGCTCTCGGGCAGGCGGCCGGATCCCGCTACCATCGAAGGCTGTAGGGAGTTAAAACCAGACAACCACCTTCTCGCTTGGCACACGCCGTTCAACGAAAAGGGTATGGTACTGCTTTCCTTCTAGAGCTCCTGCCTAGAATAATGAATGCTCTCCGTGTTTGTGGCTATATGGAAATTGTTTCCTTTTCCCCCCAACATCAAAGGCCACCACCCCTGAAATGTTTCCATGTTCGCCTGAGGATGACAAGAGGTCTGCCAAGAATTCCTTCTGTAGGGCACTGTGTCCTCTTGTAAGCAAACCTCTCCCTCTTTAACGTCTATTTAAAGAGACTTTGTCCTTGGCTGTGTGCCTCAGAGTCCAGATCTTTGTCCTTGAGTTTTATGGTTATTTTAAGAAATATTTTCTGCCATTTTTCATTTAAACATTTGTAGACTTTGATCCTTTCAGAGATACCAGATCTGAAACCAAATACCAAACCTGTAAATTGCTCTAAGCCCCAACACGTTCACTGGAGGGAAAGCAGAGACTTGTCTCCATCTGGATGCCCTGCCAACAACTATGATTGTTTTGCTAATAATCCCTAATATTCTTAGGCTGGTTCACCTATGCCTGACCCCCTCGTTCTTTCTCTTTACGATCATGTACTTTTACAATGAATAAAATTTCCACTTCAAGTTAAATAACACACATGCAGCTATGTGCACACACATACACATACAGTGCAATAATCTTGAAAGCCTACAGAGACACCCTGTTATCAGAGGAGGTAGACCCAGCCAGCCATAAAACAGTGTCAGCCCCCACCGATGTTGGCTTTGCCGGTGTGACACTGCCACTGCAGAGCACACTGGCTCAACAGAACCGCGTATTGATGCAACACTGTGGCAAAGACCCGGTGGCATGATGCCATGGCTATTTCTGGGTCTCTGCAGCCAGTTTTCTCTGACACAAAAAGCATCTCTCACTTGTCCCCCGCTCCTCACAACAGCTGCTGGGAGCAAAAAGGGTGTATTCTTCCCACCCTGCTATCAACCAGCCAGATATGAGAAAGTGCCCCTTTGGCAGTTGTCAGGTGTTTTCTGACTGACAATGGATAAAATTTGGATAAAATAATTGTGGGAGCTACTGTTGGCCCCAAGTAGCTCTTAACATTGTTCAACAAGCAGTTGAGTATGGCTGTTTTCTGGTCCACTGCAGTGTTGGAGCTACCTCTCTTCTTTCAGCCTTCCTCCTCCCCAGCTTTCTATGATGGACTATCTGCTTTGGGGATACTCTGGGCTAGAGGAGTGTAAAATTAATTTCTGCCTTTAGATCCAACAGCTAAAAGCCCCCTTTTCCATCTGGTCTGACAAATAAGCACCCTGAACATCTCAAGAAGCCTTATTTTCACCCTGAGAGAGGAAGAACCAGTGACCTGAAGTGGAGATGTTTGGTCTACTATGGGACCTAACACTGCTATGGACATATTTAACTATTAATTTAAAATTTAATTTGCACAAAATTCTTGAGGCAAAAGCATGCCACAGGCATTGAATGCCTAGCAGTCAGATTATTTTTTGGATGGGCTGGAACCAAAATGCTGATTTGCTGTGTTGCATTCTATCTTATCTTACTTCCAGCAATAATTCATGTGCCAGCCTTCATGGACTTAGCTTAGGTAATTTTGCATTGCTTATGTGATGCTTCTTTGCTCAAATTCTTGTGAATTTAGTCAGCACACAGAACCCCTAAGTCAAACTGCGTTGTGTGTCTCTGCCACCTCATGTCATGCTCATTGCCACATTTGTTGCAGAGATACCTGGGTTATGTTGGAGGTTGGTGAGGCACCAGAAAACCTGCCCAAGATTGTCTAACACCTTCCATTTTAAGATCCTGTTTACAATTTACAACACTGATAAGTGCAAGGCTAAAATTCTCTCCATTAAATGTTTGCCTCTGTTTGCCTGTTAGTATCTGTTTAAAGTTTTGATGCAGATGAGTCTGCTGTTTCTGGGACATGGTAAAAATGTTGTGATCCATTGCCAAAACATCAAATTGTTCAGAAGAGAATTGTTGTAGAACTGGAACCAAAATCTGAGTAAGGTGGTACCCCCTGAGCCATGGATTTGTTTTTGGAGCCACTGCAAAAGGCCAGTGAAATGGTGGGTCAAATAGCTGGGCTCTACCTGTATTGTGTATTTCAGGCTGAGACTGCTGCATCCAAGCAGATCTTTATTTGCAGCTGTGGAAGCAACTTCTGGGCTTCCTAGAAGCACTTGAGAACAGTGCCCTTTTGCTGGTGGCATTGGCAGAGGAGAATGAGGGAAAAGTGTGAGTTAAATGCAGATGAGGGGAAAAAATGAAGAGAAAGTTAAGCTGCAGATGCACAGGAGATAAAGGTGCCAGGCTCTAAGTTCTTATGCAGAATGGTCTGTAGTCACAAAAGGCACATCCTCTTCAGGGCTTAGCAGCCATTACCCTAATCTTTGTTATTCTACAGATGTAGAGTGAAGAACATCACGCTGAGGTATTACATACTAAAAAAGAATAATGTAGTTCATGAATGAAAATGAAAATAACTGGGAAACATGGATAGGTACAGCAAAAATTCACTGTCCTCCAGGACAGCAACAGGGGACTACAAGTGAAACTAAAAGGTCATGAGCTCAAAGCAAGAAGAAGGAAGGACTTCTTTACACAACATCTAATTAAGCTGCATAACTATTTTTCTATGCCAATTTGCAGATGTTACTGTTCATGTGAGTTCAAAAAAGAGCAGGGCAATTCACCCAGGGGAAATCCTTCAAGGGTTATTAACCAGAAAGAGGAATAGCCAGCTGCCTCCTGGATCAGGGAGACAAATTGTCAGCAGCTCAGTACAAAGGGGTAGTGTCATTTGTACTTCTCCTTTACTCTTTCTTAAGTATCCTCTTCATTGTCAGACGTGATAAGTTAGCTTGACCTTTGTTCTGACCATGGAGGACAGTCATTATGTTGTTACATGTGTCACCCCTGTTGCTCGGACTAGTCTCATGGTCCCTTATGTCCTTAGTTCAAATGGTAGACGTGAGACATGGGAGTTAACAGTTCCCTGAAGCTCTGTCTGGGTGTAATGTTACTCCATGTGATGGAATTTTTTGTTACCCAGTTTACTTGTCTAATTCTGCAGAAGGTTTTAATGGAACTTCCCAGACTGTAGGAACACAATCAAGTTGCAAAGACAAGCTCCTCCAGACCAGCAGTCAGATTACTGTAGTACATCTTCCACTTTGGATATACTGAGAGATGTTATTTAATTAGTATCTTTGTGTAGTGTGAAAGCCTTCCCTTTTGGATAACCAGCATGCATTGTGTCTTTTGGAGAAACCAGACTTCCTTTGAAGATTCTCATCTGCTACTCTGTGGCAGCAGATGGTTTAATGAAGAGTTTGGTCTTGCAAGCAGAATATGCTTTCTGCCAGATGAGTGGTGCCCTGGAAGACTGGATTTCCTTCCTGACTCTTCCTTGAGGTTTCTGCGTGATCTATGGGATTGGCAGGCAGTTTTATCCAGTCCTGGATGGCTGCACTTGGGGGAGAAGAAGAGCTCTTTGCCTAAGAGGGAAATTCAGATATTGCACCTGGAAATACCAGCAGGTGGCTTATGTTAGTTTGGCTCAGGCTTCAGTATGGCTTGAAGTAGCTCTTCCTGCCACCCCCACTACGGCACTTGGATCACACTCATAATCTTAGGACACCAAAGCTGGAGCTACTTGGAATAAGACTAAATGGCAAGAGGTGTTCCAAGAGAGCCCCTGGTGCTCTGCTCCTACATCACACAAAGCCCAGTAGAGCAGCTGAGGACCCTTCTCCAGATAAGTGATTAAAAGCCCTGACCCTGGCTCCTTGGCATCTGCTGCTCCAATTCCTTCTGGCCCCTGAGTTGCTCCTGCTATGCCATCATACACACGGATGGATATACAGCCTTTCTCCATGCCGCCTATCTGGGAAAGACAAGGAGATTGTGCTCCTAATGCAGGTTCACATAGGCTAAAATTAGGTAGCATAAATATGCCCCTTATCTTCCAGGAACCAAGTAGAGAGTGCTCTCAGCTATTCCCAAGGTCACTGGGAAGTGCGACTGAGCAAAGACAGTGCTGAAAAATGGCAAGTACTTTGAGAAATCGAAGCCTATCCATCTCAGGGTGGTTGCCTGCAATGACTTAATGCTTTTTTGGGCATTGGCTCACCAGCTGCAAAGAGGAGATAATCTCCTCACTGGTGCCTTGTGAAGATAAGCTCATTAAAACTTCTGTGGGATCCTGATATTACTGTGATAAGTACTGCAGAGAAACTCATTAATAAGTTTAACTCCATTCAATGAAGTGTTTAAAAGTTGAACACCTGGGATCATACACTCAAAGCTGAGGATTAAAAGAAATTCTGAATTAGCTATTCCATAAATAAATTCTGTGCTGCAAGGAAGCAGATGTTCCCAATACTAAGCTCAGTAAGTGTAGGCTGTAGCATAACAAGCACTAATTTTGGGTTACATGGGAAACTTCAGTTCTGACATTGCCTAACTTTGTAGGATTTGGCTGTGTAGCCTTTATTTTCTTTTGGACACATTATTTTTGGATGCAGCAGAAACTGGTGAGGCTCTCCAGGATGAAACATGCATTAAATTGTAAGACGAACTGTGAAGCTCATATAAGTGTTTTAATTGTGTGCTCAGAGCTATAAAATAAGGGTGTGGGAAAAATTTATGTTTCTCAAAGTTCTGTTCCTAGTGCGGGCACCTGAGGCAAGCAAAACAGCAGTGTCAGCCAGGAATGAGTGAAGATGAGAGTTTGGATCAAACAAGCGCTGTGAGCAACAGAGTGCACTACTTTCTGAACCCACTGTGCTCTTCAAAGCACTTGATTATACTGGAATATACCTGTAAAACCAGAATGACTATGTAGGAGCAAAATTCCTCACAAGAAACTTTCAAAACTTGTAACTCTTTTTGCATGTTAATTTCCCATTCCCTGAGGAATTCCCTTCCCACACATGAGCTGAATTAATGTAGTGTGCTTGTCTCACATTTTATCAACATATTTGTGTGAGATCAATTTCCTTTTAAATGCTTGGTGTTATCCTTTTACTTTAGGTTCCGGATTTGGAGCTTCCACAAAAGCCATGTGTTTAGGGATGCGATACTGGAAGCCAGAAAGGCTGGAGTCACTTATTGAAGTGAGCATTGAATGTGGACGGATGACTCACAACCATCCCACAGGTAATGCCCGCACTCTGACATCCCTAAGGCAGCTTTGCTCTTCTGCAGGGACTAACATGGCTCCTGTGAACTCCCCTGGTTAAAACACCTTTGCTTTGCAGGCTCAAAGGCCTCAGTTTGAACTTTGCTTGGCTAATATAGACATGTGTATATTACTTATATTTGCTTATATATTTGCTTGTATATTATGCAGACAGCATCCTCCGGCATAGTTGTTTTCTCTCCTAAAATCCCAGTGTCTAACTTGCCTTGTTCAAAGCATATTGATGTTAGTTGTCTTGATAAAATTTTAGGATTCGTGTACATCTAGATGACTCACTGTTATCATGCAAATTTATGGTTCAGGGGATAACAACATTTTTCTCTTGGCAGGTTTTGTCATATCCAATCACTGTAGGTAAACGTAGTAAGCCAAAAAAATCTAACTCCACATATTTTAGGATACAATCTGAAACATTTTCCAAACAAAACACAAATAAGTTGATTTAATGTTGTTTTTAATATTCTGGTCTGTCATTTTGATAATTTTATGCTATGTAAACATGTATTCATTCTGTCTGTTTTAAACAGCAATAAGTAAAACCATAATGAATGGTGACACGTTCAACACACTCTGTGCTATGAAGCAGTCAGAGAAGCCATCAGGATGGCACAAAATTAGGGGACAAGGGTTCAAAGCAAAACAGAAAATTATGCTGGTATGTGAAGTCCGTGGTGCATTAGCAGCCACAAGACTGCTTGCAATCTGTGTGTCTCATGTCAGAAGGGGCTTATGAGACCCAGAAAATGGCAGCAAGGAGGATCCAAGTTGGCACACAGCTTCCAAAGAATAAGAAATTACATCCAGAAGGAGTTTTCAGCTGGGAAAAGAAACAAGTGGCACAGTGGGGAGGTAGAGAGGAGAGGGGTGGAATGGCCACAGGCACCTCACTGCCATCCTGAAAGGTTTCAGTGAAATGCCAGCTGTGATCCTTATAACTGAAAGACTCAGAAAACCCAACCAATGTGTCAGTCGGGACAGAAACAAGCAGACAAAGGAAATACTTCCCCATGTCATGCACAGTGAAGCCTCAGACCTCGCAGCTACAGGCAGCTGCAAAGTCCACAGATATGCCTGGGTTCAAGGGAGACCAGGCAAAGAGGCTGTCTCTGTCAAAATCAATGAAGCTGTGTACTTAAAATGGCCCCTAACCTGGCCTAGTTGCTCTGGGGAATGGAGAAGCCAAACCACTTATGTTCACTCTGTCTTGCAGAGCCAGGCACCTTGGATGGGACATGCTTTCGTCCCCAGGGAGGGGGAGCAGGCTGTGTGAGCACTGCCATGAGCAGGGGGAGCAGAGGGAGCAGGGAACAGGAACAGGGAGATGGACAGCCTGGGGAGTGGGCAGAAGGAGACTGCCAGCCCCTGGAAAACCTTCAGGGCACACCCCAACCTCAGCCACACTCTGACTTATCCCACTGCCCCTGTTAGCCCTTCGATTCACACTCTTAAGCCCTCTGCTGCCACCCTCATGGTAAATGTGGCACTCAAGGATCTTTATGGCATGTGGGCTAGATGCTGTCTATCTGAGCAAGACCCTTTGAGCTGGCTTTATTCTTAATGAAAACATCTAGTTGGATGTGCCTTGGGCCTGACCCAGTATTGCAGGTCTTGTGGCAGAAGGAGTTAGTAATCACCTCATCACCTCATCAGGACTTGTCACCTCCTAAAATAATTTGATTTTACCTTCAGCAAAACACACAAAGTTCATTATTACGTCTATACATGAGTGAACACTTTTGGAGTGAACCAAAATGCACCAAGAGAAGCACATGTATCAATAGTTTACTCACCTAGGATTTATTTAAATGACTGACTGGTTTTCTTAAGCTTCTGTCGCACACTGCACCCAGTTGATTTTTTTGCCCTTGACAGAATGCCAAGAGCACAAGCAAATATAAGAATTGAGCCCTACTGTTTCTGGTGTCATGGAAATGTTGAGTGCCCATCAACAGTTACAACATTTGTAATATTTACAATGATGAAATATTTGTAACCAAAGTAGAAGACCACCACGTCTTTCTTGGACAATTTCTTCTTTCCTCTAAAGGGACATGAGTTTGTCCCCTTAGAGTCAAATGAGCCACAAATAGTGTTAGAACCAGCAACCACCCCTCCTGGGCTGGATGATACTGTAAACAAGCTGGTATAACTTGTAATTGAATCACTTTGTACAAGTCAGTTATTTCATGTGACTTCAATTAGAAGATTTTCAGTATCACATTGGTAGATGATGTTTATTTTTGACCCCTACCTCAATTTCTATCAGATTACACCACTGAGAACAGAAGCTGCCTTCCATGTAAGATAAATCGCAAACCAACGGGCACCGCTCATTAGCCAATAATCTCGACATGCCATAAGTCAGGCTGCAAACAGGCAGAGATGTGTTGTGTACATTTGTTAATCTACCTGACAGCCATGAGGCATTCCACTGATGATTTTATGAGGAACAACAAGGACAAGGAAGGTACCAGCACAGACTGCACACTGGTAAACCTTTGTTATTTGTGAATTCCAGGTTTTCTAGGGTCCCTTTGCACAGCTCTCTTTGTGGCGTACGCAATACAAGGGAAACCCCTCGTGCAGTGGGGAAGAGAGATGATGAAGGTTGTGCCAATGGCAGAAGAATACTGTAAGAAGACCATTCGTCACATGGCAGGTACTGAGTCTGAATCAAGAGTTTATTTTCTTAAAGCTATGTTTAGCTGGAAAGGCACTGAAGAAATGTCACTCCCTAGTCTTTCCATCTTGCTACTTTCCCCCCTCTCCTCTCTCCACAGGTTGTCCTTCTGCTTTCTCTGCTCACAGAACTAAGCTCTTCGCAGGTGGTGCCACGTTCTTCTACCACCAGTTCATTGCTTGGTGTATTGGTGGCAAAAATAAAAAGCAAAATAGCAATGACCGTGCCCTGCTGCACAGTTTTATTTTTAGGAAATCTTCAGAGATTGCTGGGCAGGGGGGAGGAAGGAAATTATATTTAGCAGGTCATTAGGCAAACTGACTGCTGAGATATGAATTATTCAGCTCCCTTCCATCAATTAGTGCCATTCAACATTTTCCTTAAGAAAAACCACTGACACACCTCATCCTGCCAGGAAAATTTCACCTGCAGATGCCTCCTGACCAAGAGTTAGCTTTTGACCATAAATTCAGGTTTGACTTGTTGCTTTTCTGAACAAATATTTAAGATATAACCTGTTGTATCCTTGTTTTAAAACAACTGAGTGTCACGAAACTACTGAACTTGATACTACTACTTTATTATTGCTATGTATGTGGTCTTCGGGGCAAAGGTACTTAAGTCCACTCTTGCCAGGGAGTGATGTGTTTGTAATGGTGAGACCTGCCATGGACAGATGAGTATCTTTACATTGAAGCATCAACGAAAGAGACTACGGGACAGAGAAAGACTAAGGGGTGAGAAAGATTGAATTCAATGGAAATCTTTACTCAAGAGCCCTCAGAAATTAAAATTTACCCCTGAAGAAAAGCAGCTACTTTAAAGTCCAAAAGGAGCACCAGGAAGCCTTTCTGAAAGACCCTGCATTTTCGTCTGTGCCTCATTGCACACCAGGATTTTTTTAGCAGAGAGCCATGAGGAGCAGGTGCAGGATTAATGTGATCGAGCGTCTCTCTGAGTGGCTTTGCAGAAGGTCCCTGTCACTCCACTCGAGCAGGACCCCTCGGCGCGGAGCTATGCGTGTTGGACTCCTGAGGCATGCCCTGCAGCTAGTGCCCGTATTGTTGAGCTTCTACCTATTTTGGTAGTGGGAAAAGTGTCCTGCATTAAAGTTAAGCTCCTTGGCTGGTGAGATGTGCTGCAAAGAAATCCTGCCAAACAGAGTCCTCCAGTTTTAGAAAATCCTATTTTAGCTATATTATCCCCCATGGATAACGAACAGAGAGTTTGTTATCCGTGTCACAGAGAGGTCAACTCTACACCCCTCTCTGATATCCAGTTGTGATTACTGGCCAGAAAGTTCCATGGACCTGAATGTGACCATCATCTCAGCTGGGTTCGAGGGATGGTGCACAGTCTTGCTAGGGTTAGTGGCATGGGGTTCTGACCATGCTAAAGGTTCACACAACAAAAATCTCCTTCAACTGCTTGATCCCTCTATTTCTGAACCTGAGGAATAATCACACTTCTTTGCTTGTTAAGGTGCTACATAGAAAACATTCACTTTTGAGGCGTTTATTGTCATGGGGGAATTAGGAAAAAGCAAACAGAAAACCAAACAAAAAGCAAACAAAAAAGAAAAAAAACTGTCAGGCCACTCACATTTCTAAATAGAGTTATAACCAGCTGCTGGAGTGGGTGTTGGTAGTTTACATTTGCTTTACTTACATTTGTTTTCCTCTAGATGCTGTAATGCATCTAGATACTCTCCTTGGCCTGATGGCTGTGAGTGTACTTCCACTCTGTTTTCCTAAACACCTCCCCTAGGTAGGGTTCTGGTGAATGGTTTCTTTGAAATGAGGCCAAACTGGATTATAGTTTCAGAAAAAGGGCAGCTGGGCATTTCCAGGTGTTTCGGGCATGTGGTTGAAGGCTCAAGGCTGTCTGGGGCTGGGGCACTGGCAGCTGACAACTTTGTGGAAGTATCAGGTCCTACAAAGCAGCTTGGGCATTTTAACAAAACTGCCCCTACTTAAAGATCTTAGTTGCCAAAGAGAGTCACCACCGTGTCATTTCAGGAAAGGAAGCAAAATCAGATTACATCCTTCAGATGAATGGTTTGGTTGTGTGCATGCTTCTCAGCCACTTGCAGGAGCAGCCAAGCAGGAGAGAGACAGGGAAGAAGCGGGAATGTTACATTTTATCTTGCACCCATAGTCCCATACCAAATTGCTAGTTTGCCTTGGCATACTTGGCCATCTGGGCCATCTCACTCTTCTCTAACTCCTTACCCCTCTCAGCCTGCCAGGCAAGGGGTTTCCCTCAGGCCTCAGTTCTGCAGGCAGGTGCATGTGTATGTGACAGATATAGGTGGCTTTTAAAGCCTTCATAAAAAGGGTGAACCAGAGCATTGGCTTGAAAATAAGCCAAACTTGATAAGTTTATTTCCATGCCGAACATTAGGCATGACTAGAGATCACTTCCCAAAGTGACAGAAAAAAAGGAGGAAGACATATGGTTATTAAAAAAGGCTTATTTCTATGGGCACAGAAAGCAGATATGTGTGCTATTTATCCCTGTTACTATATTTGATATGTATTATAATATATGCAAATGGCAATTTTGGACTTTCTTATCTGTTTTTTCCTGAACAATCACACAAAAAATGCTGTGAAAATAGAACAGAAATACTAGAGAATTTATGCAATTAAAAACTGATAACTGAGGTAGGTAGCAATTTGTATTTAGGAATTTTTCTTTTTTTCTGACTTTTTTTTCTTTTTGCTGACTCTTATCTTTTCCTTGGAGTGCTCTTCAGTAAATTCTCATAAAATTTCATCTCAATATATCTTAATTACCATTAAAATAGCACAAAATTCTGAGAGTATTTTCTTCATTCACATCCTCTACTTTCAACTAGATGTCTCACTCTGTACATTCTTAGTATATATGCAGTACATTACTGTAAAATACCTGGGGTTTTGTGTCAGTCAATACTGTCATTATCCTTAAAATATGTTAAAGTAGAACTGAAAATGTTGTAGAAATGAAAAACTACATTATTAATTACTTTTGCCTTCAGAATATCAGGAGCACTGGTTTTACTTTGAAGCCAAGTGGCAGTTTTATTTGGAGGAGAGACAAATCAATGAGGAAAATCAGAATCAACCTGTCTTTCCAGACAACTATGATGCAGAGGAGAGAGAAAAGGTAACTGCAACTTCCAAAAGTTCTTGGGATGGGTCTGAACCAACAGAGGTATTTTCAAAGAGACACACCACTATTTTTCAACTGATTCTACCACCAGAGCAGTCAGGAAATCTTTGGGTTTTTTCCTGAAATTTCAGGAAAGAAAAACTACTCCCATCCTTGGCTCAGGCATATGTTAGCATAAAAAAAAAAAAAAAAAAAAAAAGCAGTTGCCACCAGTCCTGGGTTTGCTGCAATGGGAGAAAACAGTGGAGAGAGGCAGGTTAATGGTGTGGTACCCAGAGCAGGTACAAAACACAGGCCATGGCTATCTGAGGGTGGAAAAGACAAATGTCTTGCCTGGGGCTCTCATTAAAACCTAATGGAGCTGTGGCAAGAGTTCCAC
The DNA here is from genome assembly GCA_013397935.1 of Dasyornis broadbenti. NCBI lineage: Eukaryota > Metazoa > Chordata > Aves > Passeriformes > Dasyornithidae > Dasyornis > Dasyornis broadbenti. The sequence goes on along the minus strand of VZRN01000659.1, from coordinate 167,412 downwards.
AATAACACCCCCAGGTATGAGAAGCTGGATTGGGTCATATCTAGTGGAAGGTGTCGCAGCCTATAGCAGGGGATTGGAACTCAATGGTCTTTAAGGTCTCTTCCAACCCAAACCAGTCTACATTTTTTTGGTCCTTCAAGCAGAAGACAGATATCCCACGAGATTGATTCTCTGCCCACATGGGCTGTGCCAAAGTAGTTTTAAGTGTCTTGAGAGATGGTGTTTCGCCACATACCATGAGATAGTATTTTATAGTGTACGTGATCTGTTCTTTGCTGGTTATACCTTCTTAACTTGAGAGAAATAATGTGTCTTCTTCCCTGGTGTTTACAGCCATCTGATATGTGCTGGCACCTTCCAAAGCTCTCCACTTAGCAGCTCAGCAATAACTATGTGGTTCTTGTCACCTTTTGCCATAAATCAATCCTTTTTTTCCAGACTATTTAAGCATAGTTCTGTTCTGAGAAGTCACTTTGTGTATTTTTAGGTAATCATCTATGCAGTGAAAGATGCCTATGGAAGTCCAATTGACTGTGGATAATAACAATTTGCTCACTCTAAATATAAAGAAAAGATTCCCTTCCAGGTTTATTTTACTAATTCAGTGCCATGAATTTGCTATTAGTTTTATATTCCTTCCAGTACTACTGGAGTCTTAGCAAAGCTTCAGGAGAGATTAAGCCAAACAGTAATTTCCCATGATCATTTCAAGAGAGAATTGTATGAATTCCTAATGCAGAAGCGAAATTTACCTTCATCACCCTAGCCCAACTATTTTTGGCCTATTGAACTATTTCTTTTGATGAACAAAAAAGGAAAACTCCACCACCAGCCTTGCAGAAGTTGCGACACTTCATTAGTGTGTTAATAGCTATGGAAAGAATAAATGAGGAGAACGTAACCATTCTGCCTGCCTTTTTCTCAGGAGTGCCCTCCTTAGCCTTCCCTCCAGACTGGCTGTTCCCTTGTGTTTGGGAGTATTGCCAGTTCCCTTTCCACACGCAGTTAATAAAGCACCAATATCTGGCACGACCCTTGCCAACAGGTCACCATATGCATGTTCCTGCTTGGCCAGGTGCTCCTTTCTGCAGGCACAATGCCAGCTGGATGTGAAAGCGAAGCCCTCAAATGTGGCTTGGATGGATCTGAGCATGTTTCAAAGGCGATTTCCCTACCAAAAAGAAATCACACCTTGAAATGCTTAGCAGCAAAGGCCAAATTCTATATAAGCTGGTATATATAATTTTTCAGTGATGTGCATTTGGAAAATGTTAGATACACAGTGAATGGGCAGACATTGCTCCAAACTTGGGATCAGCCTTCCTTCTGCAAACAGAGCACCTGCCTAGCTCACTTTCCTGTGGTGGACACAATGTGTTACAAAATGAGGGACGAACCAAACCAAAGTCATCTAGGAATTAGACTATGAGCACCTTACTTGCTCAAGATGGAGTTGCTTAAGCCAGCAGTGTGAAGGAACCCAGAAAGGAGAGGAGAAAAAAAAGAAAGAAAAGAAAAGAATGGAAAGGGAGCGCTAGCCAGCAGCAGGTCAGGTTCTGAAGGGTGAGGAAGTCAGGGGCAGCTGTAATTACTAGCGGCAGGGGTTGACAGAAAGGGGGGGACGTGTGAATTACCTCCTGGGCTTGGCAGCAGCTCAGTGCCCTCAGCAGGAGAGTGCATGTTGACACCCCATCCAAGTACTAGGTCCTTGCCGGCACACCCAAGGGAAGCCGGGCTGGTGCCGCAGCACAGCGCACGGCTGCACAAAGGCACTGGAGCTGAAATGAGAAGGAGAAGTTTGGGAAGTGCTGCCTTGGTGCAGTTAAGTCCCCCCAGGTTCAGTCCCAGGACAGCTATGTCCAAAGTAAAGCTGTTGCAGCAAGGCGAGATGACATCGGACGTGTGCAGAGCATCAGGAATGAGAAGGACTAACCGGAGCGACACTTGAGCCGCCTGGCTGCACACCCAGAATAGCCCCTCCGTGCTGAGCCCTCCTGCCTTTGGGAGCATTGGATGTGTGTCTGTGCTGCTCCACCAGCATCCAAACTGCAGCAATAGGGCTGGAAATGGGGCAGAGGACAGCATTGAGGCATAAACAATCTGTCTAAACTGTTAAAAA
>VZRN01000659.1:141837-161911 GCA_013397935.1 Dasyornis broadbenti | reverse complement strand
TTTTTTTTTTTTTTGTTCTCTTTATTCGCTTTTGTTCTTTTTCTCCTTTCCTTGCCTGGCCTCATCTTACCTCTCCTCTCCAAGTTCTTCTTCAACTTTTATATTTTTTTCCTTTTTTCTTTTTTCTTTTTCTTTCTTTTGTCTTCTTCATTCTTTTTTTTAATTTTAATTTTTTTCCTTGTCCTTTTTTTCATCCTTTCCCCTTTTCTCCCCCCCCCCTTTTTTTTTTCTTCTTTTCATTTTTCCTTTTTTTAAAAAAAAATCTCATTTTTCAAGAAAACCAATGAACAATGATTGGGTTAAAAGTTGCATACCACAAACAAAGCAAACTGTAGACTTTCATGAAGGAGATCCTGATGCCCCCAAGAGCAGCCCAGGTACAAATCTGAAATCTTCAGTGAAATAATGCAGAAGTGAGCTCAGAATTTTTTCCCGCATTTAACCTCATGTTTTACCTTAGAAGTTCAGAAACTGAGGTCTACGTAATACTTTCTAATTTCCACCGTGTGTGATTGCCGATGTGGTGTTGGTTTCTCCTGTCTTTCTCCAGCTGCTGAACGGTGTTTTTAAAACATAGCTAAAAATACATGAGTACTTTCCTACGCCTTTTTCCATGTAAGCCATTGCTGGAATCATCACTGGGATGTTATGTGGCAGACACAGGAGCAGGTGATGCCTATCAGTAGGAAGAGCAGCCTGCATGACAATGTCCATATGAAAAGGTTTTCCATACCCTGAGTTACTTCTCACACTGTTGTTTAAGCATGTTTTCTCTTGGCAGCTTCGCAAGGTGCTTTCTTGTTTGCTTTGGAGATGTTTTAAACCAAAGGCAGCAATTGTGTCAGTAGCTTTTGATGCCAGAGGATATCAAGATTTTGAAAACATTGCTTCTAGTTTAGGATGCCTCTAGCACACCTGTAATAAATTCAGCAGTAGAGAAGAGAGAAGAACATATTCTGCATAAGGTAGGACTTTCTCTAGTACTTTGGTTTTTCTTCTTCCTTTAGGAAAAAACATAATCACTGACAAAAATTAAGAGCTTTCATAATTGTTCCCACTTTACCTTCTATCCAGCCTGGGCAGGATCAAGTTGTGTTTTAGAGATGAATAAGAGAATCTCATTTAAAAGGTGAAAAAAAAGACTGAACCTATAAAGCACCCTTTCTGCAGCTGTTGGGGTGAGCAGTGCCTTGGCCATCATTTCACTGAACACACTCAAAAGGTCTGTGCATCAGTTTGAGTGGGCAGAGCTGCTTCTGGTTGCCTTCCTTATCTAGGGGCAGTTCATGGGCCCAAACACCATGCAGAGCCAGGTAGTGATGGGGTGCCCAGGGATGAGGGAGGCTACAGGATGCAGCACTTTCGCACACTCCAGCTCATGGCCATTTCCCCAGAGCCTACTAACAGTGAGGCAGACCAATCCATTGATCTCTGACAGCTTTTGCAGGTTGGACAGCGTTTTCCAATTTGTTTCTTGTTTTTTGATGAAGCCTCCGTAGTGCTGTGTCCTCCTGCCCATGCTGCTGTCCCTGCAACAGCCAGTCCTTTGGGCTGCCAGAGTGTCTAAAATGGTGATCAGATATTTAACATGCAATTCAGGATCAGGACACAGGGCCTTCTCTTTTCCACACCAGAGAGAGTAAACCAGAAAATCCTTCAATTGTACGCTTTTAGCAAATGCCATGGGATTTCACCACTCCCTGCTACTCAGCAGCCTCTGGACCCCTAACAGAATGGAAAGGCTGGAATGCATAGGTGCAGGAGGTAGCAGGCAGGTCTGGAAGAGAGTGCCAGCTCCTCCCCCTGTGCCTTGGCACCTCGGCTCTCCTCTGCTCCCGACACAGTGGTATCCACTGCAGAGGTTTCTCTGGGACAGGCCAGCCCGCAGGATAGGGTTGCAGTGCTGCCTATTAGCATATTAAGCTGTTACCACTCTCATGCTGCCCATGATAAGTGTCCCCAAAGAACCTATAAATAAGTAACTAAGCAGCTTGTCTTATGCATCTTAATTATTTGTGGGCCAAGACGACAGGATCTTTTGAAGGTGGCCTTGCCTCCTCTGCAGGGCCGAGCAGTCTGTCCTCCAGACATTGAAAACCATGCAGCAGCACTTCCATAAACCAGCAGCGCGCTAAGGCACATCACATACATTAAAAAGAGTGAAAACCAGTGTCTCCAGAGGAGGAGAGGGGTGAGGGGGAAAAGCACATAGTAGACCATTTCACAGCATCAGGGAGGACCCCAAGTATCTGCTTGTCATAGGGCATAGCTCACAGTGCTGGGAAGTGAATTCTGCTGGCATGGGGATCCCCCTGTGCATGGGGACTACCTGTCTGGGTACTCGCAATGGGACTAGAATTGACTGTCTGTAGTTGATATAGAGGTGACTATATTTCATTGATAGGTGGCATAGATTAAGAACAGCAGGATGCAACTTGGGAAAAGACAGTAAGGAAAAATTAGGGATGATGACTTAGCCTGCTGAGAATGGTGGTCATGCTCCCAAACATGAGAAACCTCTTACTTAGCCCTCCATCCTTGAAGGGGAGCCATGGTGTTTGCCGAACACTTGGTCAAAGCAGACTCATCACTACCTCCATCTTCTGTGGTGGTCTCAGAATTCAGTGTCATTGTACCACTGCCCTTGCACAGAATGCATTTCAGATTTACATGGTCACGATGGTCGTTTGCAGGTGACGTCATCTTGGAAGAACTGCAGATGCCCTAAATAGGGGCCAGAGCTGTTTGTTCATTTTCTGCTGCTGGCTGGGGAATATGGATCAAACACTCAACCCATGCAACATGTCTTGGTACTTAAGGCAATGCAGTATTCCCACAAATGCTACATTTCAGATGGCATCCTATAATAACACTCTAACATGGAAAAGGAAATCCCTGAACAGAGCTCACTCTTAGTATATTTTAATGAAGCTGTTTGAATTTTATAGCTCATACGTGATTAATTACTGTGAATATTTCTAGCAGAGAGGATCTGATCTTCTTCCCTTCACAGTCAATAGTAGTTTGGCTAAGCTGAAAGCAGGACTAGTCCATATTTTACTGTGGCCATTTATAGCATCCAAAGTAGTACAGAAGGGAGGGGTAAGCAGGGCATCTGGTTCCACTGCTGTTCTGAGAGATCAGAGATGACACTAAAGCACATTGGTTGATGGCCCCACATGTTTTTCTGAATACACCAGACTCTAGTTAGGGAGGAGAGGGATGGTCTTCTGCCATGGCAAGCTTGCAGTTAAAATATCACCAGACTGAATATTAGGAGGGGGAATGAACCAAGACATTTTGATCCGATTGTACTCTGACTTCTGGTTCTTTCTTTTTTCTGAAAATTCCCATAGTTGGGACAAATGGGCTTCTTGGTGTAAAATAGAAGCTTTGCCTCTTTGACTGTAGTCAGTTTGGTAAGGGAAAGGGTGGATGATACCACCTGTGCTACGATGAAATGTGGTTATTCCCTATCAAAACCTATGAGATATTGTTTGTCACATTAGACATGGGCCAGTTGTCAGGCTTTTTTCTTTTATTGGCCTGTAAAAATACCTACAAAGTCATTATAAATAGACCTTCTTCCATTCAAGATGGCAACTTCATCCCTCTGCTGAGGGATGTCATTTTCAATATGTGTACTTGAAATGCAGCCAAGTGGAATCCAAATGTCACAACCCAACTGGTCAAGGACCAGCCCCTCTCTTTGCAAACAGCCTCCATAATACTGCAGTGGGGGACCGGGTCCAGTTTCTCTCAGAGACCTTGGGGTACCAGCTGCTGGGGCACAGCTGGGCCTTCCCCAGCCTTCCAAGGCTGACACTCCCTAAAGGATGAGCCTCTTTGCAGCCTTTCTTCATTTTCTACATGTGGGCTTAATTTAAAGAATCTTTTATTCCACTTCTGATCATAAAAATTAATCCCCTCTGGGTATGCAGGGTGCATTCTGTGCATGAAGCTATTTCTCTCCATGGTGAAGTAACCTTCCAGCTTTTCATGGTGTCAGAAAGCTGACACCTCTTGATTTTTCCCTCCTAGACCCATCTATTGTTATTGACTTCAAGCTCCAGCTTTTGTGCTGAGTTCAGTATTTTATTTAGTAACTGATCCACACCAATTAAAGCATTGCCTAAATCCCCAGCTGTCCAAGGGCCTGATTTTTCAAACAAGCAAACGTCCAACATACCATCCTTCTTCCTCCAGATTAAAAGAGGTTGTAGTCAAGGGACATTTCCAGAGTTGTTGTTGTGGTGATACCCTCCACAAAGCAGATTTAAGAGCATAGTCCTGATGTGGGATTTGAATGCTATCAAAAACCAAATAACAGAAAGCCTATTGTGTTTTTTTAATTCTGGGGAGGTATCTACTGACTTCTAACCTGTACCAATAGCAAAAATCACCAGTGGAACATTTGGGCCCCTCAGCCTTGATATTTTGTTTTAATGGTTGGAGTCTGGTTGTACAAACCAGAAACAGAACCGTGGTTTCCTGCTAACTGCAGTCTCATCATATTTATCTTTGCCTACACTTTACCTAGCAGGAAAGCAAAACACCTTCAGTGATGCCCTCACTTTAGGACATGGTAATACTAAATGAGGGAGTAGTGGCACAGAGGAGATGCAGTGACCCCGACTAGCATTGCGTGCTTCCCTAAGTGCTTCCACTGCCCACAAAACACAGAAGAAAGAGCTGACAATGCTGTGTGGGATGATGTAAAGCTCTTACACTCCTGCTACACCATGCCTCATGAAGCTTGTTGAGCACTTTGCATGCTTTCTAACAGGCTACTAACATCAACTCTCTTGAGAAGTTCTAAATTAAAGTGTTTTTTTCCATTTCATGCATAGCAGCATGCCATTAAAGCCAAGTGAGAAGATAGTGACAATGTTGATGACTTTTAAAGACAATCATGTTTTCTCTTGCACAGCACCAAAAGCACACACCTGTGTGGAGATGATAAGACGCTTATAGACCCTCTGGTGCTGAAGAAGAAGCTCGATAGGATGGCAACAGAGCAAGGAGCCTTTGCTGTTCTCAGCAGCCTGCTGCTATACATCACCGAGCTCTCAGCTGGCGATCCACAGATCAGCAACAAGAGGACAAAATGGGCAGAAGGTAAAGAAAACCAGGTGAGCTATAACCAGCCATGTCCAGGTCCAGTCAGGGTTCAGTATCCAACCAGATTTCAGCTCTTGCGGTCCAGATTTCTAAACAACAATCGTGAGCCATACACCAAGAAGAGAAGAGAAGTTGGCAAACTGGTCATTAAAGAGAAGTTGTGGGTGACTAGGGCTGGTAACAAGCTGGACAGAAGTAGAGACAGGAAGGGAGATGGAAAAGCAGAGGATGAGGATGCAGACACAGCACCCAGTGAGAGGGCACGGTGGAGTGGTGTGACTGGAAAAAACACAGTGAAGAACATCCTGAAGAAATTTTTAGCTGCTGAAGAAAAAGAAGCCAAGGAGAAGTCTCTCAGCTGGAAAAAGAAGGGAGAAAACATCAGTTTGCCAAAAGCAGTCAACAAGAATTCATTCCTGTCCAAACTGAAGGAGCAGTTTGAACAAAGCACACTCTGCTCGGCTGCAGAGGTGAAAGCATCGCTCTTGCGCAAAGGTGAGAAAAAGACTAAAAACTTCCCGAGCAGAAAAATTATTCATAAGCCTGAAGTCAGAGCGCTGCGCATGGCAGCAATGACAGCCACAGGTATAAAGAGTCCAGAGTCCCAAAATTTAGTGTGCTCCATGGTCCCAGTGCCCAGACTCAGCATGGCTACCAAAATTAACCATCCATGGAGCTGGTCGAAAAATAATGCCACAAAGCAGCCTTTTGGTCATGACACACTACTGAAGGAAAAGGAGGAATCCAACAAAGACCACGGAGAGTACAAAACACTGGCAAATATGGCACAGGATAGGGAGGACAAAGAAGAGTTACTGGTGGCACCAGAGACCATCTCAGATGCAAAGGACTGTGCTGAGGCTAAAATAGATTCCACAAAAGAGGGACTCAACTTTCATCCTGTCCTAGACAACTCTTCAACTACTCATAAAAACACAGATCTTGTAGGCTGCATTCCTCCCTTATCTGAATGTGGTCTAGAATGTGACAGGACTAATATGCCAGCTGGGCCTGACACATCATCACTATTGGGAATTAGCAATGCTCTGCAACATGTTAAGGAACACAACCCACCTTCTGACTTGCCTGACTCTGGCACAGCTGAAGGATCCCATGAACAAAGACCTCAGGATAGTAAAACAGGAGAGATTCCTGAAATATCTATGTATGTATACAGTTCAGAGGAAGATGACACAGAGATCATAGAGCCGGAAAAGGATCCTTTCTTTGCAGGCCAAAAATGTTTTCCAGAGCAGAAAGCACTGGAAAACATTCTGCCATTTTACTCTCCAAGATTTCCTGCATCCAGTGAAGTTGAGCCTCCAATGGATGATCGACAGCTAACTGTCCTAATACCAGTTTCTGGCGCAAAGCCACCAGTAGTCCAAAAAGAGGCACTGGATTTAAGAGGCAAATGTTCTGAGGAAGCCAAAAAAGATGCAAAATTTCACAGTGAAAACAAAATGTCTTCTAGCAAAAATGATAGTGATGTCCCAAATATAGAGGAGGAGGAGAACAAAACACCCAACAGCCAAATGCAAAATGAATTTAAAGCCATGCAGCCACAGCCTCCTCAAATATATTTTAGCTCACAAAATAACTTTAATGTTTCCAATGTGGACATGCCAATTCCAGATGAAAATCAGAATAAACCTTCACTCTCCTCAAATGAGAGCCAGGAGCCAAAGCCTGGTGCTGGAGAAGAAGAGGACATCTCTTCTCCTTTGGAAAAGACACAAAGCCCTTTGCCAAGTGACCTTGTGAAGCACAGTTCCTTTATTTCAGAAGAAGATTTTGGGAAGGAGAGATTATCTTCATCAAATGAAATGATGAATCACTCAAACAACCAAGCCCTGCACAAGAATTCCTTAACTGACCTGGAGACCTGTCACAAGCCATCTGAGTCTTTCATTGAACATGAAGAGGACACTGCAGATGAGATGCTCTGGCCTGACTCCCAGGCATGGCAGTCACCTTTGTCAACCCCTTTACCAATATCAATGAGTGGGATTGCAGGACAAAGTATCCATCACACTCTTACAAATCCTCCAGCACTTCCACCTATTGTTCTGGTGGGACAGGGAGCTGGTGGTGTGGAACACGAGCATGATAGCCATGGCTGTGAGAAGCATTCACAGCCCCCTTCAGATGAGCTGACAAAAGGTGGGAATGACATAATGGGGGAGAAGAAAATCATGTGTGATTTTAAGAAAAAAGCACTATCCCCAAATCATGCAACAGAAAATGAAAACTCTACAGACAAAGAGACAAATAAACGTCAAAGACTTGAGAACTGTCTTTCACATTCAACCACAAAGCCAGGAAAACATGAAAATGAAACCATGCTGGCAAGAAAGCCCCTATTACCCTTGGAGAAGAGCCAAACACCAACATTAGATGATACCAAAAAGCAGGGATGTGATATGCAGGAAGAGAACCCAATTCCTTCATCAACTGAATTGGTCTCAGACCAAAAGAAGGATGCAAAAAGTAGAAACAAGATATCTGAACACACAAGGGATAAGCTCTTCTCCTCAGATGGTGACATGAAGCATGAAAGTGATAGGATGGAAACAGAGGAGAAAGAAGAGAGAAATATCTTGTATGAATTTGAGCAGGAAGAGGTATTCACACTAAATGATACTGTGGATCATGGTAATAACTCTTCAAAGGACAATAATGCTCATGGACTTCTGACATCCCAGTTACCTTCATCAGAGCATGATACCAACATTCAAGGAGTGCAAAATACTGAACAGAGTTTGGAGCATCTAGCACCTTCAAGAGATTTTGTGAAACACAAACATGATATGACAGGAGATGAAAACATCTGTTGCAATAATCTGAAAAAACACCTGGCCTCATCAGATGAGCCAATGAAACACACAAATGACAGTGAAGGGCTAGAAAACATAAAGTCAGACTTCAACAATTATTCAATGCCACAGAGAAATACAGCAAGGCAGGACAATAGGACCACTGATGAGGACAATACCGCTCTACAGACACAGAAACAGATGTCACCAGGTGACCTTGTAAAGCCTGATACGAAGTCAGACAAAAAAGAGACTAAACAGACCTCTGAGAAGTTCCAGTCACCTTCAAACAAAGTGCCAAATTGTCAAAACAGAAACTCTTCAGAAGAGAGGAAGCAAAAGACACCAGCAGCAGAAGATACTGGAGCACCTGAAACAGAGGTAGTGAATGAGGATATTGAGCAGCAGATTTTTGGGAAGCACCAGCCACCTCCATCAAGAAAATCAGAAATACATGAGGAAAATATTCCAGGAAACAAGCCGCAAGTGAGATTTAAAGATTTTCCAACACCTGATACAAATACAGCAAAAGAGAAAGACAAACTTCCAAGTTCCAGGAAGTATCGATCAGTACCATCAGAAACATTGGTTAAGCCTCAAGAAAAAATTACACCAGAACAAAAGCAAAAATTATCAGATTCCTCAGGTTTCAAGAAGCCTGGTACTAATTCTGTAAAAGAAAAAGATGGAGATACAAATTCTGAGAAGCTGCCTTCTTCAAACAGAGTGCTGATGCCTCAAGAAAAAAGTGCTTCAGGAGAGAGGAAGCAAAAGACACCAGCAGGAAAGGACACCAGGTCACCTGAAGAAAAGGCTGTAAAAGAGAAAGATAAACACCAAAATTCTAGGAACCATCAGTTGCCTCCTTCAAGTAAATTTTTGAAGCCTGAGAAAAATATTCCAGGAGGAGAAAAACCACAAACTCTATCTGAAAATTTTACAAAGCCTGATGCAAATGCTCTAAAAGAGAAAAGCAAAGATCCAATTTCTGGGATGTGCCAGTCCCCATACTCAAATTTGCAGGTGAAGTCTCAAGAAAATAAAGCCACAGCCAAAAACGAGCAACTGCCACCACCATATGATGAAAAACCAATGTATAAAACTGGTAGTCCAGAAAAGAAGAGTGAACCTGAGAGAAGAGAGAAATATCAGCCAGGCTCTTCAGCTCAATTGGAGAGGCACGGTAATGATGGCTCAGGAGAGAAGGGCCCTGTGCATGATTTTAGAGACTATCAAGCTCCATTGCCAATCAATGGCATAAGCTGTAAAAGCAGTACTGTCCCAGAAGAGACCAGTTTGTCTAATAAAGTGAAGTCCCCCAAATCATCCTCATCATTTCATATTGCATCAAAAGATAAGGAAAATCCTGCTGGAAATAGAGAAAAGCAGCCTGGATTTAAGAAGTACAAAGCGCTCTCGTCAAAGACTTTGGTGAGGCATGAGAAAGATGCTGCTGAAAGGGAGGGGAGTGGGCAGGCAGCTGGCAAAACAAGTGAGAAAAAAGCAGAGGTGGAGGACTGCTCTAAAGCAACGCCACTCTCAAAATACACGGTGGAAAGCTACAGTGAAGGATCCTTAGATTCGGCTTTCAAACCATTGATCATTAGAGTATCTGACACATTTAAACATCACAGCTAAAAATTACAGCTACAGCTTAGGCAAGAACTTACAATAGATCATGCTACCGATTCTCTTGATCTTTCTTTTCTCCTTTTTTCTCCAGGGCATTATATTACCATTTTTTAATCACAGGGACATTGATGTGCATCTATCAGAGCTAGGTTTTTTTTCTTAAACATTAGCCTGAAGACATGAATTAAATTAATCACTGCAAGTGAATTAGCTAATCACTGAATTAATCATTACTTTATAAATTAAATATGAGAAGGGCTTTGAGATCAGAGTGAATTCAGCCCTGCTTCAAATTCTCCTTGCTAACTAATGGGCTTTGTTTGTAACAAAGACAACTGTTCAGGCTGAACTCTATTTGTATTTACTTGATCTAATGAAACTCTGCTAGTACTTCTTCCAGGAATAGTGGTAGGCAGTGTAGCTTTAATTATGTCAAAAAGCACTTGTTCTAAGCTCTGCCTTTTCACAGATTAGCAGGAACTGTTGATCTATTGCTGCACTGAGTGACACTGTTAGCAAAGTAGCACTGTTAGCAAAAGTAGTGAGGGAAGCAGGGGAATGCTTCATTTATCTGCAGAAAAATCCTCAAAGGACGTTGACGCTGCAAGGGGATTTACCGCAAATACAAATGTTCAGCCTCATTAATATTAATATTGGAAAAATAGTGATTTAACCTCCTCTGAAGCTACTTGCACTTCGGCCATACACTGTATGCATTATTGTTGTAAAGGTGCACCATTTCAAGGGGTTCTTAATTACTGCAAATGAATATGCAACAAGTGTAAGAGCTCAAAAAAGCTCAATTCTGAAAGACTCTGAGAACAAGGTAAGCCAGAGGGGCTGAACACTTTGCCATGGCAATTCAGTTCTTCCTGGGACATCTGTCCCACTCCAAATCCTGGGGCACATAGACATGAGGCAGGTGCCTCAGCTCACATTTAAAGTCTTAGGAAGTGTTTGTTTTACAATGCAATGTGAAACAGAGCAGTAAAAAGCAGCCAGTGTCACTGAATCCCACTAATGGGCTATGATTTTTTGTGTTTACAATAATAGCATCTTCTGCAAAAAGTTTGTGAGTGATGAATGTTGTTTTGGAGAAGTGAAGGCAAGGTTGCTGCCCTGGGTGTCTTACTAAAGCTGTGACAGGCAGAACGTCTCACAGTGCCAACTCTCCCATACAAGAGTTTAGCTTAGCATTGAATCCACACATTCATATTAAAACTTACCGTGGAGGAACCATAAAGGCATATCCTAAAGATCCAACTTCAGGAGGAGAGAGGGTTTATACAAAGGTCCTGCTTCCCCGTGGCAGTGAACTCCCTTCCATTTTTATGATGCTTTCCATGACCACACTCTGCAGCTGAGGGCTGGCTGTTCCTTAAGTCCAGGTTGGCAGAATTCCCCCACCGACTGCCATCCAGAGACTGAGGACAAGAACAGGATGGCAGCAAGCTGAGATCAAATCCATTTTCCAGCACAATGCACACGAGTCACATACGTGACAACTGGGCTGGCCCGGTCAGGGACACTGCTGGGAAGAAGTGGAAACACAAACATCGTGTCCCCCAACCACTGAAGAGGCTTAAGCTTTGACTTCTTTTTCCTTCCCAACCTGCCAAGAATTAGGCTTTCTGGCATCTAGAGGGTCACAAAATGAGAATTGCATTTGTATATCACACCAGTCCTCAAAAACTAAAATAGATTTTATTGGAGATACAACACTGCCCTTATACACAGAGGTTTACTTCACCCACCAAGCTTTTATAAGCTGGCAACCATAAAGGCCATTTTGTACTAAACCTAAAGTATAATTTACTTTTTATTGTCCATGATTTAATTTCACATTTGAGAGAAGTCCATATAGCATAGAGTATTTGCACCAGACTTGAATAATAAATTCTCTACTAGCTGGCTTCTCATGCCTACACAGGAGAATCACAGAATCATAGAATTGTTGTGGTTGGGAAAGGTTTCTAAGACTATTGGGTCCACCCATTACCCAGCACTGCCAAGTCCCCCACTAAATCATGTCCCTAAGCACCACATCCACATATTTTTTGAGCACTTCCAGGGATGGTGCTTTCACCATTTCCTTGGGCAGCCTGTGCCAGTGCCTGACACCCATTTTGGTGAAGAAATTTTTCCTAATATCCAATCTAAACCTCCCCCAGCACAACTTGAGACCATTTCCTCTTGTCCTATTGCTTGTTAGTTGGGAGAAGAGACCAACACACACCTCAATACAACCTCCTTTCAAGTAGCTTTAGAGAGCAATGAGGTCCCTCCTCAGTTTTCTTTTCTCCAGGCTGAACACCCTCAGCAGGTCCTCATCAGGACTCAGACTTGTACTCCAGACCCTTCACGAACTCCACTGCCCTTGCATGGACATTCTCCAGCCCCTCAATATCCTCCTTGTAGCAAGAAGCCCAAAACGAGCACAAGATTTGAGGTGTGGCCTCACCAGTGCCAAGTTCAGGTGGACAATCACTGCCCTCATCCTGCTGGCCACACTTGCTGATAGAGGCTAGGTGCCATTGGCCTTCTTGGCCACCTGCACCCTGCTGGCTCATGTTCACCCCCAGCTCCTTTTCTTCCAGGCATCTTTCCAGCCTCTCTGCCCTGTAGCACTGCCTGGGGTTGTTGGATCCAAAGGCAGGACTCAGCACTTTGCCTTGATGAACCTCATGCAACTGGCTTTGTCCCATCAATCCAGCCTGTCCAGAGCCCTCTACAGAGCCTTCCTGCCCTCCAGCAGATCAACATTTTTGCCCAGCTCGGTGGTGCCTGTGAACTGACTGAGAGCAGGCTCAGTCCCCTTGTCCAGATCACTGATAAAGGTATTAAACAGGACTGGACCTAGCACTGAGTCCTGGGGTACTCCACAAGTGACCAGCCACCAGGTGGATGCAATTCCATTCACCCTCACCCTCTGGGCCCGGCCATTTATCTGGTTTTTTACCCATCAAACTGTTCATCAATTCAAGCCATGAGCAGCCGGTTCCTCCAGGACAAAGCTGTGGGAAGTGGTGTCAAAAGCTTTGTTAAAGTCTAGTTAGACAACATACGCAGGCCTTTCCCTTATCCACTAGCCAGGTCACCTTCTCATAGAAGGAGTTTTAAGTAATCTTATTAGAGTTTAATTATTCTAATTAGAAGCCATTTTAATTATTCTTTTGCTAACCTTTGAAAATAAATTGGTGTGGGAGGGGCATTATCCCTTATTCAGACCTGGAAATATTACTACTCTGTAACAAATGGAAGGAGTTCTTGTCTCTGACAGAAAGTTAATCAAACATTAGGCAGGTGCCTCCCAGCACAGCTTGTTCTTGGGAACCAGGAGGCCCTTAAGTCTTTCAGTTTACACCTGCTGTGTTTGTTTTGCTCAGCAGAGTTGTAACACTAGCAGACTAAGATGCAGCATCCTGTGTTCAGGGCAAGTCAAACAGAGTCATCTTGTGGGCGTCAAATTTTAGGTTGCTGCATGCCTTAATCTCTGCTGGTAAGATAAAACATCCGTCCAAGTCAACTGACCCTCCCCAAAGTGCATTTAAAACTTGATGTAGATTTGCATTAAATGCATCATTATGCGTAACACCTCACTTAAGGGAATCACTTCATTTTGGGAGTTGGCACACTTAATCCTCCAGAAAAGAAGAGAGCAAGGCCATACAAATTCCTGTAGTGATGGCTAGAGGAGTAGTAGAAGACTGGTGTGCCTTGCAGTAAGTCACTCCAGACCATGTGGGCAGGAAATTTAGTGCTGGTGAGAAGCAAAGAAATACCAGAAATGGGTATTTCAGAAAGCAAAAAGAGTTTGAGGAGTGATACATTAATGTATGCCAGTGGTGCCAGGTGTGCAAATGGCCAGGCTTGAACTCTGATGAGACCCTTTGTGATGCAACAGAAAACAGTTTCATTCCCAGTATTCAATAGTCCTTCACAGATTTTTTACCCCCAGGAGCAGAGACCTTGTGCCCCTGCTGTCCTTTAGGCACATCTCCCACTCCATCACAGGAGAGGCAGTGAAAGGAGCCCTCCCAGCTGCAATTTCAATTTGTCTGACCTACTAACACATAGTTGTGAGGCATCTGCCAGCACCTCTCTGGCTTTTGTGGTTCTGGGCAATGGATATAATTCTGTACACTTCTGTTGCTTTTTCATACTATGGCCCTCTGCTTCACTAATATACAGTTCTCAAGGCAAGCATCTCTCAGGGTCACTGGAGGAATTAGATCCGTAGCCTACACTTATCGTAGCAGGATTTTTTTTTTTAGTAATGATTCCTTAAAGCCCTGGCTTAGCTATAGACACAGATACCCAATCAAAACCAGGCCACGAATAAGGAATATGAAAAAAACCAAAGCCCAGGTAGACAAGGCTTTTCATGGTTCCCCCTCTGTGGGGACATATTTTGAAATTTCATATTCTTATGGAATTAGACTATCATGGAAAGAGATTTTTGAAGTGGACTGGGCAAAATTAATGACAATGTTATTGCCTCAGGCATAGTCCATTGCTTTGTAGTCTTCAAGGAATAGCTTTCCAGAAGTTTTTGAAACCCTGAATAAAAGAGGCATTTAAGGGGAGATCAGACCCTGTTCAGCAGCTGGGGCATCTGAAGGGTCTCATCTGAAGAAGCAGATTTGAGGGGGGCTCAGTAGGCAGTGGCGGGTAAAGGTTGAGGTAACAGAGAAGCCAGACAGGCTCCCAGTACCAGCCATCAGTAAAGTCCTTCAGACTTTTTACATCCTTTCTAATTAGGCCATAAACAAATCTCCCCAGCACTTCTTCTTGGCAGGACACCTCTCAGATGGACTTAGTAACACAGAAATCACAAAAGGATTGGTTTGGGGTGATTTGGATAGGCAAGCTTGGACCTGGCACATCAGTGGGATAGTACAGTCCCCTTCACAGTGCTGGACAAGTGCCCACCCACTCCAGCAGCCCCATTCATCCTCCCACATTTCTGACTGAAGGACAAACCTCTGCCTTTGGTTCCCAAATTCAGAACAAATTAAGCTGTCCTCTAGATGTGCTTCTCTCTCCCTCCATCTCCTGCAGCAACGCAGTCTTTGACCAAGGCTCTTGAGACTGAGTGGGACAAACCCAGGCCTTAGATTCGCAGATTTGCAAAGAGACCATCACTTCCTCCGAAAGTTTCATGAAGTGAAAGTGATGCCTATATTTCTGGGACTACAGGTGCTAGGAGAGCTCAGATGGCCTGTGGGAGAGCTCCCTCTCCCCCCAGCTCAGAAAGGGCTGCTCAGCCATGCTGGATGAGTATTGTCTCAATGTATGTATAACAAAGAGCTCCTCATTGATTTTTTTTAAAATTATTTTTCAAATTAAAAAAGAGTACATAAAGCACAGCTATTCCCAGCAAAATAAGTCCAAACCCTGTGAAGGTTTACCCTATGGAAGATCTCAGGCCAGTGCTATATCATGAGACATGACTGGTCCACTGCAGTGTCAGGAAATGTGTCACTACTTTTCCCCAGACATCAAAATCAGGAAGAAATAGTTGTCCAGGTAGTGGTCTGATTCCAAATGGTTCAAATGAAATGAAAAAAATTAATGAATGCACACTTTTGGCTCTGAACTGTATAACTTAGTAATTGATCAGAATCTTCTTCAGTTGGATAACCTTTAACACATCACAAATGACAAAAAAAAATAGAGACCGAGACCTTA
Organism: Dasyornis broadbenti; assembly: GCA_013397935.1. Classification (NCBI taxonomy): domain Eukaryota; kingdom Metazoa; phylum Chordata; class Aves; order Passeriformes; family Dasyornithidae; genus Dasyornis; species Dasyornis broadbenti. The sequence continues at coordinate 146,651 of VZRN01000659.1, read as the reverse complement.
AGTTGTACAATTTGACTCAGGTTTCCCCCTTTGTACTATTTTGGATGTCAGTGGAGCTGGTAAAAGAAGAAAGCACTAAAGATAACAGAATAGACTCCCTATCCCAGCACAAGGGACTATTCAGCATCCCTTCCAGGCCCAAGATGCTGCAGATGAAATCTGGGCTGCTGACAGTAGAAACGCCCCACCTAATGGTTGAATTTGTAAAGCAGGCTGCAGGCAAACAGCGGTGAAAGCAGGGAAAATAGTGCCAAGAATAGTAAGAAAATTTAGGGAACGATTTCTTCTCTTATTCCTGTACCACTATGGACACCATCCAAAAGAAGTTTATCTGGTTGATCAGAGAAACCTGACAAGTAATAACTAGGATCCTTATGGATTTTGGGGCAGGGAGTTACTCTGGAACACTAAAGTAAATCTCTGTTACCTGATAAATGAGCACAGGAATATGTATTATCAGCAAAGCTATTTTGACTACTGCACTCACAATGTGGCTTCCAAAATGTATTGGGTCCCATGAGCTTTATTTCTCCTTTTAATTTCCATAAGCACATTCTTATAGAATTGAAATATTTTTCAATCCTTGATGAGAATTTAGGAAAAATAGGGCAAAAAAATCTTTCTAGGTATCTACTTTCCTGTCAACTACAAGACTTTTTGTATACTGAATACCAAAGGAATCAGCAGGTCAGTATTTTACCTCTTATGACCTGAAGGACCTGAAACAGTTTTGGGATTTGCTACACACTTCCTGTTACTGCACTTGGTAGTAAACTCAATGTGCCTCAGTTATAGGTGCAAGAACTTTGTCAGCTGGTGGGACTTTCATTTATCAAGCAAGCACTATGGCAGGCTCTCAATGGTGCATGTCATACAACAGCAGAAATGTACTGCCAGAGGGAAAAATCACTGGGAAAGTAAAGCCATAAAAATCTATAATGCACTGAACTGGTTATCCTCAAAAAGCCACCAAATAGCTGTTATGGGCTCTGTTTTAAAAAATTGATAGTAGCTCCGAATAGCCAAAATGAGACACCTTATCAAAGCTGTGGTGTTTGCGGAAAGTGCTCAGTATTTGCTCTCTGAAAATCAAGCTTCTTTCATAAGATGCCTCATGTTAGTCAGCTAAAGCCCCTTCTAAGTAAATTGCCCCAGATTCCTGAAATACAGGAGAGTTTCATGGGCACCTACTTGCCCCTGCACCTATAAAAAAAAAGTATGTGAACAAAAGAATTGGTGTGCAAGGATGGCCAGCTCCCCACAGCCTTGGAGGTGAACACAGCCAGTGCCTTGCTTTTACCACAAGGAATTGCAACCACTTTCTGCAGGCCGCAGACCTATTTTGACCTGCACAATGCCGGTTGCTGCAGTTGCTGGTTGAGATGCAGTCCAAAATGTAGATGAGTCCTTCCCATCACTGTGCTCCCCAAGACTTCTGCAAGGAATCAAAGAAAGAAACCTTTCGGACACTGTAGAGCCAGTCCTTCCTTCTCAAGAAACAACCATGAAGTCAAGTTACACCATCAGGGTGAAGTCCTTGTGCCCCTTGGGATTCATACCAATACAATGGACTATCGAAAGGCAGCTCTGGACTGCTAATCCAGTTACTAAGATCTTTCATTCTTCTCAGGAATGGGAACTGTGCAGGCAGCGGTTATCCAAACACCCAAATAAGGCCCCACCAACTGTAGCTCAACTCTAACAGTCTCCAGGCTCCAGAAAACTTATTTCAGAAGACCAGAAATCCCCAAAAGACATCTGCTTTATTAACTCATTTAAATTACACACATCATGTGACAAGAAAGTCTGTACCATTGTCATGCCATACAGATTTCTTAGTAAAACTGTTTTCCTCCTCAGGTGGGTTCCTTATTTGTACCACTGGGTCTTACTTGTGTGTTGAGAAGATTAAAATAGTAAAAGCATATAAAATAACAATCTTGTATTCATTCTGTCATTATCAGGGAAGGAGCATGAGAAATAAAGACAAACAGCACCTGTAAATGTCTCATCAGTATACAAACTGTTTTCCTTACACTCAAGAGAGCTGACACATGCCAAATTTCATGTGACAGCTGGGAATAGGTAGAAAATATGGAACATTGATTATGCAAATAGCATGGTTTTGAAAAGAGCTCAGCAAACCACATCTTCTGCAGCTTGCCCCCTGCTGGTTCCTCGGACACAGGCAAAGGGAAGACTGTGTGTCCGGGAGGTGACTTTGGCCACTGAAATAGGAGCAGTGATGGGCTAAGAACTGGGTTGGTTGGACCAGCTTCCTCCTCCCTTGATGCCCATAGAATGGGGGTGGTTGGCCCGGGCTGCATGGCCTGAGATGACTCCTGTCTCGCCTTTGCTTGGTGAGGACAGTTTTTAAATGCATACCTGAAACAAACCCAGTGCTGTGGCAGGACTGAATCAGGTTTAGCTAGCTGTGGTTCAAGGCTAGCAGTAGCAGTCAGTAATCTGGTGACCAAATCAGTATGTTAGAACGGTGGAAAGGCCTCAGGCAGCTTCACATATAACCTTTGAGGAAAATAGCTTTTACTGTTGAGATTACCAGATGCTGTCCTCCCCAGAACATGAAAGTCCAGCAAAACTGAACCTTTGAACATAGAAACACAGGTACCCACTGAGTAGTCCAGTGTGACCAGCAAGCATTCCAGCCCTGCCTGCCACTTGGCCAGAGCATTTGGGCAAACCTGGGGCTAGTCTGTAAGGTGCAAACCCTGTCAGGGAAGACTCCTGACACTTGTCCTGGGCCTTTGTTCTATTGCCACAAATCCCAGTGAAGGGAAGAGAAGAATCTTGCTGAGGGTTCACTCTGCCTCATCTGAAGATATTTTGGAGGAGCCAAGTTCAGTTCTTTTCCTTGTCACAAGCTGTCTGTGAAATCATCGATACTTAATCAATCCACATGTCCTGCCTGCAAAACAGAAGATGTGCTTCACAGGCAGCAGGGAGCTGAGCTGACAGCTGTGGCCAGTGTCCAGCAGGCACCCAGCCTGGACGCACTGCCTGGATGCAAACAGCACAGGGAAACCAGGACAGAGGCTGCCCACCCACATTCACCATTGTGCATCTGACTCCTTTTCCAAAACCGCCACCACTGATGCTCACCTCCCCTTTGGCTTTTCCAGTGCTGTTTCTCCAGAAGACATACGTAGGTAATCCTGAGGGGACAAGTGTGGTGGAGAGTGAACAGAGCTGTGGTGGGAGACAGCCCATGTGAGCACACAGCTCATCAGAGCAACCCCCTACAAAGGCAGCATTTTTTCAGCTTTAGGTTTAGTTAAGTTACAATTCCCCTGTTTTTACCCAAACCAATGCCAGCAGTTTTTCGGGGACTTCTGATGTTCCTCTGGTGTTTTTCTTCACAGACTATACAAGTCATGTTTGAAAAAGGTACAAAGAGTGTGTGCAAATTGTGTGGGAGCACAATTCCCAGCAGGAGCATAGATGAAGCTGAATGTTACTAAGAATTAGCAGAAATAGACTCTTGTAAGTACCCCATGAGACCAAACACTTAAGCACAACAGGGTCCTAAGAAAAAATAATGAAAATAGAGTAAAGTCTTGATTTTGCATGATTTTGCCTCCCCCCAAATGCAGTAAGGCTTTCTGATGTCAAAAGAATCAGCCTTGGTCTATGCCTTGCTTCTCCCCGTGCGGAAGCTGAATGAATGACTTTTCCCCTCACCGTGTCTTTATACACTTAACTTCTTTGGGTCATGGCAGTCTGCAACAAGCGTATGTATGCAGATGTATTACCCTTCTGACTGCAACCAGGAGCTCACCTGGTATTTCCAGGCAATGTGAAAACTCAGTCTAAATACTGCAGCTATTATTTTCTATTAACTTCAGTCCCTCATTTTCAGAATTCACGTGGAAGCAGATACGTGGCAGAGGTACAACCTCTGGGTGCTTCCCTTTCAAACAAGCTAACACTGAGGCTTAGTTTTGAATTAAAAATTTGGTTCATTGTCTTCTTTAAGTATTTTTTAAAAATAAGAGGTCAGTGCTCTCCAATATACACTACCAGTGCCCAACTGTAGGCAAACAGAAATGCAAAATCAGGTCTTTATGCTTTCTCCTTGAGAAAGCCAGGTTTAAATGAAAAATCATCTCAGGGGCTAAAGTACAATGACATAATTGCCCAGTTCCAGGGGCTGAAGGAAAGTTCAGCTCTGCTTCTGAAGGCCATGAGATCACAACAGCCTCCATGAAGGTTAAAATTTCTCTTTGAGTGTTCTGTGACTAATGAAGGATTGTAAGAGTGTATTAAGTCGAGCAGCAGGTCGACTGAAGACCAACAGGACCCTGAAGCTTTGGTAGGTTCTCTAGGCAGCTCCTCATGTGGTGATTGCCCTCCGTGTAACCCTGTGGCTGCAGAACAGCTTCCTCCGCAGCAGAGGCTCAAGGTGGGACAACACCACAACAAAACCTCTGGAAAGAGCCAGAGGAGGCCATGAAAGGCAGGCTTGGGTCTCACCCACAGTAGCTGGGACCAGTGGGGCCAAATGCGCGGCAAATTGTGGGTGGGAGACATGGCAGTAGCAATGTTTCTCATTAGTGCCACATGCTGGTATTTAGGATGTGGCTTACAGGGCTAGCAAAGGCAGGGCTGCAGATTCTTTGGTTTCTCTGGAGTGCTTTCAAACCTTTCTGTTGCTGAAGGAGCTAGGCTGTGCATGTTTTCCTTTCAGCAGCTTAGAGACCGTTTTATTCAAAATGGGGGGAAACTGAGGTTGCCTCAGTTTCCCCTTGGTTTGCTTTTTTTGTTTTTGTTTTGGTTTTTGTGGGTTGTTTTTTTTG